>CM053593.1:103767324-103845727 GCA_028646575.1 Pseudocheirus occidentalis
GGTCTTTGGAAGTTCTCAGTAGAAGCTGTAGAAGGAGGATCTCAGGAAAAGGTGCAGTCTCCAGGTGGTGTCTGAGAAAAAGAGCTCAAGGTCCTCCTGGTTCTCTCCTTATATACAGTGTAGCTCCTCCCTGTTCAACCCCTTCCTGTTAAGGTGTGAACTACTCCCAAGGAGTTAACTGGAAGTAAGGAGCTAAGCCTTTACTAGGTGCTAAGTGCTTGTACTAGGTGCCAATAGAAAGGGGCATGGAAGATCTTCTGATTTCATTAACATTACACTTGTGCCCATTACTGCTTTCTCTCTGCCATTAATTCCCCTCTGGGGACTGGGTTTTCACTACCAAATTTAACCTAGAGGAAGATGAGATGGAAGGAAGGAAGGAATAGAGGGAGGGAGGAAAGAAGGAAGGAAGGAATAGAGGGAGGAAGGAAGGAAGGAAGGAAGGAAGGAAGGAAGGAAGGAAGGAAGGAAGGAAGGAAGGAAGGAAGGAAGGAAAGAAGGAAGGAAGAAGAGGAAGGAAGGAAGGAAGGAAGGAATAGAGGGAGGGAGGAAGGGAGGGAGGAAGGGAGGAAGGAAGGGAGGGAGGGAAGGAATAAAGTAGGAAGAGAGAAAGGGCAGGAAGAAGGGGAAAAGAATTTTTTAAATGTGCTTCCTATGTGCCAGGCACTGTGCTAAATGCTTTACAGATATTATACAATTTTCACAACAACCCTTAGCGGTAAATGCTATTATCATCCTCATTTCATAGTTGAAGAAACTGAAGCAAACAGAGGTTAAACGACTTGCCCAGGATCACCAAACTAGTAAGTATCTAAGGCTAGATCTGAACTCAGGTCTTTCTGACTTCAGACTCAGTGCTCTACCCAGCATGCCACCTAGTTGAGACCCAGAGGGATTGTGCCTTGCCTGAGATACCACAGGTATTAAGTGGCAGAACAAGAATTTTGCCTAGGTTAGAGGCACGTTTTCCAGTGAGCTCTATTCAGTTTTTCCTTTATTGCTTGTCCTGTTCCCTAGAAAAAAAGCTTACGATTATTTTGGAGACTATTTAGAGACTTTATGTTAGACACTGTAGAGAAACTTGTCACAACTATGAAGGAGAGAAATCTGTTGAGCTCTCATCAGTCAACTGTGGTTATTCTGCTCAGCTGGTCCATTCTCTGTCTCTCCTCTGACTTGTTTTGCCTTCAAAAGTCACTAATCCAGCCTTAAATTGACAGTGTTAGAACAGTTCTAGGTTTCTAGCCAGTGGGTTAAGGCATCTTAGCCTTTCCAGCATGCTTCCCCGGACATTTAGCTCCAAATGAGGTAGACCAGCACTAGAAGGAGGTGCTGCCCCTCTCTGTGTGCATCACCAAATCCAAGGTGAGTCTTTCTCCTGGGTTTTAGAACCACAAGAAACTAATGTTTGATTCTCTCACCCAAAGTTCATTCATCAGGTACCAAGGGAAATAGTTCTTGATCCATGCCTCCCTGGTTGATAAAGCTTCTTTCTTTTCTAAACTTCCAGGATTTCTCATCCAAGCTTCAGATCTTTTGTCAATTTGGCCCCTCTCATCCTCTTCTGGTGCCCTGGAAGCTCTCTCAACACCCTTGACCTATCTAGCCTCTTTATCCAGTTGGTTCACCTAAAACAAGATCCTTTTTTCTGTGCATTTGGTCATTTACGTTTGATGTATTTGTGCAAGTTCTCTATTTTTATACCATATTCTGAACTCCATGTGGTAGAATAGTTGACTCCTAGATTATAAGCATCTTATTAGATTGTACAACCCTTGAGGGCAGATTTCATCTAAATTTTGCTTGTCCTCCAGAGCTTGACACAGTTCTCTGCATATATGTGTTGCTTTGTAGTTCAGGACAAAATTCTTTTTTTTTTTTACTCCCCTTTTCACAACTTCTTTCCACTATCCCTAAGACATAGAAGTACACCTAGAACCATACAGATATGCTGCTGACTTATTCTTTTTCTTAATGATAACATACTCAGCTTCAAAAAAAGCACAATAGATTTTCCCATAGAGTCTTCTGGGATCCTCACAACAATCTTGTAAGTTCTTACTTTATTGGAAGGAACGAAATAAGCATTTATTATGTACCTACTCTGTGCTAGACACTGTGCTGAGCACTTTACATAAATACTATCATATCTGATCCTTGTAACAATCCTAAGAGGCAGATGCTACTGTTATCCTGATGTTATAGTTGAGGAAACTGAGACAGACAGAGGCCTAATGACTGGCCCAGTGTCACTCAGGTGACCTTCATAATGTGAATGTAGGTCTTCCTGAGTCCAGGTACAACTGCTTTATCCAATGCACCACCTGACTGGCTATGATAATAATGAAAAAACAGGTAGTGAGAGGTTAAGGTCATGTGTAGGGAAGGAAAAAATTAAAATACAAAAAATTCAGTTGCTATTTCAGTATTCTTTCTTTCAATTCCACCATACCAGTTATTCCCAGGATCCTTATGTTTGTGATCACATGCCAAATATATATATATTATATATATATATATATACATATATATATATATATAATATATATATATAGTGAGCTTATAAAGGTACCAAAGCCATTCAATTATTCTGAAGGCTAGCCTCCATTGTGACTTGTGGACAAACCTACAACATTGTGATCTACATATGGTCTTAGCCTCTTTGGCAAAATGCTTGAATGTAATGAATACAACTACAGCACAAGTGGACAGGAAATGATGTTTCTTCCATACTGTCATTTTTTCAACAAATAAACCAATTACTTTTTTAAGAAAGCAGAATTAAGATGACCTAATTCACCGGAACTTGAGTACTACTTACCCAGTCTTCATAATCAATTCTTGCTGTCAAAATGTTTCCAGGAATTGTATAATTTGACTGTTCAGGTTCTCAAAGCAAATAAAAAGGTTTAGTTCTCAGGGGTATATTTTTCCCATGGGAGTATATAATTGAGCGGATGTTTAACTTTTACTAACTTTGTCAGGATACCTCCAACACACCATTTGTCTCTACATCTGATAAGACGTTTCTAGAAAATAAAGTTTTCTCTTTCTCCTTGTGGGTCTAAAGAGTCAATCCCCACCCACCTAACCCTCCTACTGCCTACTATGAAACTAAGCATTATCTTTTGTCACTTGCCAAAGGGTCACTTAGAATTTTTATGGTTTACAATTAACTGGCAAAAATAAAATCTTTCCAGAAATGACAATGATACAAGATCTTTCATCTAAAACATGACAGTTTGCTACTACAACCTGCTTCAATCCAAGGTATCATGGAACAAGTAGTGAAAAGTCTATGAGTCTGGGATGCCACAAATTCTTGTAGAGTTCAGGCAGGGGTAGACTGGTAAGTGTTTGACAACCAACTCTGCTTTAAAAAAAAATGTATGCAGGACACACTTCATGTTTAATCTATAGTATTAACGTTTTCTCCATTATTTTCTTAAGTCTAGACAATCAAAAAATAATGAATCAAACCTTGCCTTGGAGCATTTGCTGCTTTCTAAGGTGTAAATGATCACAGTGAAAATTTACAATCAGCTCTCATGAGCCAGTTTGACTGGCTCAACAAACCACTGGTTTTAGCAACAACAACTGCTAGCATTTATTAGGTACTAAAGTGCTTCAAAATATCCTGCTTTTAATGATTAAAATTTTGTATTGATTCATTGAGTTTGGTTCCAATTATGGATCTATCCATTCATCCCTAGCAGGACCTGAAGTCCTCCAGTTTGTAAAAGCTGTTTCCACTGTAAGCCAGGGTCCTGTTTCTTATAAATAACTTACTCTTTATCAAAAAGTCTTGAGTGAGGTTGTTTTGAGTAAGATTCTAATAAGCATTTAAAGTTTTGAGTGCATCACCCATATCCTGGACATTTTGGAACCTGTTCAAGTATCTCTAGCAGAGGCACTCTTTTCTCCTTGTCTTCCTGTGTGTCATTCCCCTGAGAATTTGGGACACCAGGCATTGGGACAGCAACTATTCCAGCTGTTATCTCAGCATGCAACCTCGCCAAGGACCTTCACTCCAACAGATGTTGACAAGTCTCCAATTTGTTCAACTAATTCTACCAGAGACCATGAGTCAATCAACAAATATTTATTAAATATATATACTATTGCCAGGAACAATACCATGCACTAAATAACCAAGAAATCTTTCAGACCAGGTCAAACACTTTTAACCCAGGTCCTGTTTCTCAATCTTATCCCATTCCACCTTGGTATCAGTTCTTTACTTTTCCTACATTGAGGTCATTCTGTGTACTACATACCTATCTGGGTGCTATCAGAAAGAGGATTAGACTACAGTTCTTTTGTTCAAATATCTTCTCTAACCCAAAGACAACTAAATGACTCAGAGAAACCATGGAAAATGAAAATGTCTCTACTGGAATAACTGGGTTGGACCTGAAAGCAATCACTACTGAATGATTGCTAGTTATAAAAAGGGAGAAATAACAACTCTTTCCAGAATTCTTTGATTACTGTTGGAAGAGAAGCAAGTCTTTTTTTTTTTTCAACTTACTTCTTGGTGTAGCATCATGCAAAATTGCTTATGATGTTTGGTCAATCATTCTAACAGAGATGTCACTTTCAATGAACTAGCTAGCCCTAGACCAGGGGTGGAGAACCTGTGGCCTCAAGACTACATGTGGCCTTGTAGGTCCTTGGGTGTGGCCATTTGACTGAGTCCAAGTTTTAGACTGTTTAGCATTAAGTAGGCTCTCTCTAATGGAAATCACACACCCTGGCAGTGTTTGATTCAGACAGAGAAGGAATAAAGCATATTGGTGGTAAGGACAAATGATCAGACCTCAAGGCAGGACTCATTCAAAATTTTGATCAAGGAATTACTTGGCAAGAATCTTTCTTTGTCATATGTATTTATAGTTGAGTAAAAACAATTGCTAGCATTCAGATTAAGTTTTATATGTATTTTCTAAGGTGGTTCTCACAATAGTTCTGGGAGGTAGGTTTTTATTATGATCCCCATTTTACAGATGAGGAAACTGAGGTCCAGGAAAGTCACATGACTTGTTCAGGATCACACAGATAGTATGTGAGGCAGAATTTCAACCTAAGCCTTCCTGAATCCAATTTGTGCATTCTGTGCACTATGCCACCTAGCTGCCTATAATAAAGCTGCTATGGCAGTAACAGGTCAGAAGTATTCCTCCCTAGAAGGAGACTGGGCCATCATGATCTCAGACCTACTATTTACTAGGTATGTGATCTTCGGAAATGTACTTGACCTCTTTGGGTCTCATTTTCTTCATCTATTTAAATGTAGGAATTGATTTTTAATTCTCCTTCTAGTTACAAATCCAGGGACGTTTTGTTGAATGTTTAACATCTGACTCTCTGAGGGAGAGGACATATGTATAATATCTATTACAGTTTAATCTGAATTATTAATGTTTTCACTATCACTCTCCTAAGTACAGACAATGAACAAAACTATAAATCAAGGCTTGATTTGTAGCATTTGCTGATTTCTGAGTTATAAATGCTCACATTGAAAATTTAACAATCAGCTCTGATTGGAGATGGCTCCAGCACTGCCCTGGAAGTCCTACAAATGGGTGAAGAGTGAAAGGGAATGCATCCCAGACATGAGGAACAGTAAGGGGGAAAGACACAGAGATGGAAAAGCATCCAGTTTGATCATGGTATTTGCATAAGTTGAAGGAAATAGGTGGAAAGGTAGATTAGATGTGAAGGGCCTTGAATGCCAAAAAAAGGAAATTGACATTTCTTCACCAGACTGCCAGCATATATGAGTGGCTGTCAGGGAAACCACTGGCATTTCCCCTTCTACTTCTGGAAAAGTAAATAAAGCATGAGTGTCTCCATAAGTTACTATGCAAATCTCCCAATGGCATGGGAGAAAGTTCAGCCTTAGGATCACAGAATCATAGGATTTACAGGTCAAAAAATCCTCGGTGATCATCTAGTACATCCCCTTTATTTTATAGATGATAAGTCTGAGACCCAGAGAAATTAAGTCATGTACCTAAGATCATGTGGGGAGTTATAAAAGAAGTGCATCTAAATAAAGAGCACTGACTCTTGAGCCAGAGGTCTTGTGTTCAGATCCTTCCTCTGCCACATACAACCTTAGTGACCCTAGACAAGTCATTTAAACCCTCTGAAACTCAATTTCTTCATCCTTAAAATGAGGCTAGATGAAATCAAATTTGTTTTTTTTTAACTTTGTTCCATGAATTTGAATGGGGGGGAGGAGAGAATCATCTTTGTTTCCACTCACCTCTAGCTGAAATTTAAAATTTCCCTCTTTATTTAGTCCACAGTCTTTTCCAAACTACCAAATTGGTCCATGACACAAAAAATATTAAGAACTTCTAGATTAGGTGACCTCCAAGAATCCTTCCAGCTGTAGATCTATGATTCTTGTAACTTGGGTTCAACACCTTCCTTTGATGCTTAGTACCTGTGTGTCTTTGGGCAAGCCACTTGGATTCCCTTGGGTCTCAGTGTCTTCATCTATAAAATGAAGATAGGTAGAATAAGTAACCTCTGACTGCCTTTTCAATTCTAGGTCTACTATCCTACAATCTCAATTTCCAAAGCCAGAACTTTACTGCTCCTTTCTAGGGGCTAACCTTTTATTTACACGGGTACATTGGTGAACTGAGTAAAAGGCTTATTTAAATTAGTATAAAATGCCCTCTCCTGGGCTGACAAGGAAGGTGTGAAGGGTCTACTTTTTGTTTGGAATGCTCCGTGTTGGCCATACCTACTGAGCTCCAGACAAGTAAATGGAGAAGCTGGACAGAGACAGAAAGTCTCTGTCCCAACCTACCTCCTGGGCAGTGACAATGACATACTGTCCCTAGAATCAGCTCTCAATAGAGCTTCTCAAATAAAGACAGCAGAAATCTAAAGAAAATGAGCAATCCCCTCTTTGTCCCTTCCATGTTTCTGTGATGGGGTCATCAGCTTTGTGGAGACTGATAGTCAATGTTTCATTTATAAGCTCTCCTGATATTTGGCCTGACATGAAAACCCAAATCTTCTTATAAGGCTTAAGTATCTCTGTACTCGACCAACACTCTTCCTACCAACAATTAATGATGACTGATCTCCCAACCATTTCAAATTAAGAGGATCTATGGTGTGAGACCCTTTCACAGAGTGACTGGTTCACTGATCTGTGGGAGAGCAGCTTTGTCAGGGAGAAAAGAGTCAACCAGTCACAAGTTTTATCCAAATTCTACCTTTTCCTTCCTCACTGACTCGTCTCTATTTTCTCTTCTTTTTGACCCCACAGTAAGGTGCAGCGGCAGAGGCAATGGAGAATGAGAAGTGGATCCACCCAAGAATTTTATAATTATTTGAACCTTGACAGCTTGGCCCCTAATCTCTTTCTAGAGCAAAATTGTATTATTCTGGGGAGGAAGAAACTGAGACAAATGAAAGATTTATAGACTAGAATGTGGGCAGAGTAGGAAGATAATCCCAGGGACCACAGACTCAACACTTGAATGCCAGCAGACATAGCATTATTCTCTCACTCCTTACCAGAAAAGCAAAGATCCAAAAATGAGTTGATAATTTCTAGAAAAGGAATCAAGTGAAAACCATCCATTTTCAAAGAGTCCAGATAGTGAAAGGTTTTATGAATCAAAAAAACCATTTCAAAATATCCCCACTGGTTTTCTGGCACCCGAATGCATTCACTCAAAAGAAATCTATGAGAACAGCAAGAGGCAACCAGGAAGCTGGTACACTTTTACAATTTTGTTCTATATTCAATGGAAGAGCAAACTCGGGAAATCATTCAATATGCATCTAAGTGCTCACTGTACAGAGAGTTTAGGATGTTGAATCAGGAACATCTGATTATAAAACCTGTCTCAGACACTTACTAGCTGCATGGCCAAGGCAAGTCACTTAACTTTTCTCCGCCTCAGTCTCCTCATCTGTAAAATGAAGATAACAATACTGTCTACTTCATGGGGTGGTTGTGAGGATCAAATAACATCGATATGGTGCTTTAAGGTTTGCAAAGTGCTTTAAATATTTTCCCACTTGATATGCATATCATGTAAAAACCTTTACAAAGCTTGAAGTGCTGCCTATCATCATCATCATCATTATTATTATTCCAAGGAGGATCCTAAACAACATGGGTGATGCAAACACACACACACACACACACACACACACACACAGGATAAATGCCCTAGCTAGAAAGCATAGAGAGTAGCTAGAGGGTGGAACTAATAGTAATTGAGGCAATGTAACTGAGTAATTGAGGTGAACTTCTGTTCACAAGAGAAAACATCTAAGATTAGACAAAATCCATGACCTCTATTGGTCTATTCACAAATGCAAGGCAGCATTTTATATTAAAAAGGTATAGTCATGTGAAAGTATACAGGCACTAGAGATGGGACATAAAGTGGGAAGCTTTGGGGTAAAAATCAAGAGAACAACAAATAGAAGAAATTTTATCATCAGAGTAGACTATGAACTACCTGGACAGAAAGAAGTGATAGACAAGGGACACCGATCCCAGCCTGAAACAGAGGCATGACATAATTGCTGATAGGGGACTTCGATTATGCAAATTATCAGCTGAAATTCTCTCTCTGCCAAGCAGAACAGTAAACAATCCCTTGACTAGGTATAATAATAATTCTATCCTTCAAAAGGGAAGTTTTAGTACAAATCTCAACAGGGAAGAATGGGGGGGGGGGGCCAGGGATAATAAAAACACTTATTGAAAAGGTTTAAGGGAAAGGGACTACTCCATATAAAGAAAGGGAAAGTGGACATAGTCTGGTATGCATGCCTCAATTTGGGGAAAGTAGAGTTTTGAAGGGTTCAATGTAGAAATAGGATTCCATTGACTAAAATCCTCCAGTCATACCAGAAAAAGTGAGAAGCTCTCAAGGTCCACAATCTAAAGAGACATTAGAACCAAATTCTGATGGGGGTGGGGGGAGGTAGGGAGTTGCTTTAAGAAACTGATACAGACAGAGATCTAACAGAGATCTAACCTAGTTAGATACTTTACAAAAAGATGGAAGCAGAAGCAAGAAACAGAGGATAAATACAAATGAGTAGCATGGTACTATAAGAAGAGTGTTAGAATTGCTAAAGCTAACAAGGAATTGAGGTTGTCAAAGAAAGCTAAGGTCAACAAAAAAATTATGATTTATATACGGAAGAACACAGGAGGATCAAAGAAAGGATGGGAATGCTCCTCAGGATGGGTGGAACAATGGGAAATAAGGACCACAAGAAAGTAAAGTAGCTCATTGTTAGTTTGCTTCTGTTTCCTACTCCAAGGAGTATGACTTTTGACCTGGAAATGACAAAGCTAAAATGGTTAAAAGGGAGGTGAGAGGCAAAATAAATAAAGAGGTAGAAAGAGAACACATACAAGTTTTTGATGAATTTAAGTTACCTTATCCATGGATAGTGTTGAACTTGGAGGCAGGAAGAGCTGAATTAAAATCCTGCCACAGACAATTACTAGATGGGTAACTTTTAGTTATATCCCTCACTCTCAGTCTGCCCATCTACGAAATGGGAGCAATAGTAGCACCTATGTCACAGGGCTGTCAAGAGTATCAAATGGAATAAAGTGTAAGACACTATAAAGTAGCTTGCAAACCTTTAAGCACTATGCATGTGAACTATTGCTGTTACTAAAATACCAATAAAAAAACATCAAAGAAAGATTCTTGGCTAAGGTTCATGATACAGATGAGTTGTCTTATTGCACCGTTTGAGGCATTCACATTTGTGTGTGAAATGTATAAATTCAAGGTTAAATAATCTTTAAAGTGAAAGTAGCAAAATATCTGATATATTTCTAAGTATTTTGTTAAATACAATTTAATAAGCTGTTTCCAAAAAACATAGCTTTTACATTTGGAAATAACTTGAGAATGTTTATAAGTAACAGTCTGACATTTTCAACAATTATATTTAAATGTCTTTAGTTTTAACCGTCTCCGAAATGTTCAGTGTATCTTCATAATGAATAAATACGTAGCCATTTTGAAGAGAAAAAGCCACTGGTACTGTGAAATTAGCCCACTTTATTCTGTATTATTTGCTAGCTATTGTTTGAGAATTGCTTCTAATACCCAAAATCAGGTTTATTTAAAGGATAGTTTGACTGCTTATGATTAGAAGGTCTGACTTGTTTATGAGAGTAACTTCCCTATTTTTCTGGGCTACAGCTTGGACTCTTGCTCCAGATGGGAGTAGGAGGGAGATGAATACCTGGAGTCATAAGATGTTCTGCCTGGCCAAGTCATGGGATGCTTTATACTAGACTTTCCAGAAAATGAGGATTAACTCTGTGTTTTCCCTGTTGTTATAGGTCCTAGAAACCCCCTCCTGTAAACTGGGCCAAATAAAAGCCCATCCTAAACCTTTACCAACTGTATAGAAGACTGTTCTCTCTGCTCTAACGCATCCTTAGCCAGTGAGGGGCTCAAGATCTCACTTACTTGCATTTGCTAGCTTTGGTAATAAATAATCATGCTAAGACTTTGTGCCTCAGTTTCTCTTCATGGCAGATTTTTGTGGAAACAATTGGCAACCCAGATGGGACCAAAGAGATTGCCTCCAGTTCCCAGGACTTTCTCTCAGAAGACCTCCTTTTGGAGTACTGTCCTGAAGGCTGAACTCTCCTTAAGCTAAAATTTCTCTAAGAAAAGGCAAATCCCAACCTTGCTGGGGAAGAATTGATTCCCTTTTCCCCTTCTTTGCAAGGGAAATACTTTTAAGGTAGAAAGGGAGGGCATTTTAGGCAAAAGGTATCTTAGATTTCACAGTACCTCTGAAACTAGAACAACTGAAGACAATAGAGAAAATTTAATGACAGATGTATAGAGAAATAAAGTCAAAGCCCAAATCCAAAAACTAATACCCATTATATTTAGCATTGGAATTCATAATTATTGTTATTGTTATTGAAGAAAAGCCTTCAATAAGTGTTTTATAGAAATGTTTCATCTGAAAATAGCACAAAACCTAATCAAAGAAAATACTTTGAAAGTGAATATTCAGACTCTATTGGCAAGACAAGAGTAATATTCCCAGAAAAAAATAGATATTTTTAATTATCTTCATCAACAAGTATTTATATGTGCTTACTATGTACCTGCTGCTATAATGTTTTCATTTGATCCTGGCAACCACCTTGGGAAGTAGGTGCTATTATCAGGCCCATTTTACAGTTGAGGAAACTGAGACCTGCAGAGATTAAGTCATTTGCACAGGGTCACATAGGGTCTGAGGCTGGATTTGAACTCAGTCTGCCTAACTCTTAGACCAATACACTATCCACTGAATCATCTAACTACTTAATTATTAAAAAAAAAACATAGCGCTACGGATAATAAAGTATTTAAAATAACATTTTGTATGTTTTTTAATGTGTGAAATACATGCCCTACACCTGAAAGAGAAGAAAGTTAAGACTTACTTGTTAAATAGCTGTCTGATCTGTAGAAGAAATTATTTTAATTTTAAAGACCTAGATATTTCTAAGTATTAATGGATTAGGAGTCCATTTGCCATGGACAAATAGGATATATTTGGTCTCATTCCATCTGAGCAATAATGGTTAAAAGATTGTCTTGTGATAGTAAGTTGAAACAAAATTTTTATTATATTTTGATTAGAGAAATCTGTAGTATATTAAGTCAACAAACATTTAATAAGCTCTTAATATGGGCTAGGAACTGTGCTATGCGCTGAAGGTACAAACACAAGACCTCAAGGGTCTCACATTCTACTACACAAAGACAAAACATAAAAGGTAACTGAAAAACTGAAATGAAGGGTAATCCTGGAGGCATTGTAGAGAAAGTCAAAAAGAGTCATCAATGCAGCCTGGAAAGGAATGAAGACATGGCTAGCCTGGGCATCATCCTTAAAATGGAGGTTCTGTGAGGAACCAATCAATGAGAGGGAGACAGAGAGGCAGAAGAGGCAGAGAGTACTTAGAGCCTGCAAAATCCACGGGCAAATGAGTTTCCAGTAGAGAAAGTCCAGGAGACTCAGGAATGCAGCCTAGAGAGGAGCACGGCTAGCCTGAAAAATCTTATTAAATAAAGCAATTCAATTCAAATTGTATTATTATTCACAATGTCTTATTGGTTCAAAATAAGGTTTTGCATAGTAACTTTTATAAGACTCAATTCATAGCTGAAAAATATTAAGTAGCAAGATCATCAACAGTGCCAGATTTTGAGAAATTTTCCCCCAAAAATCAAGCCCACCTGTCACTATCATAATATCATTATCAATCAATTAATCAATAAACATTTATTAAATGCAGAGTATGTGCCAAGCACTGTGTTGAGTACTAGTGTGAAACAAAAAGAGACAAAAAAAAAAACAGTCCTTGCTCTCAAGGAGCTTACAATCAAATGAGGGAAACAACATGCAAATAAATGTAGATATAGACAGATAAACACACATATACTTTATAGATCAAGATATGTATATATATATATATATATATGTGTGTGTGTGTGTGTATATACATAAATACGTGTATAAATATATGTATGTATATATGTGTGTGTGTGTGTGTGTATATATGTGTATATATGTGTGTGTATATATATATATATATATATATATATATATATCAAGCTATATGAAGATACATAGGAAATAATTAACAGAGGGACAGAGGGAAGGCATTGGAATTTGGAGGGATTAGGTAAGGCTTCCTATAGAAGATGGGATTTTAGTTGGTACTTAAAGGATGCCAGGAAGGTCAGTAATAAGAAATGAGGAAGGAGAGCATTCCAGAGATGGGGGACAGCCAAAGAAAATGCCTGTTACAGAGAAATAGAGTATCTTGCTCATGAACAAAACAGGAGGTCAATGAGACTGGATCAAAGATTATGCATCAGGGAGTGTGATGTAAGAAGTAAGAGATGCTATTATACTTTTGCTTTGTAAGTTATGAATATTGCAAATAAATCAACACTGCTGTATTTATTAAATGAATAAGATCTGTCTGTGTGTTGTAAAATTATAATTATCCTTAATTTTATTCAGATGAAATACAAGACAAGTTACAATATTTGTTTTACTTTATGAAAAGTGGAGTGTTGTAGCCCGCAGGGGATTTGGCTTTAAATCATGAGAACACCAGAACAGCAAAAAGAATAATCTGGTAGCAAAAAGAAATTTCACTGAATGAGGATAAGCTCTTGTTTCTAGAACCAGGGAAAAGGCTTAGTAAAGAACTCCAGGCTGGAGGGAACCTTCCAGCATCACTAGCTTGATCAGGATGGAGGCTTCAATGAAACCAATTAGGGCAGCCTTTTTATTAATACTGTCCATGGGTATGCAACTTAGAGGTCTTTAGGCAGTTTTCACAGATAACAAAGGTACCCCCTTGAGTTCAATCCTCAGACACTAAAAGGCTGAGCAGGTATTGATAAATTTCCTAGTCAGACTCAAGACATCAGTTACCATCATAGCTAAAACTAAGAGAAAATCTGTTTGTTCACCATTTCTTTCCATATAAAATCTTCAAATTCTCTATCTCCTAGAGCAGTTCAACAATTTTTTGGTTAAAAAAAGTGATACCATTACTATTTAAAGTTTATGGACCATGAGATTCTGCCCATCATGCCAGTATATTATGGTCTTTATAGATCCTGATTCTGTTACTTAAAATATTAAATATTCTCCCAGTTTTGTATTTTCTGCAAATCTGTTTTGCCTTTGTTTTGTCTTTATCTGAGTATGAAAATGTTGGCTAAGACAAAGTTGAGAAAAATGTCCTTTGGACATACCAGGAGACTCCCCCCTTCGCAGATCCCTTGGAAGAAGTTAACATTGAACCAAAACTCTCTGGGTCTAGGAATTCACCTAAGTATCATTTAGCCTATGTTTCTCCAGTGTGTCAACAAGGATATCATTACTTGAAACTCTCTCTTGAACTCTTTTTCCCTCTTTACCATATTTGTTCTACCCTTTCCAATTGGAAGCCCATTACTGTTCTCAGACGAGATGGGAATACAAGAGCTTGCAATCTAGTTATGATAGAAGATACACACAAATGCACATGAAAGGGCCTGGGTAAGCAAGTAGCTGATAATAGAGTGAAAAGTGCTGCCAAAGAATGCAAAGTGAGCTCGTGATATGGATGAGGTTGAGGGAGAAGCAGTAATCTTAGAAGTTCTTAGAGGGTTCTAAGTCTTCAAATATGTCATCAGGGTATAGAGAGGCTCACATCATGTAACCAGAAAAGAAATGGGATTACTACTAAAAGGGGGGAGGCCTTAGAAAAGTAGATATAGAAAGAGCAAGGAAAGGATTCAAAAGATAAGAGAGGAAGTCAGAAATCTTTGAACTGGTAGCCTAGATAATGCAGCTTTGATCAGTGGCTGGCACTCCCACTCCACAGACATTCTCAGCCTTCTTGTAGAAATGTCATTATCAGCAACTGATCCTGCAGACAGGTTGAAGGAAGGAAGGTCAGTGTGAGAAGGGATGCCTGGGTGGAGAAAGAGAAGGAAATGATTGTGGAAAAGCCTCCCTCCATTGTTCTTTATGCCCTGTAAACCACATATATTTATATTTGCCCATCCTCTACAGTAGGATGTTCAACAAAAGCTTTTCCAATGTAAATGGAGAACAATCCTATTCATTTTTCATTTTAGATTTCTACAAAAATAAGAATTCAATGTAGAGGGAACCATTATGTTTATTAGATATCAAGTTGAAGAATTCTGTCAATTGAATACTGTATAATCACATATGTATATATATTTACTCACAATGAGTTTGCAGACCAGTAGGTGACAATAAAGTAACTACAAAAGTTAGCCCTAAAAAAGGGTAAAAGAATCCTCAGTGTAATTCAATTCAATAAGCATTAAAATAGTATTACGGATTCAATTTAACAAGAATTGATTAGGTTATAATGAATAAAGGAAAGAATGAAAAGACATTTACTACAATAACACAAACACAAGAGCAAACAGACTCTACCTTCAAGGGACCTCCTTTCTAATGGGGGATAAGTAATGGAGCAGAATCAGGAACTAGTATATGATATAACATTTATATAGCAAATTGAGGTTTACAAAGTGCTTTACATTTAATATCAGATTTAGTATTTATAACAACCTTGTGTAGTAGATACTGTGATTATCATCACTTTATAGAAGATGAAAGTAAAGCTCAGAGAGGTTATATGACTCACCCAGGGTAACAGAGCTAGTAAGAGACTGAGGCAGGATTGAAACTTGGGTCTTCCTGACTTTGAATCCAGCCCTCTTTCCAGTACTACACCACTGAGGATCAATTCAGCCTGGCTTAAGATTGCCTTTTGTAGTCATTACACTCTTTTAATTAACTTCAATACAATATAGTTATATTAAATTCTTGTCAAATTGCATTTAATCCTCAATACATCTACTCCTTAAATCTTATTACAATGTTCCCAATTTACCGCCAACTCTTAAGAGATGGTGTTGAAAAAAGATGATTCAGAAACTACCTAAAAAATAATACAAGTAGCAGTTAAAATTTATATGGCAGTTTTAAATATAGTATCTTTTGTCATCTTCCTATAAAATCTATGGGATTAGTTGCTATAATTATCTCCATTTTGCAAAAACAAGGATATAATAGCTAGTGAGTCTTAAAAAGCTTCAGTTACTTACCCAGAGATATATAGCTAACCTGTTTCGTTTTGCTAGCTCCTAGTTCTTCTCTAGTCCCCTTCACTAATTTCACTTAGTTGAAATTCTCAAAGATTTTTTCCTCAGTCTTCTCCTATTCTCTCTATACACCTTTGGTAATCCCATCTACTCTGCAGCTTCCATTTATAACCTCTAATAAGAAAACTCAGATCAATGTCATCAACCTGAAATTCTCACCCTTAAACTTTTCTTTTGTTTCTCTTTTCTTTACTAAGGAGAATAATCTTTAGATTGGAAAGGATGGAATAAAAAATGGTTAATAGGGAATGGAAGCTCATATCGATGTACAAAGAAGGGAAGAAGTTGGTAAACACAAACAATAGTCTGCTGAGACTGGTTTCTATTCCCAGCCAAAGTGTAGAATACATTACCAAAGTGAAAATTTGTCATTTTAAAAAAGGAAGCATACACCAAATGGCAGAGCATATTAATGCTTAAAGGAAAGTTAAATAAGCTTCATGGGGGGTGGGAATCTAGTTTGCTTTAAGAAAGGATGAAGGGGATGATTTGGTGAAACCTAGGAAAACTTTCATAAAAGGGTACGAAGTGGGCATAATCAGAATGATCAATACAACAAAAATATCATAAAGGCAAACATCTTTCAAAAAACTTTGCTTAACTTTGAAAAACAAGAATTCTGATCAAAATAATGATTAACCATAATTTTAGGAGATTCTTGATGAAACATGCTACCTACTTCCTGAGAAAGGATGGATTCGAGATGCAGATTAAGGTATGTTTCTTTGGGCATGGCCGAGGTGGGAAGTTGTTTTTTCTTGACTATGAATATTTACTAAAGGTGTTTTGTCTTTATTTCTTTTTCAATGATGGAAGGAGATCTGGGAAGGAGAGAAAAGAGGTTTCTGTTCATAAAAAAATACAATTTTTAAAATAAAAATAAGAAAGAAAAAGATCACTAAAACGAACATGTTTCTCAAGAATGGATCATTCTAAATTATTCTCATCCATCCCCTCCCCCTTTTGATAGGGTAGCTATACTTACAGATGAGATAAAGTTTACCTAAATTTAAGCAAAACATTTGCAATTTATCTTGCAGTCAAAACCATGCCTGGGGCAAATGGAGGACATGCAAAAACAGGAAAAGGAATAGTCTAACTGTAGGTGCAATATTATAATACCTGGAGGGGCAGAAGCTTGTCTTCAAGGAGTCTGGCCCCAGCCCGACAAAGGCTGGAGAAAGGCAGGTTCAGCAAAAGGAGAAAAATACCCTGGGGGTACCATTCCATTCCGTACAACAGTATTCAAGGTGAGATGAAGAGGTAGTGGTCATCAAGGGGAATGAATTCACCTTTTCCCAGGAAGGAAATATGTCCCTCAGGATCAGTGGTTCTTAGCCTGTGGGTTATGTTCAATTTATAACAATGAAAATACATCCTGCATATCAGATAGATTCATAACAGTAACAAAATTACAGTTACGAAGTAGCAACAAAAATAATTTTATGGTTGGTGGTCACCACAACATGAGGATCTGTATTAAAGGGTGGCAGCATTAGGAAGGTTGAGAACCACTGAATCTAGATGTTGGCACTCTAGGGCAAGTCCCTATTCACCCCATTAATTAGTCCTCTGAAGTCTCTAGCATAATCCTTATGAATAAGATGGAGAGGTGTAAACTAGATCATCACCTCCTAACATTTACTTTAAGTGAGGATTTCTCTCTAAGGTGAAAAAAATTTCAAGGATCCACACATAATTAATTATTTGTACTATTACTGTCTGATAATTGAGAAAATACATGAATTTTTTTAAATTGTAGATGAGGTCCCCAGAAGACCAATATTCATAGTTCAGAGACTTCGATGCTAAATGATACTTCCATCATGTGGACTTAGTAATGGTAAAAATGACCAGACTCAATGATTAGTCACTGATGGCTCAATGTCAACTTGGAGGGAAGTCTGTAGTGGAGTACTCCAGGAATCTGTCCTTGGCCTTGTGCTGTTCAACATGTTTGTCAGTGACTTGAATGAAGACATAGAAAGCACACTTACCAACTTTAAAGATGATAGAACCAGAAAAACTAAGTCACGTGTTGCATGATTAACGTTGGGTGCAAAAAGATCTTGGCAGTCTTGAATGCTGGGACTTATCTAATATGATGAAATATAAAGGATTGCAAGTAAAGTTCTAGAGTGGAATTTGAAAAAAAAAATCAAGTTTTCAAGTAGTATAGGAGAGAGATGACCAAGCAGCACAAAATCACATATGCCATCTAGTGCAACCTGTCCCCATACAAGAATTCTCTTGCCTTAGACTGTAAGTTCTTTGAGAGCAGGGACTGGTTTCGTCATTGTTGTTATTTGCCATTTTTGTGTATCCTCAGCACTAAACATGGCATCAAACACAGCATGAGGCAAATGTTGCTGTTCTTCAGCTGTGTTCAACTTTTTGTGATCCCATGGACCATAGCATATCAATACTGTGCTTGTAATTTTCTTGACAAAGATACTGGAGTGGTTTGTCATTTCCTTTTCTAGTGGACTATGGATAAGAGAGGTTAAATGACTTGCCCAGGGTCACACAACTAGTAAATGTCCAAGGTCAGATTTAAACTCAAGTTTTCTTGACTCCAGGCCCAGTACTCTATCTGCTGCACTTAATGGCACTTAATGTTTGTGGGCTGACTGACAACATTCCCAGAAACTAATTGATCAGCTAAGCTTTGGTTAGAGACCTCCAGTGAAGAAAAACCCACCATCTCCTGGGGAAGCCTATTCTATTTTCTTCTTATGCTAGTTGTTAGGAAGTTGGAGGTAACATCAAGTCTAAATCAGCCTCTTTCCAACTTCCATACACAAAATAAACCCATTTATCCCTTCAAACACTTGAAGAAGACTGAGAAACTAAACATCCCCATGCTAAACATCCCATGTTCCTTCAATTAATATTTGATTATGTGATATGATCTCTCAGACTTGCATAATGATCACCCTCCTCTGAGGACATCCTGGCTTAGTAATTCCCCTCTATAAATGAGGCAGCACAAACTGAACATGGTATTCAACTGATACGGTCTGATAAAGGAAAAGAACAGTGGGGCTATGATCTCCCTTGATCTGTACATTACCCTATTCTAAATATAGGCTCCAGTCTCATTAGCATTTTTACTGCCATAGCTTTATATAGAAAAAAAGCAGAGTTTTATTGATCTGGAAGATCAAATGAGTCAACAGCACAATATGGGAACCAAGAAAAACTAATACAATCTTAGGCTACATTAAGACAGTTATATTGTCTAGACAATGGAAATGAGTATCTCTTCGTACTCTGCCCTAGTCATGTTACATCTAGAATATTGTGTTTTTAGGAGTGCCACATTTTACAAATTATATTGGCAAGCTGGAGAGTTTCAAGAAGAGGAAGGAACAGGGTGGTGAAGGGACTGGAGAACATTCCACAAGAGCATGAAGAGAAGGAAATGAAAAACAGAAGACTTCAGAGGAACAAGATAGCTCTCTCTAAGATTTTGAGCACCATCATATGGAAGAAGGTCTAGATTTTTTCTGCTTGGACCCAAAGGGTAGAATTGGGAGCAATAAATATAAGCTACATAGAAGCAGATAAAGGTTCAATGTAAACTGGAAAGTTCATAAAAAATTATAGTTAGCTAATCACAAGTAGAATAATCTTCTTCAGTAGGTATTATCATCCCCCTCACTGAGCAGAGATTTCATGACCATTTATCAATGACATTGTAGAGGATTCTAATTCAACTGTTGGTTGGTCTAAATGGCCTCTGAGGTCCCTTCCAGTGAGTATATTAAAGGATCCATTAATTGGAAGGTAACAAATGGAAAATGATCTTCCAGCCCTAATATGATCTTTACAAAGATGGGGATCTGCTATTTGGTTTGCATAATGCAGTGCTCCAGTAGTTAAGGAGGTAGAATATGAATGTATTAGAGGGAGGAGGACGGGTTGTCTAGGCTGGTCTTTTCAGTCAGATTGACAGACATGAGTAATACCCAACATATGTGGTATCATCTTCAAATACAAAGGACAAGACTGCCAGGATTATGATATGCATAAACACATAAGAAAGATTTTACACATAAATAATGCATGGGTGTTTATATGTACAAACGTGTTAGTATGAGGCAAGAGGATATATATGTGCCTGTGTGTGTTCATGAGCTCTTCTGCATGCACCATCTGCAAAGCAAGTGATTCTGCTTGTCAATTATAGTAGCTCCCAGTGCCAGCAAAAATAAACACATCAAAGGTCTGTCTTCACATGATTTTTCACCACCCCTACCCACCTCATTCCCACTCCTGTCCCTAAAGTAGCAATTTTCAAACTTTTGGATCTCAGGACTTTTTTAAACTCTTAAGAATTATTGAGGACCTACCTCTTTATAATCAGAAATTACTGAGAACCCCAAAGAGCTTCTGGTTATATGGGTTATATCCACAAATATTCCCCATATTATATATCAAAATTGATAAAAAAAATTTTAAATTCATTTGTTCATTTTAAATGATACTATAAACATAAATAAAATATTTCATGAAAAATCATTATCTTTTCCCAAAAAGAATGGCATTATTTTACATATTTTTGCCAATCTTTTTAACATCTGGCTTAATAGAAGACTGCTGGATTCTCATATCTGCCCCTGCATTCATTCTATTATTATATTGTTTTGACTGAAATACATGAAGAAAATCCAGCTTCACATAATTCAACTATAATTGAAAAGGGAAGGTGCATTTTATTAGGTAAATAATATCTCAATATTATAATGAAAATAGTTTTGACCTTGTAGATCCCCTGCGAAGATTTCAGGCTCTTCAGAGAGTCCAAGATCATACTCTGAGAACTACTGCCCTGAAGAAACTGAGAAAATGTTCTTCACATCTTCAGTGATACAAAAAAATGTTGATTCCATGTTCTTTTTCTGGAATAGAAGCTATAGCAAAACAAACATACCTGGAGAAAAATGTATTGGATTTCTATTTACCTAAAGTAATAAGATCAAGCCTGACTAATTTGCTACCAGTTAATTGGAAAAGGTGTTTAATTTCCTATTCTCTACACATCTGTAAAGGATTTTTCCATAGACCCAATGCAGTTATTGTAAATACACCACTAATGTGAATTTGACATAGAAATTTGAATTCTACAAATACGTAAAACTGAATTTTCTAAGAATGTTACAAAGTTATGTAGATAGTATACATGAATGCATGTATTTCTTTTGAGAGTAGGTCTTCCTATCTCACCTAGGCTGGAAGAGTAGCAGCCATTGACAGCCCCCCCATTACTCCAGCCTTGACCCTCTCCATTTCCAACCTGGACTGGTTCATTCCTCCTTAGGCTACCTGGTGACTCCTCACTTCCAGCTATTGTTGTTGTTCAGCTGTGTCTGACTCTTTGTGACACTATAGATAACACTGTCCATGGGGTTTTTTGGGCAAAAGATACTGGAGTGATTTGACATTTTATTCTCTAGCTCATTTTACAGATGAGTAAACTGAGGAAAACAGGCTTATATGACTTGCCCAGGGTCACGCAGCTACTAAATGTCTGAGGTCAGATTTTAACTCAGGTCTTCCTGACTCCAAACCAAATCCACTAAGCCATCTAGCTACCCCCTCACTTCCAGGGACTCACTATTTAGCACAGACATCAACCAACCTAGCTTTCTACATCTGAAAATCCCCCAGCTCTAACAGTCTACCAGCTTCAGTCTCCCAAGTAGCGGGAGGTAGAGACAGGGGCCCAGCCCAAAAAGTAATTTAAAATGAATCAATGTATTCAAATGTTTCTGTCACTTTATGTATCAAGTAAGAATGAGAAATAAGAAGTGAGGTGGTAAATCAAGTGAGTCTTCATTCCTCTTCTCAGCAGCCTCTCTCTTACAGACCAGTCCTCAGAAGCAGGATTATTAAAGTTATTTTCTCTCTCAAGAGTCTTTAACTCATATTTGCTCTCCAGTCAGAAATTCCAACATTAAAGAATCATTTCTTTGGTTCTTTAAAACTTTTAAGGCTTCCAGAGAGCCCTAAGGAAACACAGACACCTGCTGAGAAGAAAGACATCCTTAACTAGTAAGAAAAGAAGGTGGTAGAGGAAACAGAAATTCAACTTAAGTCAGACCTGGAGAAAAGATTACAGGCTAGAACATCTCTACAACCCCCCACGGGGGCAGAGAGAAACAACACAGGAGGAATCTTCATGCACTGGGTAGTAACCCATACTTATCCCTTCACTGTAGAGGTCGGAAGAGAATGTGAGGATCACTACAGGTGAAGGCTGCTCAACATTTTCCAAAAGTTAAAAGAATTTTCATGATCCTGGAGGATCTTGGGTACAAACTAGTTCCATATTTTTATATTGTATTAAGTAAATACTGACCTACATACATGTGGTTTAAAGAGTACCTTCCACTGAAAATACATCTAGAAATGATTAGAGCAGTAAGCCTTATCAGCTCACATTTAAGTGAGGATTAAAGTCTGGGGGAGAAGACAATGCACATGTCATGTGGGGGAACTTCTAGGAGATGAGAAGATGATAGAAGCAGTGCATGAATGCCAAAGACAAGTATATCAACTTGACAAAGGGCTGGCCTCTGTGAAAAGCTTATCAGAACCTCCAAAAGTACTCTTTTTAAAAAGCAACATTGCAATATTACCTCCACCTGTTACTACTTCCTAGTTTCCCAGGAAGCATCTCAATCAAATATGTTCAGAATGGAATAGTATCTTTATCTGCATCCTACTTAACAGTAACCTGTATACCCTTTTTCAGGGAAATTGTGCCTACTTGATGTGCCTTTGCTCCACTTCCTCTTCCACCTTGTCTCTCAATCTCTTCACCACCATCCCAAAATGTTTCTTTTCCAGAGGTACAAACTTCTAGGAAAAGGCTCTTTAAACCCCAGAGACAGTCATCAAGGGCACAGTGCTACCTAAGAAAGAGGCAGAGCAGATATTTTCAAAGTAATATGTCAAGACCATATGAACCCCCTTTTGTAGTTTCCTCCAGCATGCTGAATCTCTAACCTTAGTTTTTTATCTCAGCTATACGACTGGATACCTTTACCCTGCCCAACCTGACATCTGTTGCTGGCCCAATCCCCAAATTCCTGAATGGAAGTTCTCAGTGCTCCCTGTTAAACTCCATCTACTTCCCTTTTTTCTCACTTTGTTCCTTCCTGACATCACTTTCCCCTGGGTTCTTCCCTTGTACATTGAACTCCTGGATTAGGTCCCTAGATTTGTCTCTGAGGTGCCAGCTCTTCCTGGTTCTCAGCTTTCCCCTAATAGATATTCATTTTATTATCCTACCTGTACTTAAATTAATGGAAGTACCCAAGGAGTTCACCTGAATTTTTCTAGAAGACTATTGGACAATTCATGCTTTGGGCACCTTTCTGGAAGAACAGAAGGCAGATGTGTCTTGCCATTACTTAAAACTACCTAGTGGTCTCGCATTTGTCCTGACTTTGTGAAGGTGATCCTACCATTCCCTCAGCCCAACTCTACCCCAAAACTGCAAAAAGGATTAATGGTCCTCTTGGTTTTAGAAAGGTCTTGTCCACAGCCATGAGTTTCTTGGTTTCAGAAAGGTCGTTCCCACAATATATGTTTTCTAGCTCAATTCATTATCCATGAAAAGAATCGATGAGATGGAAAAATTTAGTACAGTCCTCTCCCTACAACAAAACAAACTTCCAGTTGTTTCCCATCCTAGGAACCAGCACCATGAACCAAAGCATCTAGCATACTGCTGACTAATTAACCAAGCAAATCAGAAGAATCTAAATGGCATTGTTAAGAATTAATTTGCAAGACCTAGGCAGGGGTGCAGTGGTTCAGTCAAGGAAAAAAGGAGGGAGGGATGGGGAAAGATACTCAACTATTTTGCATCCCTGTCATTAAAAAGGTGAGAGGTGTCTGGCAGAGTCTGAATCTGGGGAAAAGAAGCATCAAATCATTGGTGAGAACCAATTTTTCTTTGTTTTCAGTCAGATAGCATTGTGATCCATGAGTAAGCCTGCAAACTAGTTCCAACATTGACAGTGTGAGTCAGAGGTTCACACTCAACCCAGGAGGTGTGTGGGCAGCCCCACAGTTCATTTGACCTCCTTTCATTGAAATAAGAGGAAACTGTGATCTGAGCTGACATTTCCTTAGAGATTCGCAAAGCTTTCCTAACAGAGGGACCACAATTCACTGATAAAAGGGCTTTGAAGTACCTGGCCCCAGGCCAGGAAACATTGGAAGTATTCTTCAGAGAATATCTGTTTCAGATTTACCCTCAATTTATAGTAAGACACACATGCTAACTTTAGTATTTCTTCTTCCCTTTGAATTTAGAGACTTCAGGCTGATTGATCTCAAGCCTGCTCCCCTGGCTCAGACCTGTATGACCGTATGGCTACATTTTCAAATGATGTGCAGTAGTTTTCTTCCTTTAGAATTACATTCCAATTGTCTTTGCTTTTTTCTCTCTTTAAGACTACTCTTCAAAATCCTCTTTCCCCAGGGTCCATTTTGTTGAATTCTATTTTTCTTCTACTCCAAAGTGTCTGTTGTGAACATTAAAGTTATAGTTTAACCACTAGGGGATGCTGCTGGCCATTTGCCTGATTCTGCTCAAAAAAAAAAAAAAAAAAGAACCAGTCACTCTAATAGTACATTCTACCTTATAGTTATACCATAGAATGAAGGGGTCTGCAACCATATCATGAGTTTAGATCTGGATCAGACCCTGTAATTCATCTAGTCCAAACTCCTCATTTTATAGATATGAAAACTGTTACCCAGAAAGGGAAAAGTAATTCACCTAGTTTCAAACTAGTAATAAGTGGTAAGATCAAGATTTAAAATTAGGTCTCCTGGGGGCAGCTAGGTGGCACAGTGAATAGAACTGGCCCTGGAGTCAGGAGGTCCTGAGTTCAAATCTGACCTCAGACTCTTGACAGGCTTACTAGCTATGTGACCTTGGGCAAGTTTACTTAACCTAATTGTCTTGCCTTCCTCCCTCCAAAAAAAAAAAAAAAGAAATTAGATCTCCTAAGTTCAAATTCAGCATTTTTTCCACTCAGTCACGCTATCTCTCTCAAAGCAAATTAAGGCAAGCATTTAATAGAGTTTTTAGAGGTAGAAGGGACCTTAGTGACCATGAAATCCAACTTCTTCCTTTTACATAAGAAGAAACTGGATTCTGGAATAGGAAAGTGACTTTTTCTATCAAGGACTTAGATGAAGATGAAGTTTGGTTTATAGATTATAAATTTGCATAATATTTTTCAAGATTGTATAGGTAGTAAGTTACAAAACTGGGAATTCAAATCATGGTCTAAAAGGAAGTATAATAACAGGGAATCTACTGCATAAATTTGATAACCTCTGAGTATATAATGGCACTTTCACTATAACACAAAAAAAAATCTGTACATGCTCTAACCCCACTATTGTAGTTCAATTCCACATAATATGTAATAGCATCATATAAAATGGCCAAAAGCATAATTCTAGATTTCCCCCTGAAATCTATCATATTTGATTTTGCATTGGACTGTATCACTCCTCAGCAACATTTGGTTGGTAAAATAAGCCACAATCTAAATAGCTCATTTTGTGGGGGCAGGGGTGAGGGGGAGGATTGAAAAACAAAATAATCAGAAGAGAAAAAGCATGGTATTATAATCCTTTCACCTCCAAAGATGAGGAAGATGCCAGGTCATAACACAGAGCTATAAAGCCTATAGGCACTCAGTAAATTCTTATTGATTGGCAGCCTCTGAATGAGTTTTGAAAGGATCGGAGGTTTAGGTCATTTCATATAAATATCATAAACCTTGAACCTGTGTCTGAGGTCTATCTCAATCGTGATTGGAAAATGAGCTGAAGATCTTAGGAAAGCATCCTTGGTCACAAGTTAAGAGATCATTCCTGGCTCTTAATCCAGATATGCAATAATGAGAGAATACCTCTGGAGGCTCAAGGATCATAGTGTGTCTGGGGAATCCATAGCTGAGCCTAGGACAAGGAAAGTTTGACTTAAATAATTTCAATAAGGCTTTAAGACCTTTAAACATAACTTCAATGTTTGGCCAAAGCCTAGTAAGGTCTAGTCATAGGATCATAAGACCCCAGAATCATAGATTTAGAGCTAGAAAAGCCCTTAGATAACAGTAGGTAGCCAGAATTTATATGGCACTTTAAGGTGTGAAATGTGCTCTACAAACCACACAACAATCCTGGGAGGTAGATATTATTACTATTATCCACATTTTACAGAAGAGAATACTGAGGCAGACAGAAGTCTAGAACCAAAGAGCTAGCAAATGATTTGAAGTAAAGAATAAAGAGTACTGAGCCTGGAGTTAGGATAACAGATTTCTAATCCTGGTTCCTTCACTCATTAGCTTTGTAACCTTGGAGTTGTCTCTTATCTTATCTAGGACTCAGTTTTCTCATCTGTACAATATCTGTATATTAATACATATTATGTAATATATAGTAATATAGCATATTAATTCATATAAAAATAATGGTCATAATTCATAAATCAAAGTTTGCAAAGCTCTTGGTATCAAATATCCCATTTGAGATACACAATAGCACCCTGAGCTAAGTAACTTTATTTATTATTATCTTTGTTTAATAAGTGAGGATATTGAGATTCAGAAAGAGTAAATTTTAGCCCAAGGCCACACAACTAGTGTCAGAAGCAGGATTCAAGGCTTTCTGAGTCCAGTGTTCTGCCCACTATGCCAAGTTACCTAGAATTCAGCATTCCCCATTGAAGAGGTTGCACTAAGTAACCTCTAAGTTCTCTTCCATTTCTAAAGGTCTATGATTCTATGATCATAACCCCAATTAAAGAGCCAGATTCTCCCAGGTTATAATGTCAGTGAATCCCAGAATGTCCACCTAATCTAACCTGTCTGCTACCAAAAAAATTTCCTCTGAAACAGTCATAACAAGGGCAGCTAGGTGGCACAGTGAATAGAGCACCAGCCTTAAGTCAGGAGGACATGAGTTCAAATCCAGACTCAGACACTTAATACAAAAAAACTTAGATGTGTGACCTTTGGCAAGTCACTTAACCCCAACTGCCCTACCTTCCCCCCTACAAAATGCAAATGAATGCATGAATGAATGAATGAATGAATGAAAATTAAGTAAATGAATGAATGAAGAAACAGTTATAACAAGAGGTCATCCAGTCTTGGCTTTAAGTCACCCAGAAGGGGAGCAGGGGCAGCCTGCTAGAATAACATACTTTATTGTAGAAGCACCAATTCCAATTTCCACCACCACCACCCCCACTAATCCTAGTTCTTTTCTCTGGAATCAATCAAGCAAGTCTGATATCTCCTCTACATGAGAGCTTCTGAAATACTTGAAGATACCAATCAGGTCTTTGCACATCTAAAGTCATAATCATATGCAAAGTAAAAAGTAGACCAGAGTCATGAGGGCTGTACCTCAAGATAGAAAATGGAAAAGGGGGAAAAATCTGATGCATTAATTCCTTCAGTGGAATAGAAAGAAGTAATAGAAATAGGAGGCCAGACGTTGGTTGAAGAGTGGCCAGAAAAGTTCTGGGAAACTATGTGTGAAGATTGCAGACCAAAATCTATTCCTTCCTTCCTCTGTCCTTCTATCTACCCCATGAAGTCCTCAATCCACCCTAGCCTTTCCTTTCCCACGATTCTACTTCACTTCCTCCCTTTCTAGCATAGCAGCCTCTCCCTCCAGCTCTTCCCCATCAAATGGGGACTTTTATTCTCAGCAAGGATAAATAACAGTCCCTGCTCTGTTTTCTCTCCTTTAGACTGTGTTCCTGGGAGCCTTACTCAGACCCCTCCCTTGAAACAGAAAGATCATGAGGACTCAAATCAGAATGATCTCTGGGATCCCATCCAAATTCTAAGCTTCTATCCACAGACCAGTGCAGCTAAATTGCACAGTAGATAGAGCACCTGGCCTACAGTCAGGAAGACCTGAGTTCAAATCGGACCTCTTTCTTTATATGCTCACTTCACTTACAAACTCCACCATCTCTGTCAAGGCCATCGCCCTCCTGTCCATGGCCCAGTTTCACAGCCTCAATACTATTCTCACCCCCTCATTCTCCCTCATCTCTCCCATCCAATCAGCTACCAAGTCTTGTCAGTTTTACCTCCATGGTATCTCTCACATCTGTTTCATTCTATTCACTCACCCAACCCTCAACCTAGTTCAAATTCTCATCACCTGGCCTAGACTATTGCAATAGCATCCTAGCTGGCTTACCTACCTCATCCTCTTCCTTCTCTAATCTGGCCTCTATCCAGCTGCCAAAGTGACAGTACTAAAGCAGAGGCCTGATCTTCTCTCTCCCCTACTCAATAATTTCTATTGGCTCTTTATTATCCCTGGGTAAGATAGAGTCCCTCTTTTTAGTAGTTAAAGCCCTTTACCACCTGGCTTAAACCCACCTTTACCTTACTTATATTACTGTCCTTCATACACATGGTGGTCCTGTTGAACTGGCCTTCTTAATGATCCTCATGTGTGGTTTTCTAGATCCACTCTTTGTGTAATCTGCCCTCCCTTTATTAGATCATAGTCTCTCCTCACATCTGCCTCTTAGAATCCCTAATTTCTTTCAAAGTTCTTTAACAGCACCTCTTTCTATGCAAGAACTATATTGATCCTTCTACCAAGTACTTGTACCTCCCCCTCAAAATTGACTTCTATGTACTTTGTATAAATCTTGATAAATGCTTTGCTCATAGCCCCCAGGGGCCCCTTCCCACAAGGGATTTCAACTCTGAGCTCAAGCCAACTGAGTTCATTCCTGTGGGAAGTCTAATCCCAAAGAAAGAGGCTCAGATTTTTTTTCATACTTTCTGACTCATTATTCCCTATCTAGGGTTAGTCCAAGAAAATCTACTATAGCTTAAGTTTGGCTTATGTCTAGGGTCTCCCAAAAGGGATTAGCAAGGCCCCTTCTAGAAAAGCTACTCACTGTACTGAATAGTAGGTAACATAGAATACAGCTATTTATTTTATAAAAGAAATGCTTAAAACACAAAAGACTCATAAGAATACCTTGAAAATACTTAAAACATGAAAGAGAAATACGTCTCCTAGAAGCAATAAAAGATTCCTGAGAGATTAAGACACAGAAATCTCACAAGAGCCCATAAATAGATCCAGGAACATTCCCCATCACTTCTATCATACTTTCTAATAGCTGTTTTCACCTTTCCCTTGGAGCTGTGTTGTCCAATCAGTTCACTCAAAGTTTCTGTCTCCTAGCCAGCCAGACGGACATGCATAACTCATCCTCCTAGAATGGTCAGTTGCTCAGAGAAAGGTATAGTAACAAAGAACAACTCTCCCTATGACTTCAGGTCTCCCTCAAATTCTAGAGATAGCCACCAAAACAGGAAAAAGTCCATGTTGAAGGATGTCAGCGGTAGCTGGGTGGTACAGTGGATAGAGTATTGGGCCTGGAATCAGGATGACCTGAGTTCAAATATGACCTCACACACTTGCTAGCTGTGTGTCCCTGGGTGAGTCACTTAACCCTGTTTGCCTTAGTTTTCTTATCTGTGAAATGAGGTAGAAAAGGAAATGGCAAAGCACTCCAGTACCTTTGCCAAGAAAACCTCAAATGGGGCCACAAAATATGGGACATGACCTAATAATGACTAAACAACAACAACATCTGTTATGTAATATTATAATAATAATATTTACATAATACTGCAGTGTCTGCAAAGCACAACTTATATGTCATTGTTTTTGAGCCTTAGAACAACTCTGTGAGGTAAGTGCTATTATTCCCATTTTAGAGGTAAGGAAACAGAAGGCAGACAGAAGTGAAATGACTTACCCAGGTTCACACAGCTAATAATTGTGTAAGGGCACATTTGAACTCAAGGTCTTCTTTACTTTGGGCTCAGGGCCCATCCAAAGTGCCCCCTTGATGTCTCAGGGAAGAGGAGAGGTAACTAATGACGTGAGATTCGGTGTCAGGCTCACCTAGGCCAGCACATGTATTTATTCACTGCTGCCATTGCTGCTAGAAAGTGGGAGGGTATAGAAATTCCCTCTCCTCCAGGACTGCTCACACGGAAGGAAGAGCTAATGACGTCCCAAGAAGCACCCTTGAGGAGAGGGGGAGAGCAGAGAGGCGGAGACAGTCATTAGCCTCTCCTTTTCAGCCTAACGGGCCAGCGAACCTTCCAGGCTTTGTTATCGACCCAACTTTGAACAGCCTCACTCTCTGATCATGGGAGCCAAAGGACCAGCCTAGAGCTGCTGGCTTGGGCGTGCCCTTTAGCGAGAAGCCAGAGCAGGTACGAGAAGGGACAAGAAAGTACCAGGGTGCAGGCTCAGTCACACAGGAAGCGCCCAGTGCAGCAGATCAAGGGCTCCCTTGATCATTCCCATTCCGCGTGCACATGTTGTCCCCCCAGGAGACCGTGAAGCCCTGAGGGCAGGGACTAGTTCATTTTATCTTTGTGTTTCCAGTGTATGGCACAGCGTTTGTCACATAATAAGCATATTATAAATGCTAGTTATTTGGTTATGAGATTATGACTCCATCCAAGTATGAAAATAATATGAACATGTAAATCTGTTGGAAATCACTTCTATAAATTAAGTAACAATAACAACATCTATATAGACTTTAAGGTTTGCAAAGAGCTATACATGTTATCAGATTTAATACTCAGAACAGCCCTGGGAAGGGGGAGGGTGCTGTTATTATCCCTATTTTACAGATGAGGAAACTGAGACTAAGGTTGTGATTTGCCTGCAGTCACAGAGTTGGTAAATATCTGAGGCAGGATTTGAACTCGAGTGGTGCAGTGAATAGAGTGCCAGGCCCAGAGTCAGGAAGACCTGAGTTCAAATCTGGCCTCAGATATTTATTAGCTATGTGACCCTGAGCAAGTCACTTAACCTTGCTTGCTTCAGTTTCCTCATCTGTAAAATGAGCTGAAGAAGAAAATGGCAAGCCACTCCCATATTTCTGCAAGAAAACTACAGGTGGAATCACAAAGAGTCAATCAGGAATGAATCAGCCAAACAACTTCAGTCCAAGCCCAGAGCTCTTACACACTGCACCATCTTGCTACCAAATCTGTTTGTCTGCCATCAAACAATTCCTTTAAGAATCCATTCAGGAACTTTTTCAGGTGTTATCCTTTTCCAGTTTTGTAGGGAAAACAAAATAAGATAATGTTTGTAAAGTGTTTTGCAAACCCTGGAGTCCTATAAAAATGCTAGCTATTATTCTTTTTAGGAATCAAATTGCCCATGGGTCTATAATTTAAACTCTAACCTCATCAAAGGTTAGAACCTTCTTAAATCCTGGTGCACCTCTCCTTTTTTTCCTGGTCATTTTCCTGGTCATTTAAAGATCATGAACAGTAATTCAAATCAAATGCACCAGTTCTTTCATTAACTGGAGTAGTAGTGAGGGATATAACTTGTGTTTGTGGAGTAGATGGATGACTAAAGTAAATGGAGAAACAGTGAAGGAATTTTGAAGTTTTTAAACAGCCCTTGAACTGTAATTTCTAGCCGAATCACAGAATCACTAAGCTGAAAAGTATCTTAGTCCTCTAGTCCAGTGATATCAAACTCAGATAGAAATGGGGGCCGCTAATTCATGCAAAAGGACTCCTGCAGAGTTCATCTTGACTTAGTTTTGAAATACTTCATTATCTCTCTTAATTCTATTTTTATTTATTTTGTTAAATATTTCCCAATTGCATTTTCATCTGTTTCCCTGGGTTATATGTTTGATACTTCTGCTCTAGTCCAGTGGTTCTCAAAGTATGGTCCAGGAACTTAGACTCTTTTGGGGGGGGGGGGGGTTCTACAAAGTCAAAAACTATTTCCATAATATATGAAGACATTTTAAGCTCTAATACAATCAAGATTGATAGCTATAACCAACATAAACAAAACCTCTTTGGAGAGAATTCTCTATAAGTTTTAAAGAGTATAAAAGGGTTCCTGAAACCAAAACTTGAGAATTGCTCCTCTCAGATTCAGTCCTGAGCATTTCCAACACATTCTACATCCCTAACCCATTTCTGAACAATCATCCTCTTGACAACACACCCAATTATAGTCCTACAATCTCTATTTGGAGTCTTCAGTGAAGTTCTACCTGAAAGGAAGCCCTTGCTCCTTTTGGAAAGTATTTATTAGGAAAATTTTTCCTTATATCAATTCTCTCTCTGTATCTTCTGTGCATTGCTCCTAGGTCTGTGCTCTATAGCCAACCAGAGCAAGCACAAAGACTCTTCTAAATGGTAACCTACAAATACTTGAAGGGAGCTAGAGTTTTCAGGCATAAAAGTTCTGCTCTCATTACCTTGTCCAATGCATCAAGGACAACAGAATATCCAATAGGCCTCTGGGTAGTCCAAATTTTACCAATATCAAGCCCTACCATCTTGGCATGCTACACGGTGGCTCTTCGTGTTCAGAGTAGCTGACACCTACTTTGGGTCATGCTGCTTTCTCCCAGAAAGAAAAATGAGCTGCTATATTTTGATAAACAACTGTTGCTGAGGTCATATCTTTGAATCTAGCCATGGAACAGCAGGGAGTTGGCATCTGGAAAGAATTCCTTCAACTTACTGAAAATCAGTAAATCCTGAGAATCAATTGGGTGACTACAGAGAAATTCCCAAACACAAAGGCCCCATTGCAACATCCAGTTCTCTGCATATGCTCTGGCTGAGAACTCATCCACAAGGGTTACCCTCATGGGGAGAGTCTGCGGCTAAAGGCAAAAAGGAGATATGAGCAATTTCGGTTCCTTGCCCACAGAGACTTTCTTTCCTCTGGTCTCCTGTTAACTTTTAGCTCTGCTTGCCAGCACGCCAAACCTGAAGCAGCAATCCCACCTTCTGCCCCTAGCTAATACTTGCCTCAGGATCAATAGCCTTCCTTTTTTACCATCTCAACCAAAAAGAGGTCAAGGTTGTGGGATTTTTAAAAGAGACTTGTGAGGAAGCACTTAAAAGAAATACAGTAAACAATAAAGCAAGTTTATAGAGAGTACAAAGTTACAGAGCATGTGGATCTTTCACTCACTCATTGAATTGACATTTTCTAGGTGCTACCAAGTATCAGGCATTATGCAAGGTGTTAAGGATACAAAGACCAAATATATATGTATGTGTGCATGTACACATATGCATATAGATATACATATGAATGCACACACACACACACACACACACACACACACATACACACACAGTCCCTGCCCTTAAGGTGCTTACATTCTACTTGAAGGAAATGAGTGCCCACAAATCAGAAAATAGAAGACATGCAGGTAAGTATGGAACCCATGGGTTGTATTCCAAAGAGATCATAGAAGCAGGAGGAAGACCCATATGTACAAAAATATTTATTGCAGCTCTCTTTGTGGTAGCAATAAATTGGAAATTAAGGGGATACCCATCAACTGGGGAATGGCTAAACAAGTTGTGGTATATGAATGCAATGGAATACTATTGTGCTATAAGAAATGGGGAGGAGATGGACTTCATATTTACCTGGAGAGTCTTATACAAGCAGATGCTAAGTGAGAAGAGAGGAACTAGGAAAAACTTGTACACAATAACAGACACATGTGTGATGACCAACCTTGATGAACTGGACTCTTCTTAACAACACACAGCTATAAGACAACTCTACAAGTCTCAAGATGAAAGAGATACCTACATTCAGAGAAAGTCCTAGAAAGAACAGAGTTTAAATGGAGACTGAAGTAATCTGTATGCTATCATTCTTTTCCATGTTTGGTTTTGTTTCCTTTTTCCCATTGTCTACTCCACTGGTTACAAACCTTCTATATAACCAGACTAATGTCCAATGTGAAAGTATTTGCAGATCCTATACTTGACTGCATGCTGCCATGCGGGGGCAGGGAAAGAAGGAGGGGAGAAAACTTGAAACTCAAGGGACTCTAGAACTGAATCTTGTAAACTAAAAGTAAATTTAAAAATCAATTTAATTAAAAAAAAAGATGGGACCCATGATTTCATTTGTATAATAAACTTCCAGATGAAGAAACTCCCTCTACCAATGCATGTTCCCTGAAATTCAGAGATGCCAAGGACAATGAGAAGTTAAGCAACTTATCCAGGGTCACACAGTCGGTATATGTCAGAGGTCTGACTTGAACTCAAATATTCAAGGTTCCAAATTCAGCTCTCCTTACCCATTACACATGCTGCCTCTCCAACACAAAATATAGACAAAATAATATAAAGAAATATCAGGAGAGAAAAGCCCTAACAACTAGGGGGACCAGGATTCATACCTTCATACCTGGCACAAATGTCCATCTAATTATAACTCCCATTAATTGGTCTCTGACCTGGTCTCATTGTGTGACCTTTCCATCTTGGCTTGGGCAAAAATCCTTCAGTGCAGCTTATATCTGCCTATGCCTAAACCCAGCTTTCCACTCTTCCCATCAAAACTCTAGATGATCTTGATCCCTCCCTCCAACTTCTGCAGTCAGCTGAGTTTTTATGATCCCAGGCAGCCTGGTGGCACAGTAGATAGAGCACTGGGCTTGGAGTCAGGAAGATATGAGTTCAAATCTGAGTTCAGTTAGTAGCCATGTGACCTTGGACAAGTCACTGGACAAGTTTGCTTGAGTTTTCTCAAATGTAAAATGGGAATAATAACACTTCTGTCCCAAGGTTGCTGTGAGCCTCAAATAAAAAAGCATTTGTAAAGCACTTAGCTCAATGACTAGAACATAGTGACATATAAATGCTATTGTCACATTATCAAGAATATACTAGCTTTAAATGTTACACACATGGCAATAGACAAGTGAAGTTCTTCCCAACAGCAAAGACATGGATGTTTCTTCATAATCTGACATTTATTCAGTCTGTCAGCATTTATTGGGTAACAACCATGTAGCCAGCATTCTTTTTTGACAAAAATAGGGGATGTGAGAGAAATATAACACTTAAGAAATATAAGTCTTTGTCCACTATCCAGTTAGGGAAATATACACACAAGAAAATACGTGGCAATCAAAATAACACAATATGCAGTGCCAAATGAACGGCAGTGATAATACAGTCAACACTCAAGTTTCACAAGGGTAACATCCCTTTAAAAATGGCATGAAAATAAAAAACATGAATGCTGACAAGTTGAACCTCTGGGAGACAGAGGTTTAGGTTCCCATAACCACCCAAAACTATAATCTTTTGCTAGAGATTGCTAAAAATAGACTTTTCTGCATACAATTTTTATAACAAAACATTCATTCTGATAATAGGCACTTTTCCTAACAGTAACCATGAAATAACTCATAAAATGCAGTACACAAAATAAAATTTGTAACATGCAAAACATTTTTCTTGCAATTCCCTAGAATTCTGCGACCTTTTGTGCTAACATCTCAATAAAAAAAAACCCATTGGTTTAATACAATGTTCATTTTCCATGACACATGCAATCTACAATATCATAAATACTGTACAGCAAGTAAAATTCTTGAAACTAAAACATTTTTAGCCTGAATCTTACCTTCCACTGCGTGAGATGGGCAGCGTGGGGGAATTGTACTGTATACTATACTGCTATAAACCTCTCAACCTTGGTAGCCCTCTGAAAACCAAGGGAGAGGTTGCTGGGACTTCAGTCTCTACTGTCAGAAGACACTGAAACTGAATAGGCCTCAACCCAGAGTTCTTGCACTATACTTTGGGGGCATAATTGCAACACAAAACTGGAGTTTTAAGGGTAAACAATGAAAATATGCAACAAATGCCCTGGGAGTTCTTTACAATGATAGGATGATCATGATCAGTAGGGTACCTAAAAGGATACCAGTCACTCCACAAACTTCAGGATAGTGTGCCTCTCATTTTTTTTTCTCTACTGCACATAGCCATGAATACCATAAGTTGCCAAGACAAAAGTAAAAATGGGGTTATTAACAAAATCATTCAATGTTTGAATGTGAACATTAAATGCATGAGTACTGAGCACTGGCTCTATTAACCTATTTGTAATAGCACTTTGAGGATTACAGAGTTCTTTCCCCCACAACAAACCTGTGAGGTACATAGTCCATGGGAGTATCAATGTGTGTGTATGTGTATATGTGTGTATGTATGTGTGTTATACACACACACACACACACAGACCTTGGAAGCTATTGAACCAATCTCCCCATTTTCTAGACAAAAAAATTGAGACAGAGAATTTAAGTGACTTACCCAAAGTGATATAGCTAATAAGCGTCTGAGGTGAGGGTTGAACCTAGGTCATACTTGTTTTAATTTCAGTCCACTATCTGCTATTCCATCCTACCAACAAATAGTGCCATCCTTCTTTTGCAGACAAGGAAATTGAAGCTTAGAAAGGTCAAGTGGACTTGTCCACGGTCTCCTAGATAGTAAATATTGTAACTAGAATTCAAACTCAGATCTCTTGCCTCCAAGCTCCATACTCTTTCTGATACATCACACTGGCTCCAAGGTACAACTTAATAGCATCAATGAATTTTATCCATAGCTAAACAGAATTGGAAATTGGTCAGCACAGAGGTTATGTGAAAGGATGTTCACTTTTATAAGCATTAATTCGCCCAAGTGAACAAGAGGGCAGATTATACCCAAGCAAATCAGGAACAGAAGGCTTTCTGAATCTGGAAAAAATCATCGACCCTTCAGGGAGGTCGGCGTATTTATTCTCAGTTGGGTGGAACCAAAGCCTTACAAAGTACCATAATGTTGCTTTCCTGAGCCTGCATTACTCCCAGACTTTCAACAGATGAAATCTTATTTTCCTACAGATGAAGAGTTTGCACCATAAATTTCAAAGACACTAAACTAGTTACTTCCATTGGCAGTGTAAACACCCTGCTAGGGAATAGATACATTCTTAGGCAGACAGGTTCATGCCAGATGCATGGATTACCCCTGCAGGCACATTCCATTTGACTTGCCTTTAGAAAGTCCCAGGCCCCAGGAGTGACCTCAGAAGAAGCAGAAGAAAAGTTTTCCCTGTTGAAGATCCCAAGTTATAAACCTTCTCCCTCTGGTCAGTCTACATATTGACCCATTTAGGAGATCATGAAAATGCTGGATATGAAATCAACAGAGAGTCATTATGGGATCATAGAAAGAGTATTAGACTTTGGTGTCAAAAGAATTGGGTTCACATTCTGATTCATCAATTACTAACTCTGTGACTTTAGGTAAGTCTGTGTGAGACTCATTTTCCTCATCCAGGGAATGGGGATAATAATACTTGCACTATATTTCTCATGAGGTTGTCATGGAGTTAATTATGATAGAGTATGTGAAAATTCTCCAGCACAAAACCTTCACTTCTGCTCAATTCAGTTCAATTTAATTCAAATATTTTAGTATCTGCTATGTGCTCTCACATATAGGTACTAAGATTCTATGGTACAATCTATAACTTAAAAGACACTGTACTGGATACTGAAGGTACAAAGTTTAAAAAAAAACCTGGATCCTACCTTCAAGGAGCTTCCTATCTAATTAAAGGGATAAAACAAATAACAAAGCATCTCCACATCCCTCTATTTGAGTGGGGATCTGTGCTGGAAGGAACCACCAGCTCCTTCCTGGTTTTTGAAGATATCTAGGAAGCAGCCCAGGGTATGTCTCATGACTGTCCAGGTGCCCTGAATAAAGACTGGAGGAAGAAAGAAGAATGGAAAGAGAATGGAAGTTGTTCACCCAAAATGCTCCATGGGTGATATTGATATGAAAAGGAGGCAATTAGGAAGTCAATAAGACTCTCTGAGCCAACTTAGAATAGAAATCAATGCTCTACTGCCAAGAAAAAGCATTCTCACAACCGCCTGACAGGAAACTTTCCATTTCCTTAGAAAATGAAGCAGTTGGAACTAGGTATTAAAGAGTAGAAGATTTAAACAGGTGGGGGGAATTCAGTGTACCAGAAGTGGGAAAGAACTGTAACACCATCAACTGAGACCCAGATGTAATCACTAGACTTCCAGCTACTGGGCTGCTAACTGGAAATGAAGTAACTAGGAACATGTGCTGGAGAGAGCCACACAGGAAGCAGCCAAACAGAGAAGACACTGATGATGGCACAAGAGGGGAGAGAGAGATAAATGGCAGAAAGACAGAGAAAGAAACAGAGACAGAGTCAGAAAGAGGAGAGATAAAGGGAGACACGGAGACACAGATGGAGAAGGGACAGAGTAGAGAGAAGACATAGAGAAAAAGGAGACACAGAGAGAGTCAGAGAGAGAAACAAAGGAGAGAGGCAGAGACATAGACAGAGTAGAGACAGAGGAAAGAGAAAGACAGAGAGAAGAGTGACAGAGAGAGGAGACAGAAACAGAGACAGGAGAGAGGGAACAAGAAGAGACAGAGAGAGGAGAGACAAAGGGGGAAGAGAGGAGAGGAGGGGGGAAGAAAGATACAGACAGAGAGGAGGGAGAGAGCTTTGAGGATCAGAATAAAGACATGGAAAGGGGGGTGGCTAGGTGGCGCAGTGAATAGAGCACCGGCCCTGGAGTCAGGAGTACCTGAGTTCAAATCCGGCCTCAGACACTTAACACAAAAAAAACTAGCCATGTGACCTTGGGCAAGTCACTTAACCCCAACTGCCCTCCAAAAAAAAAAAAGACACGGAAAAGAAATCATGCTCATCTCCTTTGCTGGGGCAAACTCGAGACTCGTACCAGCTCTCCTCTTTTCCTATTATATTTCCTTTTGTAAGGTGAATGTGATGTGAAGGGTATCATCAACCCAGTTATAGCAGAACTGCTACAGTGGTCCCCACCTCCTCACTTGCCTTGGTAGTATCATCATTAATAACTGAAAACTTGTAACTATGTCCCCATTTCTACCTTCCCTGGTATCAGCTTATTTTACAAATGATACCTTCTGCCTTTTTGAATGGGGAGGGAATGGTAGAATAACCTGCCCCATCCCACTTGGTTCCAGCCAGTGAAGATGCTCTTCAAATGGTACATGGATTGAGGAGACAAATTCCTCTTACAGAATAAGACAGATGCCTCTTAATTCACTATCATGGACCCTGGTGAGGGTGATGGATCTCTTTTAGCATCTCTGTTGCAATTTTTTTCCCTTACCTTCTGGTTACTCCCAGAAAACTTAGCATTTCTATCTCTTCTGGCCTTGCATGATGCCCTGGATCAACTATGACTTAGATTTGTCAAGTAGTAAAAGCAGGGCCTTTGCAATATCTCTGTCAGTATAGCGATCTCTCTGTCTCTTGGCATCTCTCTACGTCTCTCTTTTCTGGGCAGGAGTGATTCTGTGCCTCATATTCCTAAGGATTCTATATCAAAAGATGCAGATTTCATTAGTGGCAGATTTGCATGTTTTTGGGCAAATTATTCTCCTGATGGTCTGTGGACTTGGTATGTTCATTACTGACAAGAATCCCTCTACTGAGTTTAAGAGTCAACTGGACATCTAGCTGGAGATATATAGCTGGCCACTCGGAATGAAGATCTGGAGCTCAGGGGGAAACTCCAGAGTAAAAACACACATTTGGGATTCATCTGGATAGTTAGAAGCATGATTTGCATTGCTAACTATTACAAAGTCCAGGGGAAGAAACTGAAGACCTTGGGGGCACAGGTGGTGTTTTTATCACTGCTAGTGATCAAAGGCAGTTGAGCAGAGCAGAATCAAGAAATGAACTGCTGATTAATAAGATGGCATTTGAGAACAGGATTTGGATTGCAGAACCAGCACTTAAAATATAGGAATGATGGGCTCTCGGCCAAGCATCAAGTACATTTAACCAGGACTGCTAAGAATGTAGTTGCCTGGAATCTTGCAAATCTGATCCAAAGGGCTTTGAACTGAAAAAGAAAGGAAGAGAGAAAACTGCCAAGCATATCTACCAAGTAAATACTACAATGAGTAACTAACTACAGTGCTGGAAGAAAAGAACAGCAGTAAAGCCCAGAAATCCATAGGAAAAAAGATTCAAGAAAAGAATAAGCATTTATTAAACAAGCTGTTTTACAAATGCTGTCTCCTTTGATTCCCACAACAGCCCTGTGAAATAAATATCATTATCATGCCCATTTCATAGTTGAGGAAATTGAGTCAGACAGAGGTTGTGCGTTGCCCAGGGTCATATAGCTAGTAAATGTCTGAGGCCAAATTTGATATTAGGTCTTCCTGACTGCAGGCGCAGCACCCAGCCACTGTACCCTAGCTGTCTCCACTTAGAGAGGTATAGAGCATTATCCTGAATCCCTGGAAGACTTAAAGTCATTATACATAAAAAGATAAATCCTATAAAATAGACCAGAATGTTCAAGCTGGAAGGGACCTTAGAGATCAGCTTTGCTAAGCATCTCATTTTACAAAAGAAGAAACTGAGGCCCAGAGATACTAGGTAACTTGCCCAAAGTCACACAGATCATAGCCAAAATTTAAACCCAAGTTTTCTGATTTGAGTCAAGCACACTCTTTCAACTATACCATGGCATATTCTCAGTTTAGCAGGTAGGGCTAGTTCACCCCTGTCTCTGCCTCTGGTGCCTCTCCAAACTGTATTAACTACTAGTTATTTCAGTGAACTAATGGAGCTCAGGGTAATTGCTCTAATTCTCCATACCCAAATGATGACTGTGGTCTATAACTCTGAGTTTCCACAATGTGCTGAGCCATTAGAAAGTATGCATGGATTCTCACGACCTGGGAAGGTAGGTGCTATTATTATCTTGATTCTAAAGATGAGGAAACAGAATCAGAGAGGTTAAAGGAACTTAGCCAGAGATAGGTGGCTCCTAAGCATGTGATGCAGGCAGAGTTGACATTCAAGGCTTCTTTTCTCCCCAACACTTTGTCCTTTATGCCTCCTGAGGCCTAACAAATACAGAGAAATCTCTGACCAGTTGATAGATTCACAGGCTTTGTGTGCCAAGTGCTAAGGATAGAAAGTTATATACAACTCAAATTGTACAAAAATTGTTACTAAGGAAGGCAGTAACCAATCAAGAATTGCTTCTAAATATCCTGATCATCTAATACCGAGTTACATTAGGTCCTGGAAAAATAATTCACAGAATTACAGTGTGGAAGGTCTCTCAATGTATGGATCCTTCTTAAAACATCTGGACTCATCACAAAATTAAACTCCAGAGTTTTGCTGTTTTCATTTTTAATTGAGTGTGCAAACTTCCTGGCGTGCGTTCATCAGGGAACTCTCCCTAAGTTCCTGTTTGGGTTGGCTCATCTTCACAAAATAACAACATCAAAACACCTTCTGTTCATGTTGACCCTGTGACTGGACTCATTGTTTTTCAAGCTGAGTCATCCTAGGAAGGCTAATGCACAGTCTCTTTTGTCTACCTGGAGCTTAAGACTCAAATCTTCCAGGTCTTTCTCCTAACTTCCACCAATTTTGCTATGTGACCTTGGCCAAGTTGGATAACCTCTCTAGGCTTCTGTATTGACACTGATTAGTAGTAATAATCCTTCCTGTCTACAGTCAGTGCTTGGCATTAGAATGAACTCTAAAGGATTAGAACTTGGCTAAGAACAATGGGATGAGGAACAAACACTTTTTTATGAGTCCTTCCCCTCCCCCATACTTAGCAGTTCTACCCAACAGACAGTGACTAATCCATCTCCTGAGCATGGAAAAAGAACCAAATGAAGCAACACTAAGTCCTTGCTTCCCCTTCCAAAGAGAAATCAGCCAGGCCTTCCACAGAATGATCAAGCATTGTCAGTGTCCTCAAACACTCATAAAGAGAATTGAGCGTGAGCTCTTACTTAGAATCACACACGCACACAGGCACGTGAGTGCACACCACACACACACACACACACACACACACACACACACACACACACACATACACACACCACTCCATTATCATTCCAGCCCAGTGACCCCAGTGACTGTCGTTTGGGGGTGCCTTAGAAAAATAACAACGAGGTAAACTTTATTGTGACAAACCCACAGAACCTAAGAGCTGAAATGGGGCCTCAAAGTCCTAGTCCAACTCAAACCTAAACATATCTCCAAAAAGTGGTTGTCTAATTTCTGCTGAAGACCTGTGAAGAAGGACGCACTAACTCCCAAGGCATGACATTCTACTAACAAACAAGTTGTTGGAGAAGTTTTACCTTACATAAAAACATATTCTGTCTCTTTAACTTCAGTCTACTACTCCTGGTTTTGCCCTCTGAACCCAAGTAGCAATGGGACCTGGATCCAGGTTTTCATTAGCACAAGGAACTCTCCAAGTGAATAAACTCTTTATCAGTGCAGAGCGCAGACCCCAACTTTGTCTACAATTTAAAGTATTAGAGCTGTCTAGAGCAATGGTCAAAGCTCCAATAGGAACAGGAGCAACTAAACCCTCCATGAGAATTCCCTTTGGCCCACATATTGACTTAGAGAATTGCACGTTAAAGTTATCTATGTTCTACTGTATTTTTATTTGTTTCATTAAACATTTTCCAATTCTCTTTTCATCTGGAGCATGAAAAAGTTTGTCCAGTGACTTGCCCAGGTTCACACAGCAAGTTATGTATGTAAGGCAGGATTTGTTCTAGAGTAAACTCAAACCAATTCATGAAAACTAATCGTTAAATTTTTAATGTGAGCCTTTGCTCCTAAGATAAGGGCTTGACTTATTGTTGATTATCTAGAATTAAGAGAGTGATGTTAATTATGAGAGTAAATGTTTATTTGTTATTCTGTTGTTTCAATGGTGTCCAAATCTTCATGACCCCATTCAGGGTTTCCTTGACAAAGATGCTGGACTGGTTTGCCATTTCCTTCTCCAGCTCATTTTGCACATGAGGAAACTGAGGCAAACAGGCTTAATTTTTGCTCAGGGCCAAATATCTAGTAACTGTCTGAGATCAGATTTGAACTCATGAAGATGAATCTTCATGCTCCCAAGCCCAATGTTCTAGCCACTGCCATCACCACCACCACCCCCCAAAAAATGTTTATACTACAGATTAAACTCTAAAGTGTGTCCTACTTTTCAGAGAGCCAATTGTTAAACATTTGCTAACACTGCCACTGACTTGAACCCAGATCCTCCTGGCTTTAGGGCCAGCTCTCTGACCACTAAGGTCAAGCTCTTTCCCTGAAGCCTGTCAGAATAAGTTTAATCCACTTTGCCAAATGAAAACCCTTAAAATAGTCAAAGACAACCATAATATCCACTCTAATCTTTTCTTCTCTAGGGATAAACATCCCTAGTTCTTCTAACCCACCCTCACATAGCACAGTCTTCATTCCTCTCACTATTCTCATCTTCCTTCTCACCTGGAAACATTCTGGCTTATTTATGTCTCTTCTAAAATATGACATCTAAAAATGAACACTACACTACAGAATAGACCATAGATAAACTTAATTCTCCACTTTACACACAAGTCAAGTCATCACCTGTGATGTCATTGGTCCTCTTCAGAAATGAAGGATGAACAACCATAGCTATCTTAAGGCAACCCAGCATAACAAAGCATTTTTGTCTGTTGTGGCACATTATTGTCTTATAGGCCACTTAAGACTCATGGATTTTTTCAAACTATTACCCAGCCATACTTCCCCTCCTTTTATATTTGTGAAAATAAGTTTTTGAACTCAGATTTGAGAATGTATACTTATCACTGTTAAAATATTATTATATTTAGATAGACTGATCATTCTAGCCTATAGACTATGAGATCTCCTATAATCCCATGTTTTCAATTATTTCCTCACAGAATCACAGAATAAAAGACTTGCAAGAAATATCAAAGGCCTTCTAGTCCAACCCACACATGAACAAGAATCCCACCTTATGTAATACCTAAAAAGCGGTGATCCAACCCTGGCTTAAAGACTTCTAGTGAGATCCATTATCTCCTAAGGTGTCCTGTTCCGCTTTGAGATGTCTCTAATTGCTAAGAAGTTTTTTTTCTTATATTGAGCATAAATTATATATTATATTATATTGAGTATATATTGAACTCAATATACATATTAAGCAATATACATACATAATATATTGAGCATAAATCCACCACTGTTCCTACTTCTGCCTTCTGGGGTCACATGGAACAATATTCATCCTTATTTCACATGAAAACTTTCAAAATAGTTGAAGGCAGCAAATATAACCTTACAAGTGTTCTCCAGATTTAAGCCTTTCATCTCCAGAACCCTAGCCATGGCACTCTGCTCTTGTAGTTGTGTGAGGCTCCCTCTACATCTAAGCATGGCTCATTTTACTCCCTGGCAATGATCTTGCCAGACACAAGGCTTCTACTTCCTCGGCACTTACTGTTCTAAAAGCATAATCAAATCTACTGTTCTGTAAAGTTATTAATATATTCCAATATAGCTCAACTCACCACTTCTATAACTTATCAAAACAAACTATCTGTCCCTGGTCACCACCCTCCTATGTGTGTTGTTTCGTCCATTAAAGTAGAATGTAAACTCTTCAAGGGCAGACACTGGCTTGCATTTATATGCTCAGGACTTAGAGTAATTGGCATATAATAAATACTTCATAATTTTTTATTCAGTTATTCATTGAACATCCCTAGTTTCCTCAAGTGATCAGCATATGAGCTAGATAGCACAATGAATAGAGCACTAGACCTAAAGTCAGAAAGACTTGGATTCAAATGCTGTCTCAGACACTAGTTGTGTGACCTTTGGCAAATCACTTAATCTCTGCCTGCCTCAATTTCCTCATCTGTAAAATAGAGATGATAACAGTGCCTACATTCCAAGGTTTTTGTAAGGATCAAATGAGAAAATAGTAGTAAAGTATTTTGCAAACCTAAGAGTACTATAAAAATGCTACTTATAATTATTTTCCTATGATGTGTCAAAATCCTTCACTAACCTGGTTCTATTTCTCATATTTTCTAGCTTTTTAATGTCCTTCCTAAGATGGAATGCTCAAAATCAAAGAACGTTCAGCAGATGCAATCTGAACAAGGCAGAGCACACAATGAAGCTATCACTTCTTTAATTCTGGACACATTGCCGGCTTTTTTTTTTCCTTTTTTTTTGGAGGGCAGTTGGGGTTAAGTGACTTGCCCAAGGTCACACGTCTAGTTTTTGTGTGTGTGTGTTAAGTGTCTGAGGCTGGATTTGAACTCATGTACTCCTGACTCCATGGCCAGTGTTCTATTCACTGCACCACCTAGCCGCCCCTCACATTGCCTGTCTTAATGTACTCTAAAGATACATTAGCTTTTTTTGCTTGCTATATAATATTGATGATTCATATTAACTTTGAAGTTCACCAAAATATGAAATCTTTTTCAGCTAAGCCATTATTTAACCATGTCTTGAGAGATGAATTTTTACCCAAATATGAAATAATGTTCCTATTAAAATACAATGGCATATTATACTTTGTTGTATAAGAGTATCCCTATTAAATTTCATCTTAACAAATTTGGTCCATTATTCTAACCAATCTTTTTTAATCTTGTCATCCAATAAGCTAACTACCCTATCAGATATGCCTTTATCAAAAGTATTGATTAAAATGTTGAATAGAATAGGAGAGAGCCATAACTATGAATTTTGGCATGTAAGACTAACTTAGGCTGGATTTGAACTCACGTCCTCCTGACTCCAGCGGCAGCACTCTATTTACTTCACCACCGAGCCACCGCAAGGACCTGACCTTTAATGTTGTTCATGGTATTAGCAAGCACTGTAGCATGCCCAGGATGGCCTGCTAGCACAGGTTCTTTGATCTTCTTTTAAAGGAAAGACTGCTCAAAAAAGGGTTTAACTCTCCTACTTTTAATTACATTCACTAGTTCAGGGGAAAGGTTAGCACCCTGAACTTGGAGAAAATATAAACAGAGAAAATACAAGCAGAGATTCAACAGACAGGACTCCAGCTGTCTGAACATAGAAATATCGCTGTACACTTTACGTACATCACTGGATCGAGGGAGCACAGACATCTGAGCAGTTGTGGGGCTCTGAGCATATGGCTATTCAGAGTCTCAACTAGGAAATAAAAAGATCCTTCTCATAAGCAAACCCTCCAAAGCAAAATGCCAACCTCCAAGAATATATAACAGACTCAGCATCTGATTAACTGAGTGCCAAGAAGCTTGAGAATTCATGTGCCCCAGAACTTAATTGGAAACTCCCCATAGCCCAGAGACTAATTAGCCCTGGGCCAGGGCTCTATGTGCCTATTAAGGGGCAGGGAAGATCTTCAAATTCCCTTAACATTACATTCATCCAGGTGGGGATGTGACAGCAGGCAAAGGCATTGTCTTTTGTCACCATCCTCCAGTGTATTATTTCTCCCTCCCAGATTTGTCATCTTCATATTTTATATTCTGTCATCCATATCCCTGATGGAAATATTGACCATCACAGAGTCAAGGATATATCCCTGGGACACTCTAGTAGAAACTTTCCTCTAGATTGATATCAAACTCACTCGTAGATATTCTTTGTGTCTAATCATTCAAAAAACTCTGAATCCCCCTGACTGTACTATAATTTAGCAGACACCTCTTTTTTCCATCCATAAGGATACTCTGAAAAACTTTGTCAAATGATGTGTTGAAATCTCTTAATACCGCGTATTTGGCATTCTAGTTATTCTGTCAAAAAAGGGAAATTAGTTCAGCTTGGCTTCTTGAGGAAGCCATTCTGGCTCTTTGTAATCACTGTTTCCTTTTCTAAATGCTAAGAAAAAATCCTTTTAATATAGTATAGATTATTTCTAGGGCTAAAGTGTTATGCTATGTATGCTACCTTTTTCTTTTTTTGTTTTTGAAAATTGAAAGAATATTGACCCATATCTAGTCAGGACTATGGTGTCTCTCCCATTCTCCATGGCTCTTCAAAGATCACCAATAGTAGTTCAGTAATCATTGTCAAGAAGAAGAAGAAGAAGCATTTATTATGAACCTACTATGTGCTATATATAGCTGTTGAACACTAGGAATACAAAGGAAGGTAAATAAGTGGCCCCTGCTTATTATTAGCTTACATTCTAATAGGGTGAAACAACATTCAAATAATTAAGTACAACTAGGTTGTATATCAAATCCAGCTCTGCACCTGAATCAGGAAGGCCTGAGGCCAAATCCAGCCTCAAAATCTTAATCGCTGTGTGACCCCACAAGTCACTAAACTTCTGTCTGCCTCAGTTTCCTCAATATTAAAATTGGGATAACAATAGCGCCTACTTGCCGGCATTGTTGTGAGGGCCAAATAAAACAATATTTGTAAGGTGCTCGGCGCAGGGCCTGGCATATAGTAGGTGCCACATAAATGAAAGCTAATAATAATTAATATTTATTATGATTATTATTATGATATTATTATTGTTATGCATGGTAATCTCAGAGGGAAGAGGAAAGTTCTTCTGCAGAACATGAGATTTGAAATGCCAGAAGGCAGAGATGAGGAGAAAATATTCTAGGTTGGGGGGAGGGGCAATGAGCGAAAAGCCACCAAGTAAAGAGATAGAGTATCTTGTTCAAGGAACAGTAAGAAGACAAGTGTTGCCCGTCATTGTAAAAGAACTAGAAACATAGAAAGGAGGTAGGTAATGAAGGTCTTTAAAAGCCAGAGAGAGTATTTAATATTTGAACTGGAAACAGGAAACCACTGGAGTTAATGGAGTAGGGAAGTGACATGGTGTTTAAAGAAAATTTTAGCAGCTGAGTACAGGATAGATGAGAGTGGTGAGAAATTAGACAGCAAGTTATTGCAATAGTCCAGGCATGAGATGATGACAGTGGTGACAGAGTCTGAGGACAGAAGGGGCCATAAAGAAGAGCTGTTGCAAAGGTGGGAATGATGAGACAGACAACAACAGATTGGATATGTGCGGTGAGTGGGAGTGAGGAGCTGAGGATGGTATTAAGTTTGCCAGTCTGGGTGAATGAAAAGATGTTATTGTCCTCAGTGTAGCATGGAAGTTTGGAAGAGGGGAGGATTGGGGGAGAAAGATCACAAGTCCTGCTTTGGATGTGTTGAATTCATGCTGCCTATGAGATATCCATTTAGACATGTCCAAAAGGCGATGCACAAGTGACCTCAGCAGAGAGATTAGGGATGGATAAATAGGTCTGAGATGTGTGGAGTGGAATAAAGTTGCCAAAGGATTGAAAATGTAGAAAGGAGCTAGGTTATGAAAGGCTTTATGATATCATTTAACCCACGGGAGCTGATGAGATCACCAAATAAAATAGCATAGATGGAGAAGAGAAGAGTGTCAAGGTCAGACCCTTGGAGAATACCCACACTTAGTGGGCATCACTTGGGTGAAGACCAAGCAAAGGATAGTGAGGTGTAGTCATATAATAAGAGAAGAACCAGGAGAGAGAAGTGTCGCACAAACATTCCTGAGGAGAGAATATCCAAGAGAAGGAAGTGATTGATGGTGTCAAAGCCTGAAGAAGGTCAGGAAGGAAGAAGGTAGAGAAAAGACCACTAGATTTAGCAACTAAGAGATAACTGGTAACTTTTGAGAGAGGTTTCAGCTGAATGATGAGATTGGAAACCAGAGGGTTTAAAGAACAGAGAAACTAGAGGCACCTATTTTAAATGACCTTATCAAGGAGTTTAGCTCCGAAGGGGAGGAGAGATGTGGGATGATAGTTAGTGGGGATGGATGAATCAAGTGAGTGAGGGTGCTGGGTTTATTTTTAAGAATGGAGGAGACAGAGGAGTATTTCTAGGCAGCAAGGAAGCAACCAGGAAAGAGAGAGAGAGGGAGAGAGAGAGAGAGAGAGAGAGAGAGAGAGAGAGAGAGAGAGAGAGAGAGAGAGAGAGAGAGAGACAGACAGAGACAGACAGAGACAGAGACAGAGAGACAGAGAGACAGAGAGACAGAGAGAGAGAGACAGAGAGAGAGAGAGAGAGAGAGATTAAAGATTAATGGGAGAGTGAGGATAATAAAAAGACAATCTGCTGGAGAATGGAAGGGAATCAAGGGTATAGAGAGGGGTTTAGAGAGGGTTTACCTTGGTAAGAAGACCAACTTCTTTGTGTGAGATGGGTCTGAAGGAAGAGGTAGTGAGAGAAGGCGTTTGAGAGAGTAAGAAGAAAACAGGTAAGAAATAGCAGAGGCGTGATTAGATTCCAAGTGTTCTAACTCTAAATCCCCACGCCCTTTTCTTTACATTGCATTAGCTCCAGAAATGTAAATGCTAAGTTCCTGGACATAATGGTCCTTTTCTCCAGGGGTTTATAGTATGATATAGTGAACTGAAGTCACAAAGCCCCAAGTTCAAATCTCAACTCTGTTGTTTGCTAGCTGTTTGACTCTGGACAAGTCACAACCTCTGTGGGCCCATGGCACCTATCTCACAGGGTTACTGGAAGATTCCTATGAGATAATGTCAGCAAAATTCTTTGCAAACTTCAAAGTGCTATATAAATGTAAGATAGTCTTATCAGTATGATTCTTTTGTATTTTTATGTCCACAAGTAACTCATGAAGCAAAAACATAGAATGTTCTTCAAAAAGAACATGGAGGTTGCTAATAACTAAATAGTTCATGGAGCATTTACCAATACTGATATTTCTAATAGTATGAAATTGGACAAAATACCAATAAGTCAACACCATACTAGAATGTTTGAATCATATCTGTATTTTTACGGCTGGGTATGGGGGGGGGGGCGGTAGAGAGAGACAGAGACAGAGACAGAGACAGAGAGAGACAGAGGCAGAGAGACAGAGAAATGGACAGCTCCCAAGTTCACTTCAGAGAAGTGAATAAGAGAGTTGACCAAGATGGTTTTATGTTCACGCAAAAGAAGCAAGAATCATTTCATGTGATCCTTGTCAAATCACTTTACAGGGCTCTTAATGAGCATCAACAAGCAGCCTACTATGAAGAAAACTTTCACTTACAAGCAAACCTCTGTTGCAGTGGATCAAGGCATAGAAAAATTATGTAAAGAACTCAGTCCTTCAAACTAAGTCAACATAAACCTTGACATTTAACCACTTCAATGGAAAACTGAGCACAGATGAAGACAGCAAATAATATGTTGGAAAATATGGTCAAGGATTAAGAAATGAAAGAAGTCAGAGGCTGGTAGACTGCTTAAAACCTTCATACCTATATATCATGAATATTTTCCCTGAAACTTGAGTTAAAAGGCACTGTATGTGGCATGCTCTGAATAGTATAATTTAAAAATAAATTAGCTTTATTGTAAGAGACAAGAATTAACTAATTACAGACATAGCATTTATCTTAGAATCAAATCTCAGACTATTGATTGATGAAAAGGAAGGTCAAGTTAATACCTACTTAGAATAAAGGATAGAGTAGATACTATGTAATGTTGTAGTAGCATTTATGAAAATTCAGTCTTTTTAAATAAGTTGTTAATTCTGAACACTAGAAAATTAATACAAATATAGATATTGACTCTATTACTATTTCTTATAGAATTTTAACTGATACAAAACAGTCATCATAAGGAGAGAGCTGAAAGAGCTAAAGATACACCTAAGATAGCAAATACTTAAAATTCCTCAATAATTACAGAATTATAAACAACCTATTGGGCAAGAATGGTATAGAGTAGAATCTCATTCACAAAACATTACGGAGGAAGATGACAGAAGAGGAGTAGCATGGAAGGAAGGAAGGAAGGAGGGAGGGAGGAAGTAAATAGGGAGGGAGAAATGAAGAGAAGGAAGGGAAGAAAGGGAAGGAGGGAAAGGAAAGAAAGGATTTATGAAGCACATACTCTGCCAAGCACTATGCTTATATTATCATGCTCCTTACAAAGTTATTATGTTATCATGCTCCTTACAAAGTATTCAGAGAATGTTTATGTGATGTGCATAACTAGAGTGCCAACTGAGTATGACCTAAGGTCAGAACCGCTAGGGGACTCTACACAAGAACTCAGGAATCGACTTCATAGGATCACAGAATTGCAGATTTAGAGCTGGAAGTTAACTTAGAAGTCCAATCCTCTTGTTTTAAAGATGAAGATAATGAGAACTGAAGAGATGGAAATATTTGCCCAAAGCCACAAATACTGGTCAAACCTGATTTGAACCCAGGCCCTCTAGCTACAAATACATTGTTTTTTCTACTACACTTGGAGGGTAAAAGATTCCAGGAAAATTCTAGAAGAGTAGAAAAAAATTATAAGGTGTATTTTTTACTTCAAAAAAAGGCAAGTGAAAAGAAGAAATCACTGATTCATAATCCATACTTATTATTCCTATAAAAGGAAAGGAAGTAGAGAACTTATAAAATCGTGTAAGAGAAATCTATGTTTGCTTCAAGGATATTTTTTATGAAAATATTAGAAGGATCAGGCATGGTGATTCACTTCTATAATCCCTACTACTTAGAGATACTGAGGCTGGTGGATTGCTTGAGCTCAGGAGTCGTGAATTGTAACAGATCTAAAACCAATAGCATGTCTGTGCCAAGACCACCATGAATATAGTGAACCCCCAGGAGTGAGAGATCACTAGGCAACCCAGATCAGAAACAAGGACAGATCAAAGTTTCCACATCAGTCTTTAGTGGTGTTGGGTCATAATGACTGCTGTACTTCTACCCTGGGCAAAATAGAGAAATTTAGTCTCAAAAAAGAAGAGGGGAGGAGAGGGAAGGAAAAGGAAAATGGAAGGGAGAGAGAGGAGACTAGAAAGGAATAAACAGACTATTGCACTTCTTTAAAACTGTACATCAGGCTAAGAAATGTAAAGAAAGTAAAGTGTTTATTGTTTGTTGAATTTTAATAAAGCATTTTACTATATTAGAATTAAAGGAATCCTTAAGGGCTATATTTAGTCAAGGTATCTCCAACACACATATTAAAATTATTCAAGTTTATGACAGATTCAAATATGGAGATGACTAACAATCCACCAAGTACTTACATCATCTTAGGAAACTCCCTTCCGGGGTCTGTGATCTCATCATCATAGGAAACTCCCAGTTTAGGAATTCCCTATTCATACAGCTGATCAATAAAAGAGCCCTTCAGGCATGAAAATTGGGTGTTTCCTCTATGGAGAGCACATCAAAGCATCTGTGTCTTATCCTTTCTAGACAGATTCCTGTGAGTTATCATGACTAAAAAATTCATCACCCTGAAGCCATACTTTTGTGGTGAGCCTCTCCAAGCTTAGTTGGTAATTGACAATACACATAAGTACCATCACTGCGACATACTTCAAACCTATCCTGGTTAGTTAGTACCTGCTAGCATCTGTCATTTGCTGGTAGTCCAAACACTTCATTCTACAACTGAGGAAACTGAGACTCAGAAAGATTAAGTGACTTGCCCAGTTTCACATATGGCACATGATGGCATATTTACATAGTGGCCCATATAGGTGAAGTCCCATGCCAAGAGCCACACATCTAATACATTTTGGGCAAAATTTAAACCCCAATTTTCCTGATTTCAGGTTCAACACTCTATCCACTAAGTCCCTTTGCTTTTGACATCACTCTGACTCACAGATACCAAACCACCTATAAGACAGGGAAATGTGCACTGAGTCCAGACAAAACAGGTCCCTTGTTTACACAAGATTCCCCAAATGTTCATATTCACATCCTACTACACTGAGTGTATATCACAGAAACAGGCAGGCACCAGACTCAGCTTTTACCAAAGTGAGTGGGTCAATCAGTTCTTCCTGCTTCTGAAATCTGTGTCTCAGTGAAAAATGGGGCTCTCTTCAGCACAGAAATACAGTACACACATTTCCATGTCCTTGGTTCACTTTTATTCAGCAATAGGCAGAGGATACACCATAGATGCCCCAGACATCAAATAGCAGAAGACATGGTAGCTGATTTTTGGCATCTTCATGCATACCTTTCTATTTCTCCTCAATGAAGAATACAATTTCCAAGGAATACATACTATCAGGCATTTCTGAACTATTAGGCATCTCTGACAGTTTACATAATGGTCTAGTTCTTATGAATTCATGCTTTAGAATACTTTTTTGGCATATGTTATCTCTGGTGCCTGACTTTTCAGACTCTGCTCTGCATTTTCCAACATAAGGAAAAATTTCCTTTTCTTTTTTAAAATAAATTTTTATTTATATCTTTTGCTTTTACATTAAAAAATCTTCAATTTCTTTATCACTCCCCCTCCCAGAGAATTATCCCCTTAACAAAGCTTTTTTTAACAAAAAGAAGCTTTAAAAATTAGAAAAACTAATCATAACCTCAAAAAAGTCTAGACTATATGCAATGTCCCATACCTATAGGCTTCCTACCACTTTTTGCCTCCTTTTCGAATGGATGCCTTGTGATGTCTGGGCTTTAGAAGAATAAAAAAGATAGAGGAGTAAATAGGTAAGCACAGACAGACAGACAGACAGATAGATCTAGCAATAAGAAAATTATCTTGGGTCCCAAGGGTTAGAACACTGTTCCTTCTCTTTACCCACTTCACAGATCCCTCTTCTCTGGACCAATATACATGGTCTATCTAGACTGAGTTCAGTCTTTAGGGAAACCTTGCTGCTGAAATGAGGGGCTAGTCTCCCTGTCCCACACTTTCATTCTTGACACTCCCATCTGGAACCCTAGTAAAAACTTACATATTGATCAAGTTTCAACTCTTGTACAGGGTTTCCACAAATAGGGGAATGGAGAAAATAGTAAATGTTCAATATGAATCAGGAGTGAGACAGGTAGTTATTTCCTACACACGAAAGAAATACTAAACTCAAAACATATACAAAAATCCACTGACAGACGTGATTCAGTAACAACATAAAATTATTGTCATATTCTCTTGAGAGGTTGACTCTAAAATTTCATGATAGCATAAAGAAGTTTATGGGTCTGGTAAACAGGCATTGTTGCATTTCAAATGGGATCTGTATTTCCTCTTAGAATCCATGCCTTCTGATTAACTAGTTTAGAGCTTATATTCCTCTTCTCCAAGCCATAAACCCAACTACATCTCTTCATATCACAATGTTGCCTCTAAGCTTGGATATTTCCTTCTCAAAATAGAAGAGGTAACAAGGACTCTGAGATCCAGTCACAGACCCACCTAGACAAGATGTGTTCTTTAGCTGCCATGTGTTCACAGCCACATGGCGCCAGGGTGGGAATAAGAGCCACTCTTTATACAGCCCTCACTAGATGTCCCAGGGTTTTAAGTGAGAGAGGTGAAACTTCTCAGACTATATTCTAAAATTTAGTAAGGCTTTTCATGGGAAACAGGCCCAAGTTCCCCTTCACTGGAAATAACGTGATTTACAAGGACTCAAAACTCAGAGCAGTAGGGAGTCACCCCCCTCCTCAGTGACACCAGCATAAGATATGCCAAATAAGGACAGAAGTGCTTTCTCAAATGTACATTGGGTCTTCTATTATTTCCTTGTTCCAGTACTTGAGGTGGATTGCCCTGCTTAGATTGTGCACCTGACTTCCAGCCAATGGAAGAAAAGGGTCAGAAGGGGCTTGGGGGAGATTTCCCTGTTAGGGCTTGATAACTTCACCATATCCTTTTGTAAATTGCTTCTCTTCCCTGACTATTTGTCATAAGGAGGTATTGTCCTTTCTCGAGATCATAATAAGCCATTCTTTTCTGCTTCCTAGCTTGAGAAACCTCTGCATATTATCTGGTTAAGGATCTCTGTTGTACACAGTTTGGGGGTACACACAGTTTCATTGTATCATATGCAGAGTCAAAGGAAAAGGACAACAAAGGCAGAGTCACTTTCTTTTTGAAGGTCCACTGAGTCATTAGTTCTTCTGAATAAGCGAAAAATAGGAGAATTTCTCCTTCATCTCCAAAGTGTCCAAGTGTTGAACTAGTATAAATATTGAGCAAGAAATAACCAAGGAGTTCACCATCCCCAAAGCACCCAAATGTTGAGCTAGCACACGAAGTCAGCCTTAAAGAGTCAGGGAAATACTGTACAGATAAATTTTGGTTTTTAAATTTGTAATTTAAAAAAAAAAATCTTGATTTCATTGGTGTAGGGAGTGTCCAGGGAGAAATTCCTTTCACAAAGTATATAGAAATCTCTCTGCAATTTATATTCTTAGAAAGTTGCCTGAGGCATTGAGACGTTAAATGGCTTGCCTCGGGTTACATAGTATGGTCAGAGGAATGACTTGAACCCAGATCTTCCTGACTCTGAGACCTCTAGCCCTAATTCACACACTGCCTGCAAACTGACTTAAAAATTTAAGGATTTGTTCTTTGTTATCCATACACCCTCCATCATACAGAACTCAATCCCTCCATGCCCACAGAGATAGACATGAAGAGATATTGTGAATGAAAAGTTCTTCATTGGGCAGTCCAGCTTTGTTGTGATAAACCTCTCTATTCTTAGCTAGTCTGGTCCTTGAAGGATAGGTATAATTTCCATAAATAGATAAAAATTTCCATAAATAAATTTCTGGGAATGGGGGTGACATGAGAAGCACAAAAAGCTTAGATAGCACAAAGAGACCATTTTAATGAAAACAAAGGACTGGAAGAAATGAAATGAGGCTGGAAAGTTAGTTTGGGCAGACTGCACAAATGTTATATGTTGTCCAAAGGCATTAGGGATTTATTCTTTTCTCTAAAGCCTTAGATTCAAAAACAGTCATTTTCTTATCTGTGATCTATTCTCTCCCCTAAGATTCCCACACCCCTCTTGAGTTTAATGTAACAATTCATTTCCACAAACATTCATTAATTGCCTTCTACATTCAAGGCATTGTGCTGAGTGCACAAGATAGTACAATGTTGTGGAAACAGCTTTGGACTTGGAGTCAGAAGACTAAGATTCATGTCCTCAGCTATTTTTGGTTCTAGACTCAAAACTTCTGGAGGTTTAGGACCTACTAAAATTTTTCCTCTGCTGCCATAGTCTTTTAGAGTCCTGGACCACCCTAACCTCCCATATCACAATGATGCATTTTATAAGAAAATAGTTCCTATGTCCTCCCGAGTGTTACTTCTAGGCAGTTTAACAATTAGTAACAGCAGAGATAGCACTCAAACCCAGGAGCTGTGACTCTGTAGGCCCACTTCCCACCGTTTACCAGTTTGCATCTCATGGCCATGTTCTCACCTCAGAGAGAAGGTAGAGGAGGCAACCAGCTGCACGATGCAAGTCAACATTGAAGGTACTCTAAGGTTTGAATTAAGTATTGTGCCTACTAGGTCATCATGCTCTCAGGAACCTTCCCTCCCACCATGACACAGAAGGAAACAAAATGTATGCAATCAAAGGCCAAGCCTGCATTAATACTTAAATATTCTCCCTCTCAATCCATCCTCTCTTAATTATCCACCCTAATAAAGGGGAGTGGTACTGCAAAGGATCCAAAAATAATTTATACTGAACTTTGGAATGTAGCCTCTGATTTACTTTGCAAAAGAATTTTTCTCCTATTAAAACTAGGTTGCATTCCCTTAACACACATCAATTGATGCTGGTGGGGAGGCAGCCCAAAAGCCTGCTGAGCAGTAGTGGGGAAGCAAGCCTCAGTTATAAAATGTGTTTCAGATCATCCAGAGTAGATGTCTTAGATATGATCGAGTCTCCTAAATTATGAGTAATGCCTCCAAGCTGGGGGAGAGATGGGAGTAGATAGAGACCAAAAGCCATGCGCCATGCCATTCAGAAGCTCCAAAGGGTTGCGGGGCAAAACTTACGAAGGACCCCTGCACCAAGGTCTCCTGCCATTGCCAAAAAGAATTCTCATTCAAAATGGTTAACTCTAGTTGGTCAAATTCCCCACCCCCCAAATTCACTAGTAGCAGAGGAAAAGAGCCCACACTGTAAGTTCAGTCCCACATTTTTAAACACCCATAACTTTGTTATTTTAGAACCAAATTTCTTCAAACAAGGCAAAGTACACATTCCTCATTCAGGGTTATGTACCAGGAATGCCAAGTTTGAAGTTTCAAAACAAACCTGCTTTTGAGTAATCGAAGTACAAAAAAGCATTTGAATACTTTCTGACCTATTTTTAAAAAATGTGATTTTTGTTTTAACATGTAGATAACTCTAAAATGGTAAATGAGTTTACATTCAACTTTCCAAAATAAATCCATTTGGGACTGAGGCTAAGCCTCATGGGGAAGCCAAGAAAACCTGAAGGACTCCAAAGGAGGTGAGAACTCAGTCGTAAGGGCAGCTGTGGAGCAGCAGATACCATGCATTCTTGATATTTAGCACCAATTTGAGCCCACTTTGTCATGGAAATAGTCTCATTATTAAAAAGGAGGGGAACTGGGAGAATAATCACTGGAAAACAATGAAATATCAGTCATTCTCCACTGATTTCATTAAATGTCTGACAGATTTCCTGACAGAAACCCCAAGACAAGTACCTCAATTTCTAACTGTAATAGTTTCTCTCATCTGTAAAATGGGTCCACTGAGGTACCTAAATTATCCACTGAGATACTGTAGCATTAATAAATTAGTATTAATTAGCAGCATTAATAAATTAAAACATCCATTCCTTTGATAAAAAAATTGAATATAAATCCCATGAAGAGAGATGTCCCTTCTTTGAGTAAACTCTGTAGCCAAGAGATTATTAACCAATCAGTTAGCAAGTACCTGCTTGCTAATTGCATGTTACCAAGTAAAATTTTACCAAGTATTTTACCAGACACTAGAACTATTCCCAACTGTCAAATAATTTATCATCTAATTGAAGATGATAATTATAGTTTATATTTAAACCATAGCTTATATTCAAATGACATTAAAATGTTTTACATGCACTATCTCATTCAAGCTTTATAATATCAAAGGATGTGAAGAGGTAGTTTCCAGAGGGAGAAATTAAAGATATCTATAAGCATATGAAAAAAAAATGCTCTAAATCACTCTTGATTCAAGAAATGCAAATCCAAAGAATTTGAGGTGCCATATCTCACCAGCCAGATTGGCTAAGATGACCAAACAGGAAAATGACGTGCTAGAGAGGATGTGGAAAAATTGGAATACTAATGCATTGTTGGTGGAATTGTGAACTGATACAACCATTCTGGAGAGCAATCTGGAACTATGCCCAAGGGCTATAAATAATTGCATACCCTTTAACCCAGTAATACCACTTCTGGGATAATATCCCAAAAAAATCATAGAAGTGGGAGGAAGACCCATATGTACAAAAATATTTATTGTAGCTCTCTTTGTGGTGGCAAAAAACTCAAAAATAAGGGGATGCCCATCAATTGGAAAGTGGCTAAACAAGTTGTGGTATATGAATGTAATGGAATACATAATAAGAAGTGGGGAGGAGATGGACTTCATATTTACCTGGAGAGGCTTATACAAATTGATGCTGAGCAAGAAGAGCAGAACCAGGAAAAACTTGTACACAATCACAGACACATCATATGTGTGATGACCAACCTCAATAAACTGGACTCTTCTCAGCAACACACAGTTATAAGACAATTCTACAAGTCTCAGGATGGAAAGAGATGTCTACATTCAGAGAAAGATCTAGAAAGAACAGAGTTTAAATGGAAACTGAAGTAATCTACATGCTGTTGTTCTTTTCCATGTTTGGTTTTGTTTCCTTTTTCCTGTTGTCCACTCCATTGGTTATAACCTTTCTATGCAACCAGACTAATGTCCAGTGTGAAAGTATTTGCAGATTCTATACTTGACTGCATGCTGCCATGGGGGGAGGGGAGGAGAGGGAGAGGGAAAGAGAAAACTTGAAACTCAAGGGATTCTGGAACTGAATCTTGTAAACTAAAAGTAAAATAAACAAATCAATTTAAATTTAAAAAAACAAACAAAAACTAACTATAAGAATTATAAACCTCATAAAAAATAAATAATTTTTAAAAAGCTTTATAATAGCTCAGTGATGTAGAAAGTGCAAATATTATCCCCATTTTAAAGATAAGAAAGTTGAGGCTTGAAGGTGGCCTGAGATAAAACAAAAAAGAACACATACCTAGACAACAATAAAATCAAAATCTGAATAAAAGTCTTCTGATTCTATGTCCAAAACTCTTTCCTCTACACAATGTCTTGCGCATATTAGACACTTAACCAGGGTTGAATTGAATTGTTTTATTAAACTCAAGAGGGACATGAGAAACTTAAGGGGGGTCCAGATCAAGGAGAATAAAAGTCTAGGGCTGCAAAATGAAAATTTAAAGAAAAAAAGAAAGCCTAAATTCCCTAGTATAGCATTTAAAACCTTTTACAACCTATACTCAACTTACCTTGCCAGGCTCATCTCACTTTTACCAGCACTTTGTTCTCCCCATACTGGTCTATTTGCACTTCCTCATCTCTGTGTTTCCCAGAAAAATACCCTTTTCCTTTTTTTATTTATGGAAATTATGGGCATCCTTTAAAATTCACCTCAAATCTCACTTGATCCCTGACCACCCCAGTCTGATGTGATCTCTCCATCACTAAACTTACTGTCTCTGAAGTTCATTTGGAACTTGGTATTTCTGCACTATGATGTGAGTTTTTAATCTCTTCATACGTATAGGTCTTATTTCAGCAACTAGATAATAATCTCCCTGAGGGCAAGATTCATATTTTGTATCACTTTCTGTCTGTGAGAGGCAATGGCATAATGTGAAGAACACTGGACCAAGTATCAGGTGATTTGCCCGAGTTACAAATCTTAACAGTTACTAGCTATCTCTTAGCTTTGTGCCTCAGTTTTATCATTTAGAAAATGGGAATAAGGGTGGCTAGGTTGCAGTGAATAGAGCACCAACTTTGAAGTCAGGAGGACTTGAGTTCAAATCTGGCTTCAGACACTTAACACTTACTAGCTGTGTGACCTTGGACAAGTCACAACTCCAATTGCCCTCCAAAAAGCAAACAAGATAAAACAAAAAAAATGAGGGGTATAAAACAAAAACATCCTCTTAAAGTAACTTAACCCCAGCAAGATGGAGAGCAACTGGTCGACGCCTATTCTGATAGAAATGTGAAATCTAGCAATCAACCAATAACTATCTACTAAATATGCTTACTGTGTATTAAGGTATTGAAGAAGATTAATGCTAACTCACCTTTATACTGTGTTTTGGGGTTCACCAAAAGCGTTCTTTGCAACACTTGGGTGGGTATCGTGTTGTTATTCCCATTTTCTTTTTTTGCTTTTTGGAGGGGAGGAGGGACAATTGAGGTTAAGTGACTTGCCCAGGGTCACATAGCTAGTAAATGTGAAGTGTCTGAGGCTGCATTTGAACTCAGGTCCTCTTGACTCCAAAGTTGGTGCTCTATTCACTGCACCACCTAGCCACCCTTATTTCCATTTTCTAAATGATAAAACTGAAGCACAAAGCTAAGAGATAGCTAGTAACTGTTAAGATTTGAAATTTAGGAAGGTCACCCGATGCTTGGTCCAGTGTGTTCTTCACATTATGCCATTGCCTCTCGCAGACAGAAAGTGATATATGGTCCTTGCCCACAGAGAGATTATTATCTACATCCCTCATTTCTAATGCAGTTCCTGACATAAAGCATATAGTAGGAGCTGCATGAAGTAATAGGAAAACACTGGACTTGGAGTCAAAAAACTAAGGTTCAAATCCTGGTCCTACCATTTATTACCCTGTGTGATTTGTAAAAACAAAATGAGGGGGCTGGAGTAGATGGCCTATGAAGACTCTCCCAGCTCTGAGTCTGTGGTCCTAACATGTTTAATTAGATTACCTCTCAAGTTGCTTCTGGCTCTGAGTCTATATAACACAAGTGCCTATGAACTGAACTAAGGTTAGAATAAGAAGAAATGAGCAAAGTGTTGCCATTCAACATGTCCAGTGTTCATCTAACATGCTAAAAAAATTTTAGACAGTGAGGACCTTTAAAAGGCAATGGCCAGTTATGAAAATTGCTTCTTTGAAACTTTTAGAAGAAGCCATCCCAAAAAGCAAATTCATGTCCTGCAAGAGGTCTTCCAGAGGTCTTTTGAGATTTTTTTTATCTTTTGTTTTTGCCCTTTTTTGTATCTCTGGTGCTTATCACAGTGCTTGGCACGTAGAAGATGTTTTATAAATGTTTGTCCACTGACTGAGTCTCTAGAACCTGCCAGATTGCCTTTTTGAAGGAAAAAACCTACTTACTACATACAGACAAGAACAAAACTTCCAAGAGAGACCAGACTTAACATTTCTGCCTTTTCTAGTTGCTGTAACAAAATGGATTCTCATTCTATTGCTGCCAAGTGTTTTTTAACTTTCATCTCACAGTTACTTTAAGATGACAGATTCCTAAAGATTAAGGACTATTCGCCCATGACTCCCTTTGCATGGTGGTAGCAATCTGGCATATGATAAATGCTTCATGGTAATAACCATTTTTTTTGGTCAGGACTTATGATTTCATCTTTATAGGGAACTCTCTAGTATGAAAACTCCCTCCACCAATCTTAGTAACTTGCCTGCAGCTTCTAGTCTGAGAAATTTGCCTCAGGAACTGAACAGGTGAAATGATTTGTCCAGAGCTACTTAGCTAGTATCAAAAATATCAAAATATATGAAAAATAAGACTTGAACCCAGGTCATGCTGATTCCAAGGACATACCTCTTTCCAGAGGTGGGGAACCTGTGGCCCTCTAGGTCCTCAAGTGCAGCCCTTTGACTGAATCCCAAAAGGCACTTGAGGACCTAGAGGCTTACATATGGCCTCAAGGCTGCAGTTTTCCCACCCCTGGATAGAACTTCTGAAAACCCAACTTCCTGGCTTTAGAGAACTATGAACAAAATAGTTTTGCATGCCAAGCCAGAAGGAAAAGAGATTATCACTCCAAGGGGCTGATATATGAACAACGATCATTTTCTGCAACCATCCCAAATCCCCAGTCATATGTAAATTACTTCAAGATCAACACCAAGCATCAAAATGAAATAATTAGCTATTGCTGTCCAGTCAATGAAGACCTCTAGAATTTACTGGGATGGACTCAATATGACTTGTGTTCTCTGCTGGTTATGAAGATGTCATAACTGAGCTATTGTCTGTGGGACACACCCTAGGATCTGGTTTTCTGATGCTGAAGCTGGGTCTACATTGAGTAGCCACCCAACTTTTTTTTCCCCATTTGTCCCAACAGTGGGTATTGACAAGACAACTTGCAAGGGTTGGACATGCAGTTTGTTGCCCCCTAAATTTTCTGTGCATTTAAATAACTTTCCTATGCTGAGGTTAAACCCATGACTTTATATCCAATTGGTACTGAGCTTTTAACAGCTGAATTAGTTTACCCCAGCTAACTGGATATGTACAGAGCCTTGAAGGAACAGGGTAGGAGAGGGTGCCCAAGAGGTATGTGGGAAGCTAGGGCCATGTAAAACTAGACAGAAAAGAATGATGGATAATATCCTCAATCATATCATTTCCTATTCCCAGCAGTGGCCAAGGCTTCCAGCTTCCCTCCTCCTTCCTCACTCCACCCAAACCCATTCTCTTGAATATAAGATGGCCAAAGACTGTGGAGGTCATGTCCTTGGGTAGCTGGCAGAAATGCTGGCACACATCCCAAGAAGCTCTTAGTCTTCTCTGGAGTTTTGTCATTACCTTTTGAGTTCTTGATGACATTTTCAAGTTTAGGTTTGGGTCCATTACAAAATAAACAGAAGGATTAGGTACCCCTGGAAAAGGGGTGGGGAACCTGTGCCCTTGAGGCCACATGTGGCCCTCTAGATTCTCACATGTGCCCTTTGACTAAATACAAACTTCACAGAACAAATCCCCTTAATAAAAGGATTTGTTCTGTAAAACTTGAACCCAATCAAAAGGCTACACCCAAGGACCTAGAGAGCCACATGTGGCCTCAAGGCCTCAGGTACCCTACCCCTGCCCTGGACTGTGGGGCAGCCAGATGGTGGAACTAGATTTCTGGACCTAAAGTCAGGAAGACCTGAGTTCAAATCCAGCCTCAGATACTTCCTAACTGTGTGACCTTGAGCAAGTCACTTAACCTGCTTGCTTCAGTTTTCCCATCTGTAAAATGGTAATAAGTAGTAGCTCCTAGCTATGAGGTTCGTTGTGAAGATCAAAACAGATATTTGTAAAATGCTTAGCACAGTGTTTGGCACATAGTAGGTATATGTTGTACTAATTACCATCATCACCATTATTAGGTATGGCTCTCCCTCCTTAGTGAAGTCCTTGCTCCAAGGCTTGACTTATAGGTGGACAGAATAAGCATGTCCCCATGTGGTGTAGTGCCAATGACAACAGGAGTCTTCTCTCCAGCAAAAAAGCCTTTTTCCCACTGATCTACCTGAGTGTCTGAAATTCCTAACACCAAAGGCCCTCGTTACCAGGAAGGTGCAATACATTAACCCATACTAGCTTGTCTAATTAACCTCTTCTCAGTGGGGGAAGCACATAGAGCTGAAGGAATAGAAAGGAGAGTCTATTAGTAAGTTTGTGGGTAGAAAGAAGAGTCCGAGAACATGGTATAGTGGGAAAAGCACTGGCTAAGCAGTTCGAGAATACAGGTTACAGTCCCACCTGGGAAGTTTGTGAGACCTTGGATAAGTCATTTGCCCTCCTTAAGTGTTCATTTTCTCATCTATAAAATGAGAGCATTGGGACTAAATTGCCTTGGAGATCCCTTCCAGCCCTGGCTCTATGATCCTATGATTTTACTGGGGCCTCTCAGCAGTCAGTGGAGAAAATGAGGGAACAAGGTGCCTTGAGGTTCAGAGGAATTCCCATCACAGTGACTGGAGGAAAGGGCCTTAAAGATCAACTGTGCCTCCCCCACAATTCTGGCCAGAGTTAATTCCAATTCAGGGTCTTCTGTTTAAATTATAATGGGACACAGGTCTCTGTCATCATGATCTGCTCAGACTGGTCAGTAAGACTTTCATCATGAATGTAAGGAAACGAAATTGGCCGGGGTCCCAGTGTAAGGATGAACAGTAGTCCTAAAAGGCACCTGGTAAGGCTGGTGGCATTCGCACCTGGCTAACCATCCTGGAGGAGTGGCAGGCAGGTGACAAAGGAAAGGGTTGGGGGGGGAAGGGGAAGAGTCAGAAAAAGTCACATGCAGAAGATGAAAGAGACTAGGGATTATAAGATGGAAGTGAGTAGAGGATACTTTCAGGCACCACACAGCCTGCACAAAGATAGGGTAATGCAGCTGGTATATCACATCTAAGGAACAGCAAGGCCATTTTGGCTGGACTGTAGGGTACATGAAAACCAGCAGCCAGACACATCTCGGTTGACAGAATTATAGAATCAGGGATCTAGGACAGACTTTAGAAGTTATCTAGAATGAAACCCCACTCCAACATGGCCAACATCTAATTTATGTTTCATCCAGCCTTCAGTCATAGGGCTGCTAGACAGGATAGGCTGACACAATTGGAAATCCTAAATGTCCAAAATAACCACTAGATTTATAGTTTTCTTCCCTCTTCGATGGTACCTCCTCCTCCCTGGGATAACAGCCCTTCTCCAGCTTCAGATGAATATCTAATTAAATAGCAAGGAAAGACTGCTAGGAAGCTTTACAACAGCTTCCTTTGGATATATGTTCTGGGCTCTATTTCTCTCCAGTACTTGGCAATGATATGAATTGGCCATCCAATAAGAATCAGAAACCAGTAGTTTCCCACCACCAATCATCTGGTTTTGGAGACAGCTACAAAGCAGGCAAAAGCTCACTCAGTCAGGACCCGTGACTCTCCTAAACAACTTCTGTTGACCTTTCAGCCGCCATTGTTTCATCTTCATTCCCACTCACATGCTATCCCCTCACTCATTGCCCTAAATGACAGCTAGATTCTTTTCCCCATTTTGATCTATTTGTTTTCCTGTCCCCCACCACCAATACCAAAAAAAAAAAAAATCCTGAGCACTATGAAATAGCAAGCCCACAGCTTACCTAGGTGGAATGCAGAAGGAATATTTTCCTTTTGATATTAAAAAGTCCTCCCACCAATTAAGTAAACATTGGCTACCCCAGAGTGCTGGTATGTTATTGCAGAATGCAGCTGAGCACAAAGCCAGGGTTTTTTTTTCAAGTGTCAAAAGGAACCTTAGGCTTTGGCCCCCACCCCAGGGAAGAGATGAAAACACTGTGTACACGTGTCAGAATGCCAATTGCAACTGTACGCATGTATTACCATGGTTAGCTAGCTCGGGTGTCAAAGGATTTGGTAAAACAACAGAAACTTCTTTGCAAAAGGACTTTCAGAATTCCCTCTCCTCTTTTCTGACACATGCTCAGCTGAGATGAATTGCAAAGCTCTTGGCAGGACCTCCACAACTAGGCAATTTTTGAATGGCGTCGGTAAAGAGGCAGGCGCCATGTGCAAGGGTGTGGTGCCAAGTTCCACTCTGCTGCCTCTCCCAAGACAGCCACAATCCTCAAAGCTGGGTCAAAAGGAAGCAGCAGAGCTAGGCCTCCACCCTGACTCCCCTTGATTCTCATGCTCTAGAAGGGTCAGGGCAAAGGCAAGGCAGACAAGAGTTGAACAATCATCTGACTCGTACCCAGATGCCAGTGTGGCTAACTCAATGTCTCCAGGAAGGAGTTTCGATAATCAGAAACTGATGGTTTAATAATATCTATTCTGAATATTAAAGTTAAAGACTGGGACATCATAGGTTCACCTTTGTCTCCAATGTTCTGAGTTTCTGTAGATTAAACACATTACCTCTCTGTCCACTGCTTCACCATCCATAAAATCAAAATATTCCCTGATATCTTTACCCTCTCTCAGAGTGAAGCCAAGATGACTGAGAAGAAGAAAATTTTTCACATGAAAAGGTTTCCCATGGGTATACAAAGAAAATTACTATACTTGATTAGATTCAACAATCATTTATGTGGGGATCTATTATGATCAGGCACTGTGTTAGACACTGAGGATAAAGATACAAAAATTAAATCATCCCTCTGTTTAAGGAACACACACACTGAGAAAAAAAAGCAATATATACAGAGAGGTGGATATAAAATATATACCAAGTAAATGTAAAATAATTGGGAGACAGACGAATACTAAGATTTGGGGGGATTGAGACAGGTTTCATGTAAGAGGTGATGCTGGAGCTGAGTGCTGTGGGAGAGATAAAGGTCCCATGGGGCAGAGCTGAGGGGAGAGAGTATCCTAGGCATGGGTCCAATCTATGCAAAACAATTGCCAAAAAAGCACCATTAGACAACGAGATAGAGCATTGAGTCTGGAGTGAGGAAGATCTGAAGACCCTCAGATTTGAGTTCAAATCCAAACACTTATAAGCTGTATGACCTTGGGCATGTCATTAACCTCTCCCTGCTTCAGTTTCCTCATCCATAAAATAGGGATAATAGCAGCACTTCTATCCCGGGGTTTTTGTGAGGATCTTTGCAAACCTTCAAGCACTACATAAATGTTGACATTATTATTAAATGTTCCAATTCCAGCTGTGATTACATGGTCCTGTGATTCTTCTTCCATCTACCCCAGGTTCTAAGTATGAGACCAAAATTGTTCTTCATTAGCTAGGAACAAGTTGCCTTTGTTAAGCACCAGGCTGTAAGAAACTGGCATTGTACTATCTCTAGAGTCTATTCCTGGTAACATCTTCAAACATCAGCTGGCCCCAAAGGCGAGTTGCACCTTTTTTTAATCAAATGGCATTTCTGTGAGCAACATTTGTTTTCGTTTGCTGCCAAGGAGACAATCTGGCTTTCATTTCCTTTGAAGAAGAGCACTGTTATGATGAGAAAGGTCTACACTGGGGATAATTAGGTCAAACACATGAGCCCATCCAGCTGCTTGTGGCATCACTCAACACCCCAAGGATGCAGTCCCCCTAAGATAAAGAAGACTACACTAAGGGTAAAGGCAGATGCCACAGGTCCCAAATCAAGGGGTGTGTCTGTTGGGAATTACCCCCTCCTTACCCTAAAAAGGTAATGTTTAAAAACCTTAAAAGGCAATTATTGCTTCTCATATCTGAAAAACTGAGAGAAAAAAAAATCCATGAGTCTTTTATGGACCAGATGGCTTTTCTACCCTGAAGGATGAATCCACAGTCCCAGAAGAAGGCAATAATGGAGTGGTATTCTCAGAATTAAGAGTCTCCACCATATTATTGGGACCCTATATTGACATGCTCTAGAGAAAAGAGAAGAGTTTAGAAGGTCCTATTCAGGATACAGCTATCATTAAGCTCGAGACACAAATCTGTAGCTGCCAAATTCCTCTTTTGTTCTCCATGCCCCTGACCTCAGGCAGCTTAATAACAAAGCCCTGCAAACAAGAATCTCCAGGGGAACTCGTAGAAGCACAGAGAGAACATGTCTAAAGACTCACAGTGAAATATACCTAGGAACAGCCAAACCCCACAATCATGCTGCTCAGTATCATGTAAAGAGTCTCAAATACCACCTTCTCTGTACTGGCTTTCAGTAGTTCCAGCATGGAAGAGAGGCATCAGCTCTCCTTGAGGCCATTAAAACAGTTGCTTCTTTGTAACCCTTGAGAAACAGTTGCCCTGCCTCCCTGACTGTGCTAATATATCATATTTTCCCTCTTGGTGTCTCACCCACCTGATTATGTTGCTGTCATGTCCACTAGACAGAGCAATTTTCCCTAGTGTAATTGACATATAGTAAGCATACCACCCATAAAAAGGTCCTGACCATTGATACTATTAGCACATCTTGTTATAACCAAACTCCCACTGTCACAACATTCAGTCAATTTTCCACTTATAAAATTGGTCTTATGAATCTAACTACGACATTATCTTAATTAGTAATCCAGTCTAATAAAGATTTGGGAATCTACCTTGTGTTAGTCACTGAGGGATCAAATACAAAATGAAAAAAGTTTATGTTCTCCTAGAATCAATTAACAACAATATCATGCAGGGTGTTTCTGTTTATTCATTTCAGTCATGTCCAACTCTTTGGAGATTTTCTTGGCAAAGATACTGGAGTGGTCTGCTATTTCCTTCTCCAGATCATTTTACAGATGAGGAAACTGAGGCAAGTAGAGGTTAGTGACTTGTCCAAGGTCACATCTAGCAGTAAATATCTGTGGCCAAATTTAAACTCAGCTCTTCTAGGTCTGCACTCTATCTCATAAGCTTCCTTAATGGACAGAGATCTTGTCTTGAAACTGGAAAACCTCAATTCCTACCTGGCCAATATAATGACTCTGTAGCCCTGGGAAAGTCACCTAACCTCTAAGTATTCTAGGCTAGGAGTTCTAAACCTTGAACCTGTAAAGTTTTTTTTTTAGCATTTTGATAATTACATTACAATATAATTGTTTTTCTTTGTAATCTTACACACTTTATTTTATTTATATGAGAATATTATCCTAAGAAGATTTTACCAGACTGTAAAGAGATCCATGACACCAAAAAAGTGATTTAAGCACCTTTGTTCCAGACAACTTTCTAAATTTATATATTGCAAAGAAGGTACTAACTAACCTGTATTGGTAGAGGGCATTCCCCCACGTGAGAACTCCCATACCAACAAAATCACAGGTCTCATCCATATCTTTATTCAGGGTACAAATACTCTGTAGTCTCTGCTATCACTGGCTCCATTTTCAAACCCAGTAATTTTTTTTCTTTGTTCTATGACTTGGGGTTGGGTTTTTTATTAATTTGTTTGTTTTTGTTTTTTAAAGCCTCTTACTGATTTCTGCAGCTTCATCATTTGCCAAGCAGTTCTTACAAATTTCTCCACTACGCCATGTCACAAATCAGAAAACTCAGTGAACCAAAACAATTAAAATCAACAAATACATATTATATAACTGCAGAGTTCAGAGAATGCTTTGCCAAGAATTGGACAAGGGACAAAGTGTAACTAAGACATGTCCCTGCCTTCAAGGAATTTGTAATCTATCAGGAAGAGAGAACACCAGCACAGACACAGATAATTAAAAGAAATTCAGCAAGCATTGATTAAGGACATTCTGTGTTCAAGGAGAAGGAAATGGCAAATCACTCTTAGTGTCTCTGCCAGGGAAACCCCATTGCCAGTACTGGCATGTGATGGTCTACAGCAGTGGTTCTCAACCTGTGGGTTATGTTCAATTTAAAATCATCCTGCATATCAGATAGATTCATAACAGTAGCAAAATTACAGTTATAAAGTAGCAACAACAATAATTCTATGGTTGGGGTCACCACAACATGAGGAACTGTATTAAAGGGTTGTGGCATTAGGAAGGTTGAGAACCACTGGTCTACAGGGTTATAAAGAGTCAGACGCAACCAAACAACAATGTACAAGGCACTAGAGACAGAAAGAGAGAATAAAATAAACAACACCAAAAACTGTCCTGGGAGATGATTGATTAACACAGTTTTATATGATCAGCACATTGGAGAGTTAAAAATTTAAAAGGGCTTTCTTCAAAATTCAAATCCAGTAAGCTAGAGACAAGCCAACAATTATATGTGCCAGTTACCTGCATTGTCAATCTGCCATGCCATCCACAAAGCTATCCTCCCTAGATTTTGAAGGCAAAAGTAGGTGGAAAGTCAAAGGTTCTTTCTACACATTGACTAAACAGAGGCTCTCACTTTATACTCAGTATATAAACAAATACCGTTTTTTAAAAATTCAGTTGATCCTTTTTGCCTATTGATCAGCCCTAAGAGGTCCCTGAATTATAAAAATTCAATAAAAAGAATAGCTCATATTTATTTAATGCTTAAGAGTTTGCAAAGAAAGCACTTTATTCACAACCCTGGGGGACACATACCATAAGTATTATGATCCCCATATTACAAATAAAGAAACTAAAACTCAAAGGAATTAATTCACACATCTGGTCTTAGAGCTAGAACTCAAGCCCAGGTCTCCTAAAAGCAAGCTCCTTCATAGGATCTCTGGTTCAATGTTCATTTTAGCAGGATTTTTTTCTACCTAACATTTATTTGTTCATTCAACAGCTCTTCATGAATCACCTACTAGGTGCTAGTCGCTTTCTACTCAAAGCCATAGTTGACCTACAGAACCAAGATTTATAAAGTATTTTATAGACATTATTTCATCCCCACAACAACTGCTGAAGGTAGATACTATTATTTTCCTCTTTATACACATGAGAAAACTGAGGTTCAGAAAAGATAAATGACTTGTCCATGGTCCTATAGCCAGTAACTGAACTTAGGTCTCTGAATTCCAAACTCAACTCTACTCTCTGTGGCTATGCCATGATGTAAATAACATCCAAGTGGAGATTTGCTCAATTTAGAGAGTAAGAGAGACCTTTTCTTAATATTTCCCTTGTAGGCCCAACTTTATCTTGCAGAATTGACCATAATCCAAGGATATGAACAAATAATTTCCAGAATAAGGAAAGCAAATGATCGATAACACCACCTTCATTTCAGTCTTCCTCCTCATCCTCCTGCTGCTGGAATTCAGTCTCTATCCTTGGGACCCCGGGCTCTGATAAGAAAATTTTTGCATCATCTTCACCATAACCAGGCTGATACATTAGACCAGTGTAATGTTTATTTATATTATTTTCATATATAATTTTTGTTTTTATTAGATTTTACTTCCTATACAGAGCAGTTAGGTGACTCAGAGAACAGAGTGCCAGATATGGAGTCTTTTCAACTAGACAACAGGACATATACCTTCCCCCACTCATTCCAATCTTAGTTAGAAAGTAAACTCGTCGAGATCTGAGGCTCTCTTGTTTAATTTGTGTCTGCAGCACCTAACAAAGTACTTGGCATACAGTAAGTACTTAATGATCACTTTTTAATTCATTATGACAATTGCACAAATCCTTAAAAATAAGGAAAATATACAAGAAAATAGCTCTCAGATTGGATCTCACACCCACCAAGTTGGCAAAGATGGTAAACAGGGAAGATGGGTCATTTTGGAGTGGCTATGAGAAGATAGGTACATTGTTTCTTTTCCTGGAAAAAAAATGCCACCTCCCCTCAAACATGCATTAATTCACTGTTGACAGAGTTGTACTAGCCATTTGGGGAAGTAACTAGAATTAGGGGAAAAAATTAAGGTTTTCACTGTTTATACCTTGTAACCCAGCAGCCTCACTACTGGGCATAAATCCCCAAAAAAGTCAAAAACAGAAAGGTCCTCGGTACAGTAAAACATTCATAGTGGTACTCTTTGCAATAGCAGAAAACTAGAAACAAAGTGAGTGTTCATCATTCGGAGGACTGCTAAATAAATTTTAACACTTAAATGTTGCCAAGAAAAAAATGGGAGAAATTCAGAGAAACACAGACGTGCAAAATGATGCCGTATATAAAATTTTCATTGTTCAGTTGTTTTGATCATATCCAACTCTTTGCTACCCCATTTGGGATTTTCTTGGCAAAGGTACTGGAGTGGGTCTGGCTGCCATCTTGTGACCCCGCGTGTGTTCCTCGGTCTTCAGCTCTTCTCCCTGCGAGCCCGCGAGTAACAGCCCCGGTCGTCCGCGCAGCTCCGATTCCGTTCCGGCAAGATGAAAGAGACGATCATGAACCAGGAGAAGCTGGCAAAGCTGCAGGCGCAAGTGCGCATCGGGGGCAAGGGAACTGCCCGGAGAAAGAAGAAGGTTGTTCATAGAACAGCTACAGCAGATGATAAGAAACTTCAATTTTCCTTAAAGAAACTAGGAGTAAACAATATCTCTGGTATTGAAGAGGTGAATATGTTTACCAACCAGGGAACAGTGATCCACTTTAACAACCCTAAAGTTCAGGCGTCATTGGCAGCAAACACTTTCACTATTACGGGCCACGCTGAGACAAAGCAGCTAACAGAAATGCTCCCCAGCATCTTAAACCAGCTTGGAGCTGACAGTCTGACCAAACAATAGGGGCTACAGAATAAACCCTTTCCTTCTAAAAGTAAGAATCTAGGAGCAGCTAGGTGGCACAGTGAATAGCGCACTGGCCCTAGTGTCAGGAGGACCTGAGTTCAAATCTGGGCTCAGACACTTAACACACAAAACTAGCCATATGACCTTGGACAAATCACTTAACCCCAAATGCCCTACTTCCCCCCCTCTAAAAAGCAAAATAAAATAAAAGTGAGAGACTATAGGTATGGAATGTGGTAAATATACCTTCAGACTCAGTTGCTTTGTTGGTTAGTTTTGCTTGAATATATTTTCTTTGTTACAAGAGAGGTTTCAAAGAGATAATGGGAAAGTACAACAGGATATGTAGAAATGAATGGGTATTTTTTAATCATCAGGTTTTTTTTAAATGGGAGAAGGGGATGTGCCACAAGATAGATTGCACTGCATATGACACCCATGATTTTCCCTGACCTGTTTCCATCTGGTGGGAAATTTTCTAGGGAATAGGCTGGGTCTTCCCACTCCCATATTGCCTGTATAATAAGAACATATGGAAGAGTACATCATTGACCAGAAAAGGAAAGAAAAGTTGAATAAATGAAAAACATCTTCTTTTTCTACTTTAAAAAAATTTTTAATACCTCATCCACTTGTCTTGCCCTAGTCTAACTTCCTCTCCTGGGGTATATCTGCAAGGCTCATTAACAAGAAATGCTGGCATAATCCACACAACAAGCTTGTGACTTCAGCACCTCAGTTTCTACTTGGAAAGCTGCAGCTGTTCTCCAACAAAGCCATATTACATCCTTCTCAAGAGAACACCATAAGGCCACACTGTAAGCAAGAGCCAACTAGGATAGGAGGGTTTCAGGAAAGGCAGAGAGGGTGAAGAAAATGCCCCCTTTCTAGGACAGGCCATGTATGGAGAACCCATCAAGCCTGACCCCCATCCTTATACTTTCCTGAGCCCCTCTTCCCCCAGAAACACCAGAGTCAGTATATTCCTATGGTCTCCAGGCCAGATGGCATGGCTCACATGACAAGAAGCATGGTTAATATTTGGGGGCAGAGGGGTGGGAGCAGGTATATTCACATGTGCAGGATCTCATTCTTTAGATTTTGCTCCCTGGGGCCAGGAGGAGGGAATTGTGGTTTCGCAGTATTCATTTATTAATATAATTGCTGTCCTAGCTGGCTGGGCTGGAAGTGAATTCACAGCAGGGTTACTGCACTGTTATGATCAGGGTGGGGATTATAAAGAATTGTAATTGCTGGTAATACAAATGGAACAGAACTTTCTTTTTTTAATTTTCTTTCTCTTTCCCCTAATGTGTGTCTTTAATGTGTGACTGAAGAGGCATCAGGTTGTCTCATGTAACAACAGAACTTGGGGAAGAAAAAAAAAAAACAACCTTGCTATGTGGAATATCCACAGTGAGAGGAGAGGTGGTTGGAGATGCAATTATCCTGTAAATCCCCAGCAGCTGTTTGACCCTCCCTTCTTTTTTCTCTCTTTACTGAAATTCCCCAGTGAACAGTAAAAAGGGAAGATGACAATGTGCTACAGATGGTGGTCATGGGGTGTGTTTTTAATGGAAATGAGAAAATATTTTTTTCCAGAAGGTACTAAAAGATAGCACTCTCTTTTCAACCTAAAAGTATGACTAGATACCTACCATATTTCCTAAGCATCTTCCTCTAATTCTGCACACCAGAGGGAGGGGATGTCACTGATGAGCTTTCAAAGCATCCTCTGCTTCCCCCTCTGTCCCTGAAACACCAGTGCTCAACAACTGATGAATACGTTTTCTTTTGTGGGATAAGAATGAATGACCTTTTCCCCTGGATTCCTATCCAGGGGGGCTCAGACAGAACTCAGCCTGGCCCCCTGTACCTCCGTGGGAAAGAGCATCCAGACCTTAAAGCTTGACAAATGCCCCCAAATGCTTTGAAAATCACTCAGCATGATTGCTCACCCCTTGGATAAACGTTCAATGGTGCGATGGGAGTTGCTCCTCAGTCTTTGCCTTGTGCATGGCCCCCATACACAGGAGTGAATCACATTTTAAATTCATCCCACTTGTCTTGTCTCTGGGAACAGTTTCAAAAGGGAGAGCTGGTGAGGTCAGTTTCCAAGGAGAATCTATCACATGGCCCCAACAGACATTTCCACCTTTGCAAACCATTAGTTAAACTCAAAGAACAAATTAGTACTTCTTGTAGGTCACCACCACCATCCAAACATATGAGACACATGTGTGCATGCATGCACACATATGCACACACACACACACACACACACATGCCTCCAGTCAACCACCCAACTAAGATTTATATCACATTTTCTTGTCTGTGGGCCAGAAGTCAATGACCCAGCTTTCTTCTCAGAACTGTCTCTTAGAACTCAGTGAAAAGCTCAAAACAATGAGCAACAAAAATGATTTTAGAATCGATGTGTGTTGTTCGTTTTTGTAGGCTGCTGACCAGATATCAGTAGAAGTTAGGGTAAGGTCAAAGGGATCATGTAACCATAGGCATACAGCTTCAAGGAATCTTAGAAACCATGTAGTCCAATCACCTCATTTTACAATTGCCTCACCTACAACACCTCATTAGTACAAAAGCTAAAAAGGCCAAGGAGTTAAGAGATTTGCAACAGATTAAGAGAATTCAGACCCAGATCCTCTTCTTTTGAACCTTAAAATCTTTCCACAGGAGCCATGACAAGGGAGAAGAGGGGAAAATATCAGAACTATCCCCTAAGACCACAAATGGGTTTGAACCTATCTTAAGCTGAGACCCCTTCCAGTCTAGATTTTACTCACTTTTCCAGGTGTTTAGTTTTGCTACAATAGAGTCGATGGGCTGTAACCATAAGCAAATTTACTGTTCAGATAATCACATTGATCTAAAAACAAAAAATTTCATTGTATCAAATCTATTCATTCAGCTTTTTAAATCAGTTGACTTTTTGTCGTATGTTTTCTGTATATCTCTATGCTTTTCATTAAATTGGCCATCATAGCAGTGGTCCAGTTCTTTATGCAGTCATAGGTAAGAAAGAACACTCACCTGTCACCTGAGCTCTAACTAGTAATTGACTGACTCAGCTTCAGCATTCCCGGTGAACTCTCTCTTCTTTTTCGTCTTTTTTATCATGTCCCACCACTTTAAATGGTGTGTATTTTCAAAGGCCTTAGTAGTCACTGCACTAACACAGTTAATAACCCCACTCCACACCTTAGCAGATGATTTCATGAATTATTATGGCTGAAAAACAGCGATAACGATTCGTTACCAGGTGACCAACTTTGTGGTGATGAAGCAGACACTGTGCTAAGCTACAGGAATACAGAGCTAAAAAAAATAAGAACAAAAATAGCCCCTGCTCTTAAGGAGTTATATTTATTGCCCAAAGTTTCTCAAATGGGGGATACACATTACCCCTACTACACAACTGACAACTACCTACACATATGACCTAACCATGGAAAACATAATTTGACTATAGTATACAATTGAGAAAACTATGATTGTTGGACAGTTCTTTCTTATCTTCAATAAAGTTTTATGCAAGCATAATATTTCATTACAAGGAGGACTATCTTGACAATTCAAGTTATGTGTTACCTTGAGAGGTAATGAGCCTTGGAGCTCCACAAGCAAAAGCTAGATAATCACAATTAGGAATAAGGTACAGCGTGTAATGAGCTTTGAAAATCTTAAAATGGTACATAAATACTAGCTATTGTGAGACTACTGGCTTCCCGGTAGTAGAGCAGATTCATATAATCAAGGGGATTAAACTAGCTGATTGATGAGAATCTTTCTTAAAAATATAATTTTTTCTTTGTCTGAACCTTTTATTTCACTGTTGAGAGTAACTTGTGGCATGGATCCTTCACCAATGCAGAGTACCAAATCCTCTTTAATTAAGAATCTTAGAGTTACTTGAGGCATCAAAACATTGAGGGCATGGCAGGGGTCAGACAATTATTATGTATCAGAAGGGGTATTTGAACCCAGATGCTTCTTGCTTGAAATTTTCATTCTGTAGTTATATAAAGCAAGCAGTAGAAAACCATGTATTTAGAAAATGAAAAGAAATAAAGAGAAGAGACTGTTAGGAAGTGTAGGCATGTGGTATGAATGGTCATTTGTTTAAAAGGTGAAATTGATGTAAGTATGAAGAGTAAATCATAATCCCAGTGCAGCTTACCGTAGAGAAAGGAAAGTTTAAGAGAATCTGGTTACAGAATCACAAGTCAAAAGCAATGGACAATTACTGACACCCAATGCCTTTGGCAGATGAAAACACATTTCATCTGATCAATTAGTCAGTCAGAGGTGCGAACAAGGCCTGGACATCTTCATCCAATTAAGGAATGTCAACTAGTAGTGACAGGAAGTCTGTTCAAAGTGATTGTGGGCTCATATGAAACCAGTGAACATTCAACCATTTATCAGCTGAGTGAATAGGGAGGTAGAAGAGCCCCTTGATGCCCCTGAGTAGTAATTCCTTGGGGCTATGGGGGAAGGAAAGGGCCTCTGCTTTCAGCCTCAGTCTCTTCCTACCCACCTCGGCAGTGGAAGATATGGATTTTTTTATCAATGACCTAACAGTGTCCTGAGACAGCAACAGTTAGCAGTGATGGCTGCATCAGGAGATGAGATCCAATTATACAAGATAGGGAAAAGTAAATTGAAGGTTGTATGCCGGGAGCCCAGCAGAAAAGCTATATTGAAGTAAGGGAGATATGCTGGGCACTCCAGCAAAAGGACTTCCAGCTATCAGGAGCTATGAGTTACCCCTTTTCCACACATGCTCTCTAAATTGAGTCCACTTTCCCCAACCTTTGTATATAATGACAAAAGAATATTTGGGGGATGGGAAGATTTTTTTTTTCAGGTAATGATTGTGACTTGCCCAGGGTCATACAGCTAGTAAGTTTCTGAAGCCAGACTTGAACTCAAGTCCTCCTGATTGCAGGTGCTCTATCCACTGCATCACCTAACTGCCCCAGAATTATATTTTAAACCAATTGTTATTATTAAACCACCTCGGTAAACACTGCTTAAGTCTGGCTTAATAATTGATATCTATTGTTAATCACGGAAAAAGCATATCAGTTGGGGTTCATGATCTATAGCTTTAGGAAAAACTACCCCCCAACCCCTCAGGAATGCTTCCAGACTGAGGGGACAAGTAGCAGCAGTGCTCTGGGGATCCAGCTTTCCAGTGCAAGGGAGGTTGGAAGACATATTTAGAATAAAGGTAGTTGTGCGGCATTTTGAGGGATATCCTAGTAAATGCTTAACAACTGGCTTTCAAAAAAAAATGTACTCATGACCTATTCTTAAGTTTAATCTACATTTTTTGACATTTTCTCCATCACTTTCTTAAGTCCAGACAATCAAGAAAACAATCAAGCCTAGGTCTATTACATTTGCCCATTTTCAAAGTATAAATGCTCACACTGAAAATTTAATAACTAGCTCTTTGAAGCGAGTTGGAGCTGATTCCAACATACCTCCTGGGCACATTTACCCTATTTGGTTTGCTCCATGTTCTGTATCACATTTTTCTTTTCTTTAGCTTTTTTTTTTTAAACCATCAGGGCAAAGTGTCATGCAGGGTCATACAACTATGACTTGTGCCACCTAGCTGCCTCTATATCACATTTTTCTTGAGAGTTCAATGTAGTAGATTGAATTGGAGAGTGCAATCCAGGGAATGCATCATGGAGAATAGAGACTATCCCAGGGCATGTGCTCCAGAACTCCCCTACAAACTTCTCTAGACTTCAGAGACAGGTATGACTTAGCACTGAAAAGAGAGGGAATGTTCTAATTGGAACGTTAGTTGTGATGAGGCCAGTCAAATTGGCCATCTAATAGAAAAATTCTATGACATTAGGCAAAAAAGAAAGGAAGGAAGGAAGGAAGGGAGGGAGGGAGGGAGGGAGGAAGGAAGGAACGGAGGGAGGGAGGGAAAGAGAGAAGGAAGGAGGGAAAGAAAGAAGGCTTTCACAAGGCTACAGGAAATTGAAGGAGTTTCTGAGGATCTAATGACCACAAAATGAGAATTTTGCCAAATATCCCAAGAAAAAACATTAACCTTCACTTGAAACCAGTATATGATATGGAAAGTAGATAACTCTTAGCAAAAGTGAGATACTCCTGTATTTTTCTGATATTACTAAAGTTATAGTTATAGAAAGCTTATTTGGAACATTTACATACAAGCTCAAGGCTTCTTCAAGGAAGAGAATAGGTATAGACATTTTGAGTAATAATAAAATAAAGAATTCCCTAAAATCCACTCATGAAAAATGAAATTGAGTTTGTAGTTTCAAATTCATGTCTAGTGCACACTGACTCAACAATAATAAAATTTTCTACCCAAGCACCTCTCTACTATATCTTTCACTTATACACTGAACCAAAGAAATTTAGGGATGTATAAGAAATAAACCTCATTTCAGAGGTAGAAATTAAAGATGTCTTTAAGCATATGAAAAAAATGCTCTAAATCACTATTGATTCGAGAAATGCAAATCAAAACAACTCTGAGGTACCACATCTCACCAGTCAGACTGGCTAAGAGGACAAAACAGGAAAATGACAAGTGCTGGAGAGGATGTGGGAAAATTGGAACACTAATGCATTGTTGGTGGAGCTGTGAACTGATACAACCATTCTGGTGAGCAATCTGGAACTGTGCCCAAAGGGCTATAAATAATTGCATACCCTTTGACCCAGTAATACCACTTTGGGGTTGTATCCCAAAGAGATCATAGAAGTGGGAAAAGGACCCATATGTACAAAAATATTTATTGCAGCTCTCTTTGTGG
>CM053593.1:103846227-103876228 GCA_028646575.1 Pseudocheirus occidentalis
AGTGTGATCAATGTTCTGGGCTGGGGGGTAGGGACAAAAAGGGGAGAAAATTTGTAACTCAAAACCTTGTGGAAATGAATGATGTAACCAAGAAAATAAATTAAAATTAAAATAAAAAAAAAAAAAGAATTTGCTATATATCATTCCAAACAAAAAATGGAGAACAATAGCCTTCGCAGCTTCCCTTGAGCTAGGACTACTTCATTCACTATTTTAACCCCTTGTCATGACTTGTCTAAAGTCACATAAATAGATAGTAAACGATGGAGCCAGGATTTGAGTCTAAGTGATCCAACTTCAAAGTCAAGACTCATTTCACTGCTCCACAGGTTCTGTCCCATTAGGAGATGGAGTGGTCATGATCTGCCACTGGTAATTCAAGTATCAGCTTTCCCTTAGTTATGAATTATAGACATCTCTCAATACTTATACAGTACTATGTAAGAGTAGGGAAGGGAGTGAATTGATACAATGATTCTGTAGACCAATTTGGAACTATCCCCAAAGGGCTATAAAACCATGAATACCCTTTGACCTAGCAATACCACTACTAGACCTGCATCCCAAAAGAAATTAAAAACAAAAAGGAAAAGGACCTATATGTACAAAAATATTTATAGCAGCTCTATTCTGGGGGTAAAGAATTAGAAGTTGAGGGGATGTCAGTCAATTGGGGAATGGCTAAACAAGTTGTGACATGCAATTATGGTGGAATACTATTGTACTATAAGAAATGATAAGCAAAATACTCTCAAGAAAAACCTAGAGAGGGGGCGGAGCCAAGAGGTAGCATAGAAGCAACAACGTAGGACAGCTCCCACGTTGCCACCTCAAATACCCATAAAATATGACTCTAAACAAATTTTAAGGCTCCAAAATTCACACAAAAATACAGAAAAACACTTCTCCTGCTGAAGGTAGCTCAGCTGGAAGGGCTCATCACAGCACACTGGGAGCTGAAACCAGCCCAACCTGAAACCCCAGCTTGCCCCTGTGGCAGCCAGGATCAGCCACAACTGGAGCCTTCAGGAGAGTGGATCAGCGGCAGCTGTGGCAGTTTCCAGAATTATCAAGCCATAAGAAACAAGAACTGTTACAGTTTTGGGGGGGTCAGGCTGTATAGATTTCACCTATACCCTTCCTCAACAGGCTTCGGGCGTCCCCGGCTCCTGGCTTCCGCTTTCTCCAGGAGAAACAGTTGCATGGAAAACTTAAGACACAGAGCTTGCTTCTTGCTCTCTAAGCTTGGTGTGGCTTGAACTCTCTCTCATTCTCTAAGCTTGACGTGGGACTGGAACTCTTCTTCAGAACACAACACTTGCTTCTAGCTCTCTAAGCTTGGCGTGGCTGGACTTTCGTCTGGTAGCCTGTATTTAAGTCCTTTCTCCAGGGCCCCTTAGGGCCCCTCCCCTGGCCTTGCCCTCACCACAGCAAGCCAATCGTGCATTACCCCTGCTTATCGAAAATAGGTGCAACCTTCGCATTCTGCCCCGAGGTGATCACGTGCCTGCTAGTTGAGGACGGTTCAACCCATTACCAACAAGAGCCCCAACAAAGGACTAAGTGAAAGGTCAGTGAACTCAGCTAAATTTAAGGGAGAAAAACAGTTTCAGTCAAACTGCCTCCAGGGCAAGGAAGCAGCAGAAGCAGGGCCGCCACTTCCATGCGGCTGCTTCAGAGCTCCCAGCCTGCAGACTGCAGGGGGGGCAAGCTATTGTTCAGAGGCTAAGTGCTCTAGCATTGAGAATCCTGGATCCAGAGCGTGGGCTTGGGTGGTGGAGCTGAGGTGCATTTTCAGTGAGCCAAAGCTGGTGGGGGCTGCAGCAGCTTCCTAATAGGTCATGCAGCTGCAAAAACCCCAGCAGTTTGGGACAGAGCTTTCCCCCCTGGAAGCAGAGTTCCGCAGAGCTAAAAAATCAAGTAATTCACTGGCAACATGAGCAGGCAAAGGATGCAAAGTAAGAACAGCAACCAAACTTTAGATTCCTTCTTTGGGAACTAAAAGGATCAAAGCATGGAATGGGAGGAAGACAACACAGTCAGAACTCCCACACCAAAAGCTTCCAAGAAACATGAAGACTGCCTACTACAAACAATAGAGCATCTTAAGAAGGATTTTGAAAACCAAATAAGAGAAGTGGAGGAAAAAGTGTGAAGAGAAATGAGAATGATGCAAGAAAATCATGAAAAGTGAGTCAACAACCTGACTGAAGAAAATAACACCTTAAAAAATAGATTAACTCAAATGTCAAAAGAGGCACAAAAAGCCAATGAGGAGAAGAATGCCTTAAAAAGTTGAATTTGCCAGATGGAAAAAGAACCTCAAAAGTTCTCTGAAGAGAATAATTCCTTAAGAATTAGAGTGGAGCAAATGGAAGCGAACAACTTTATGCTAAATCAAGATACTATCAAACAGATCCAAACAAATGAAAAAATAGAAGGCAATGTGAAATATCTCCTTGAAAAAACCACTGACCTGAAAAATGGATCCAGGAGAGACAATTTAAAAAGTATTGGACTACCTGAAAGCCCTGATCAAAAAAAGAACTTAGAAAGCATCCTTCAAGAAATTCTCAAGGAAAATTGCTCTGATATTTCAGAACCAGAGGGCAAAACAGAACTTGAAAGAATTCACTGATCACCCCTTGAAAAAGATACCCCCAAAAAACTCCTAGGAATGTTATAGTCAGGTCCCAGAGTTCCCAGATAAAGAAGAAAATATTACAAGCTGCTAAGAAGAAACAATTTGAATACCGTGGAAACACAATTAGGATAATCCAGGATCTAACAGCTTCTACATTGAGGAATTAAAGAACCTGGAATACCATATTCCAGAGATCAAGGATTAAAACCAAGTATCATTTACCCAGCAAAATTGAGTATAATGTTCCAGGGGAAAATATGGTCATTCAGTGAGGCAGAGGACTTTCAAACATTCCTGCTGAAAAAACCAGAACTGAAAAGAAAATTTCACACTCAAATACAAGAAGCATGAGAAGGTAAACATGGAAAAGAAACCATAAGGAACTTATCAAAGTTGAGCTATTTACATGCCAACATAGAAAAATGATAACTGTAACTTATGAAAGTATGTATGTATATATACATACACATATACATACATATACATGTGCATGTATATGTATATGTACACACATGTCTATATAGGAGGGTTTTTATATGTGTACAAATACATATCTGAGTATGTGTATATATATGTACATAGAGGGCACAGGATCAATTGAATAGGAAGGGATAATACTCTAAAAGATGAAAACTGAGGTGGGAGAGGATTAGAATGAGAGGAGATAGGGAGAGATGGTATGGGGTTAATCATCTCATATAGAAGAGGCAAGGGATAACTGTTACAATGGAGGGGAAGAACAGGAAGGCAAAAGGGAATGGACCAACCTTACTCTCATTGATTTTTACTTAGGGAGGGAATGACATAAACTCTAAACTGGGTATCTTACCACACAGGAGAGTGGAGGGATGGGGATGGAGGGAAGGGTAGGGATGAGGGGAAGGTTGCTGATAGTACACACTTCTGTAAAGGGACAAGGACAGGGTAGAGAATAGAACTGGGTGGGGCGGGAGCGGCAGGATAGGAAGGAAGGACATACAATCAGTCTTTTATAATATGCCCACTGTGGAGATGTTCTGTGTAATGACATATGTACAGCCTGAGTCGAACTGTTTGTCCTTCAAGTGGGGGTGGGTGACGAGGGAGGAAGGGAAAGAATCTAGAATTTAAAGTTCTATGATCAAATGTTAAAAATATATATGTTATTATTATTATTTTTATTAACTATATCCTACTGGGAATTAAGATATACAGGCACTGTGGTAGGGAGATCCATCCTGTCCTACTGGCAAGTCAGAGGGGTGAGGGGGAGAATAGAAGAAAGCAGATTGGGGGAAGGGGTATACAGTGGGATGGCTGTTTTGAGGTGTTGGGTAGGGAAAAGATGGGGAGAAAATTTGTAACTCAAAATCTCATGGAAATGAATGATGTAAATAATAAAATAAATAAATTTATTTTTTTTAAAAAAGAAAAAGAAAAACCTAGAAAGACTTGATTGAATTGATACAAAGTAAATTTGTATTATGTAAAGTAACAGCAACATTGTAAGATAAGCTGTGAATGTTTTAGCTATTCTCAGGAATACAATGATCCAAGCCGAATCTGAAGGATTTATGATGAAAAACGCTATCCATTACCATAAAAAGAACTGATGGTGTCTGAATACAGATTGAAGCATAGGTTTCGTTTTTCACTTTATTTATTTTTCTTGAGTTTTCTTTCACAACATGACAATTATGAATGTTTTGCATGACTACACATGTATAACCTATACAGAATTGCTTGCCTTCTCAATGGGGATTGAGGGTAGGGAGGGAAAAAGGGATAGAAGTTGGAAATCAAAGTTTTAAAAACAAATGTTAATAATTGATTTTATATGTAACTGAAGAAAAATAAAATACTAAATAAAAGCTTAAAAAATAAATTTTAAAAATCAGAAAAAAATTTAAAACATAGGGAAAGGAGGAGAGGTCTCCATTCAGGCCAAGATATCTTTGACTTTATGCCTTTACAAATAGTCCAAACACAAAACCAACAGACATCTTAGTGTAGTAGACAATGTGCTGGTCTCAGGTTCAAATTCTCATTCTAGCTTGTAGCATCTGACCTTGGGAAACTCAATTACTCTCTCAGAAATTCAGTTTCCCTGTCTGTAAAATGGGATTGATGATTAATAATACCTGATCTACCTACTTCACAGGGTTGTTGTAAATGAGATAATGTGGAAAAAGCAAATTGTGATCACAAATTCCTAGTTGGCCTCAAGTTACTACTGCATCTATGTCTGCCTTCTTAAATGTCGAACAAAGCTGGCTTCTCAGACAAGCTAATGAAGTAGTAGACACTTTTTTGTCTCAAAATGTCCGCTAGAGGTCAGGATATGCTAGAGCTGGTTTTGTTGTGTGTGAAAGCTGCTAGAAAGAAACCAAGGGGAAAAAATTCTAATCTATTCAGGAAGGCAAGACAAGGGAGTTGTAGTTGATCTGAGAAATGTAAAGTATTATTTGGGGGTCACGGGGCTCCTGGCTGGATTAGCCTTTTTTTAAAACTGCAAAGTACAAAATGTGTGTTGGAATTTGTCTGTTTCTGTGTTGGTTTTGGTTTTTCAAGGGAGAAGGAGGTAACTCTGACAAGAAGGTCCCAAGTTGATTTCCTCATTCCCTTGCTCTACACCACCATTGGTTTCACACACTTCAGGCATTTAAAAGTAGGGCATTGTTTTGGATTTCCAAATCATCCCCAGCAGGCACATTCCCAAGATGTTTTGTGAGAGGAAAGGATGCAGGGACTTCAATGTTTGACTTTGCTCAAAAGTAAGAGCTGTAATCATGTTTGTGCCATGAATTCCTTCGGCAGTCTAGTGAAATCCATAGTGAAGCCCTTCCTCAGAATGATGTGGTTTTAAAATTCATAACTGAAGGAAATGCCTTCCACTCAATGAAGAACATTCTCACACATCCCAGGAATTCCAAACCCCTCCAGGTCATCATCCAAAACCCATTCCCCATCTTTCACCACTCAGTTCCTTATTCCCTTGCTCTAATCCACCATACATGCTAGGTAATAAGTATAGGGTATTGCCCCTTCACCCACCACCCCAAAAGTCCCAACCAAATGCTGCTCGCTTTTTCCACTGTGTCCTCTGGAATCCCTGGTCCACAGGCAACAGACTCGCCTTCATCTTATATCTTTTCCTTTCCCACTCCTTCCATCTTCTATTAATCCAGTGTTCTCACCCTTCCTAATGTTGCAATGCCTTAATACTCGTATGTGGGTGTATCTGCATGTGGGCAGACCTGCCTGGAGATAGATAGAGAAGAGGTGTCCCACTTCCTAAGACCATCGGAAATATGTGTTTTCTGATGATCTTAGGCAACCCCTGTAACCCCTGTGAAAGGGTGGTTTGACACTCAAAGGGGTCTCAACCCAGAGGTTGAGAACTGCTGTATTAATCACTAAGATATGGCTCTCCCCAGATGACAAAGCCTTACTTTCTATTATTTCACCTATTCCCCTTGGCTCACTGGTTGAGGTGAAGGAATTGAAATACTTCTTGCTCCCCATTGCTACTTCCAGGTTCTCCCTCTGCCACCATCACTAAGTAACCTCACTTTCTTTGAGGTCCAAAACTGAACTTAGCATCTTTCCAAATATCCCTATTACTACAGGAGCCAACACCATCATCCCAGGCTATAGGTTCATGGTTGGCTATCATCCTCAGCTCCTCACTGTCTCTCACCTCCTCCCCATATTCAATATGTTGCCATGGTCTATTGATTTCACCTTTGCACCCTCAGTTGAATATACCCTCTTCCCTTCTCTGAAACTGCCACTACTCTAGGGCAGGCCCTCTTCCCCTCAGGCCCTGATTACTGCAATACCCTGCTGGTGTGTTGGCCTGCCTCAGGTCTCTTCTCACTCTAATCTATTCCCCCAAGTGGCCACCAAAGTGATTTTCCTAAAGCCTGACCATGTCACCCCTGTACACAGTGAACTCCAGGGGCTCCTTATCTCCTCCAGAATTAGATACAAAATCCTCTATTTCAGCGGTTCTCAACCTGTGGGTTATGTTCAATTTGTAACAATAAAAATACATCCTGCATATCAGATATTTACATTACAATTCATAACAGTAGCAAAATTACAGTTATGAAGTAGCAATGAAAATAAAATTTATGGTTGGGGGTCACCACAACATGAGGAACAGTATTAAGGGTTGCAGCATTAGGAAGGTTGAGAACCACTGCTCTATTTGGTATCCACAGCCCCTCACAACCAACACCCACATTTCCAATCTTCTTATACCTTACTCCCTGTCACATTTTCTTCAAGACAGTGACCCTGGTATCCTTGATGTCCCACTAACAAGACACTCCTCTCAAATCCTGAATAGTGGCCCTTCAAACTTTGAAGACTTCCAGACTTCCGTTCAACTTTTGGAAGGTAAATCTGCCTACATGCAATTTCTACCCAGTATTTCTAGTTCTATCTGCTGGAGCCAAACAGAAAAAATCTACCAACCAATCAACTGCTCAACAAACATTTATCAAACACCATGTGCCAGGCACTGTGTTAAGTGTTGGATATACAAAGACAAAATTGAAACTCTGTGTCCTTATAGACCATATATTCAATTGGGCATGTCAACATACACAAATATAGTTATATACAAAATACATGCTAAATGATTTGAAATAAATCATTTCTATATGGACCTACCAGTTCTCTCAGCTATAAAAAAAGAAAGACTTATACAGACTGAAAGATCTGTAAGGGCTCTTCTAGCTCTAAGAATCTATTAGTCTACTTCAGAGTGATGCTTCAGTGATTTTTTTTTTTGCTTTTTGGGGGACCATTGGGGTTAAGTGACTTGCCCAAGGTCACACGGCTAGTTTTTTGTGTGTGTGTGTGTGTTATGTGTCTGAGGTCGGATTTGAACTCAGGTACTCCTGACTCCAGGGCCGGTGCTCTATTCACTGCGCCACCTAGCCGCCCCTTCAGTGATTTTCTAATGTAATGGAAGAAGTGAAGACAGTTGTCCAGTAGATGGAGCTCTTGTCTCTGCAGCTGAATGGACGGACATCCAGGATGGCCAGAATAGCCTTCCTTTTCTTCCATGAAAAGATGTAGGGACTGGTCATTCCCCAATTGATAAATGATCAAAGATATGAACAGGCAGTTTTCCGAGGAAGAAATTAAAGCTATCAATAATCATATAAAAATTTTCTAAATCACTATTGATTAGAGAAATCCAAATTAAAACAACTCTGAGATATCTCACACCTATTAGAGTGGCTAATGTGACAGAAAAGGAAAATGATAAATGTTGGAGAAGATGCGGGAAAATTGGAACACTAATGCATTGTTGGTGGAGTTGTGAAGTGATCCCACCATTCTGGAGTACCATATGGAACTATGTCCAAAGGGCAACTAAACTGTACCTACTCTTTGATCCAGCAATATCACTACTAAGTCTGTATCCCAAAGAGATCATAAAAAGGTAAAAGGATCCACATGTATGAAAATATTTATAGCAGCTCTTTTTGTGGTGACAAAGAATTGGACATTGAGAGGATGCCCATCAGTCGGGGAATGGTTGAACAAGTTGTGGTATATGAATGTAATAGAAAACTGTTGTGCTATAAGAAATGATGAGCAGGCAGATTTCAGAAAACTCTTGAAAGACTTGCATGAACTGATGTGAGCAGAACCAGGAGAGCATTGTACACAACAGAAACGTTGTTCAGTGATTAACTATGATAAACTTAGCTCTTCTCAGCAATACAATGATGCAAGACAATTCCAAAAGACTCATGATGGATAATGCTAACCACATCCAGAGAAAGAACTATGACATCTGAATGCAGATCAACGCATGCTGTTTTCACTTGTTTTTGTTTCTTCTTTCTCACGGTTTTTCCATTTTGTTCTGATTCTTCTTTCATAACATGCCTAATGTGGAATGTGTTTAACATAATTATACATGTATAACCTGTACCAGATTGCTTGGTGTCTTGGGGAGGGAAGAGGGGAGGGTTTGGGTAGGGAGAAGAAAAGTTTGGAACTCAAAATTTTACAAAAATGAATGTTGAAAACTCTCTCTATTTGCAATTGGAAAAAAAATAAAACACTTTTAAGGGAGAAAAAAAGATGTAGGACTGGTATGGGAGTCCATTGCAACTTCTTTACCATTCACATACTAAATTCCCAATATCCCTTCTTTTGTGTTCAACTAGTTAAGAGTGTGCTCAGTTCTGCACAACACATTTGAAGATGGACTCAGAGAAGTGAGATTAGCGAGAGCACAATATGGATGAGCTTGGCTATCATACCACATAAGAATCAATTGAAGGAAGCAAGGATATTTAGCCTAGGGAAGAGAAGGCTTCCTGGGGAGATAGTTCTTTTCAAGTATTTATTTAAAAGACTATCACATGGAAGAAGTATATATTTTGTATGTATTTTGTATATACCTATATTTGTGTGTGGTAACATGCCCAATTGAATATAAGGTCTATAAGGACAGGGATACTTTCGTTTTTGTCTATGTATACCCAACACCTAACACAGTGCCTGGCACATGGTAAGTGCTTGATAAGTGTTTGTTGATTAGTTAACTGGTTGGTAGATTTGTTCTGCTTAGCTCCAGCAGATAGAACTAGAAACACTGGGTAAAAGTTGCATGTAGGCAAGTGTAAGCTCCAAAAGTAGAATTATGGTCATTCTGGAAGACTGGAAGTCTTCAAAGTTTGGAGGGCCACTATTCAGGGACATTGTAACAGGGACACTTGTCAGGTCTGGGATCAGGTATGGGTTGGACTAGAAATTACCATTGAGGTCCTTTCCGGTGTCATGATTGCCCTAAAAAGAATCTCTCTATTGCTAGTCTCTGCTTAATGCATTAGTCTTTTCTCCATCTTTTCTTCCATCCAGTATGATGTAATAGAAAAGAACATAGGCCTGAGAATTGAGATTTAAAGTCTAGTTCTGCCTAATTATAGTTCTACAACTAATTAGCTGTGTATTCATAGGCAAGTTACTTAACCAGGGCTATAAGCACAGGAGCATTGCTGCCCATTTGGAAATATTCATCTGGAACCTTACCCTTCCACCCCAAGTTTCTTACATTTTCATGTACTCAAGGAATATTTTGGAAGCCCATCAATACAAGATTCTTATATGTGGTCCTGTCTTTAATCTGAGATTTTAGTTCCCTCATCTGTAAAACAAGGAGATTAGATTAATATATTAGCTCTAAAAAATAAAATAAAATACCTTTAGGATTCTGTTGTACTAACACAACTGGGGAGAGAAAGAAGTTCATCTTTTGATATTTGTTATTAAAAATAAAATTTAAAATAAAATCTAAAGTGTAGGTCCTTCTATTTTATTTTGGTCACAAAAAAATACTCCATTTTTTAAGCTGTGATCAGAGATTTAGGCCCCAGGAATATTTCCTATATCAAAGAATTCATCAAGGTATTCATTTCCCAGTTGTTCATGCTCAGATTATCTTCCTCATTCCCAGCTCTGAACCATCACTCTGCTAAGAGTGGCTGAATTTTCAGCAGCCCTGATGGCTCCCTCTCCAGACCAGATCTTGATGACTGCCAAGATTTCTTATATAATAGCATAAGGTAAAATAAACCACAATAAACATTGCATAGTTGGTTGGAATACTGGCAATAATAAGTGACTTTTATATAGTGCTTTAGAGGAGTTTTTATTTTATTTTTTTTCAATTAATAAGCATTTATTTTCTCTAATTCTCCAGTTGGAAAAAGGAAAAGGAAAACAAAACCCTTGTAACAAATCGGCACAGTCGAGCAAAACAAATTAAGAAGCAGTAGAGTCCAGGTCTCCCCATAGCTACGCCAACAAAAATTTAAGAGCATTAGACAGAGTCATGAGGGTAAGACCTAAGAAGAAGCCACAGTGAGTCACTTTTCTAACTCACTGTCATTAATTTAGCCCAAAGGCAAGTCATCAGGTGCTTAATTTTGCAAAGTAGTTTATATATATTACATTGAACTTCACAACAACCTTGTGAGGTGTAACAGATTGTTATTTCAGATGGTGTAACTGAGGCTCAGAGTTGTTTGACCAATGAGAAGTGCCAGAGGGCTGGGTTTGACCCTAGTTTTTCCTGTCTCCAAGTCCAACACAACTATTTCATGCTGGCTCTAAAAGTCCAGAATTCAGTATTTTACTTGTGCTTTAAATGGTTTTTTCTAAGTTAGGTTTTATTCTATTGCATTCAAGCACAGAGGTGGTGCCATCTTCCAAAAACTAGAGCTCAGTTCAGGTTTGAACTGATGAAGCACTGAAATGGGTATGGGGGAGGTAGGAAAAGGGGAGAAGAAGAGAAAACAAGAGAAGAAACATCTATGTATTTTGTGGGGGGAGAGCAGCTGGGGTTAAGTGACTTACCCAAAGTCTCACTAGTAAGTGTGTCAAGTGTCTGAGGCTGGATTTGAACTCAGACCTTCCTGACTTCAGGGCTGGTGCTCTATTCACTGAGCCATCTAGCTGCCCCAAAACATCCATGTATTAACCTATCCCTAACTTGTAACCAAAGGAAATTAGTAGAATAAAGAGCTTAGTTTAGCTTAGTCTCTGGCACATAGTAGGTGTTATAAAAGTGTTTATTTCCTTCCTTCTCCTAAAAGCTATCAGGCCATCAGCATTAGATACCATTAAAATACTTTCTACTCTATAGATTGGAGACTCCTGGGATGGCTGACAAAAATGCAACACTCCCTGCCTTCAGGGACTTTCCAGTGGGAAAATAGGATCATAAGACCATAAATATGGAGCTGAAAAGTTGAGGGCATCTAGCCCAACCCCTCATTTTTACAATCAAGAAAACTGAAAATCAAAGAAGGTAAGTGACTTTCCCAAGAAGATCACATGGCTGGTTTCCATTTCTTATCCTTTGACATATGTCTCAGAGAGGAAGAGGAGACAGAAAAATAAATCATCAAGAACACCAAGACCCTATTTACCTGTTGGGTTTTTCCAGTAACTTTTTTAAAAATAATATTTAAAAGGTTTGGGCAAACTACCCTTCTGAGGCAGAACTATCCATTTCCATGTAGGGATAAAGACAAACTGATTTCATTGGTTAAAGGGAACTCCCGGATGAGGAAAAGTCCCTCTACCCATGAAGGTCAGACCCTTCTCTATAACTTAGAGAGTTGCCTAGATCACTGAGAGGTTAAATTATTTGCCCAGGGTCCCATAGCCAATATGTTTCAGAAACGGGACTTGAATCCAGCTCTTAATCACTTCAGGGTGGTGATCTATTAATGATGACAAGAGCTACCATTTTTTTTTGCTTTTTTTTTTTGGAGGGCAGTTGAGGTTAAGTGACTTGCCCAAGGTCACACAGCTAGTTTTTATGTTAAGTGTCTGAGGTTGGATTTGAACTCAGGTCCTCCTGACTCCAGGGCCGGTGCTCTATTCACTGCGCCACCTAGCCACCCAAGAGCTACCATTTATATAGGGCTTTACTTATATTTTCTCATTCTATCCTCATAACAACTCTGGAAGGTAAATTATATTATTATCCCCATTTTACAGATGAGGAAACCGAGGATGAGAGATGGTTGGTTTGGGGTGTTTTTTGCCCAGAGTCACACACCTAATAAGTGTCTCAGAAGGGGTTTGACCTCAGGTCTTCCTGACTCTAGGTCATGTTCTCTCTACTATACCACCTGTCTGCCTCATTAGTCCACACCGCCTTTTCTGGGAACTTTTTCTCAAATATGCTTTTTAAAATGGATTTGACTTGTGTTAGGAGCCTGCTTAATGTCCAGTATTAAGCATGACCAGAGATGTGAATAAATGAAGTGACCAGGCCATGTGGGTCGTCTAAGGAAGAACCAGGAACTCTGTTTATTGATGCTTAGAACAAAGTCTTTAAAGATCCAAATGACAAAGATTCAAGTATCCTTATCTCAATCATATCCTGGAATATTATTACTAATAGAATAGTTCTGCCATACCCGGGAAGTAGCTTAGATAAGACCAGGCTCGTTATCAAGGACTCAGAAAGTCAAGGGAAAGGTCAATTGTCTTTTATCAAAATGTATCTTACAGGACAAAGGATGCTCCCAGAGAGCAGGCCTCAATCTCAAAGACATCTGCATAGAAGCTGGATCCCAGGGAATCAAGCATTTTGACTTACAATAGTCATTAGCATAATATGATAAGGAACATATCCTTTTTGGTGCCTGAAGTTTGGGGGTAAAGGTTTTGATGTCAGGATATCAGACAGAAGTCCCTTCAAGTGCACCCAAGAGTTTACTTTCAGAGAGCCAGCCTTTGCAAGCCGCATCACCTTGAGAGGAATTAGGGTATGTAATTAAGGTCTCTTATCTGAGTCCTGGATCAGGCCTATTTGGCTCCCCACAGACTTGGGGGGGAAAAAATGGCACAAGGAAGGAGAAGGAGATGCCATAACACTTCCTTCTCTCCTTGCCACAATAATTTGCTCCAGGTTCATGTGGTTTAGTTGGGAATTGCTTTCACCTTTTACAGGATAATTTAGACCACATAAACTGGCTACCAAGCAGTATTTTACTCTTCTTCCAATTCAGCAGCTTTTATGGCCTTCTTATCATGCTCCAGTAGAATGGCTAAATTCATTGCGTTTATCTATTATTGCTTCCACATTGTGTGCATTGGCAAACCTCAGCAATCATGTTCAACTGGCAAATTATGTTCAGAATAAGACCAGAGTAGCAGTCCTTGAAGAATACGCCAACAAGCACATCACTGGAGAGGAGACTCTTTCTTGTATAGGCTGTCCCAAAAGTCTTAGGGTACTTTGAATCTTTAGTCACTTAAAACTGCAAAACTTTATATTCGTTAAAACAGGAACACCCTGCTCAATCTCTAAACATCCCCCATCCCTAGCCCCAGTGACTAGCATCAAGTAGGGGCCAAGAAAAATGAAACATAGAAGAATTTTATTTTAACTTAAGATATGAACTGACCATGTTTATTCCATCTTATATGTATATATTGTTGTTGTTGTTCAGTTGTTTCAGTCATGTCCTGCTCTTTGTGACCCTATTTGGGGTTTTGTTGGTAAAGATACTAGAGTGGTTTGTTATTTCCCTTTCCAGGTTTTTTGTTTTTTTTTTTTACATCGAGGATAATGAGGCAAATAGGGTTCAGTGACTTGCCCAGGATCACACAATTATTAAATATCTGAGACCATATTTGAACTCAGGAAGATGGCCCTTCCTGAACCCAGGCCCCACACACTATCTACTACATCACCTACCTGCTCCCATATGTACATACACTTATATGTCTATATACATGATCCATAGGAAGTGATGTTTACAAGAGAAAAAACACTTGACTCAAGCCAAAGCACCTGTCTTCAAACCTCAGCTTGATGCCAGTTACCACATGTGCCCTTAACCTTCCTGGGCCTCAGTTTCCTCATCTGTGAAATGAAGGGGTTGAACTAGATGATCTCTGAGGCTCTTTCTAGCTTTTAAAGTTATGATCTAGGACCACTTATCAATTAATAAAAAATAATCATCGTAACAATCTCTGGCATTTCTGAAGTTCTTTGAGGCTTATGGAGTACATGATTTATCACATTTAGAAAAGAATTTTTAAAAGCTGTAGAAAAGAAGAGGTAGAGGAAGGAGAAAGATGGGCAAAGGGTTGGGGATGGTGTAAAGTAGGGAAGAGTTACCTTGGAAATGGGCTGAATAGTGTTGATTTTAAATTAGTGAAGGAGCACTGACTTTAAGAAACAGCATACAAATTGAAAGTGAGTCCCCATAAGAGAGATTCGTTTTCTGGTAGGGCTATGTAAGCCTAATTTAGTCCTATCTGACCCATGCAAAGGATTTCATTGAGGCAGAGTTGGATGGAGGAGGAATGGGGAAAGAATCAGTGATCAGAAGGCTAAGCCGCGTGCCTGTCTATGTATTTCCTAAGCTATGCTGAATTTGGACATACTTGCAAGGCTGCAGAAATAATCACAAAAGGACTTGAAGATAAACTGAATCTATACCATGTTCACTGTAGGACTATGGAAATGTGAATTATTAGTAGTAATCATAGTAGTAGTGCTACTTACTTGGTACTGAATCATTTGGAGTTTTTTCTTTTTTTTATGCAAGTTTTAATGTGTCCTTATCTCACCATTTGGAGTATAGGCAAGAGCCATGGGTTATATTTTTCTTATATCCCCATGTACCCCCCAAAAAGAATGCTGGATACATGGTAGTGAACAATAAACATTGATTGAATGAGTGAATGACTGGCTGGCTGTGAAGAAATAACCATTTCTTCGCTATTGGAAAGAAGGGTATCTGTTGCTATATGTTACATATTTTAAATCAGGCTGTTCCTGATGATGTGATTGAATCATGGCAGCTCAGATCACTCCAGAAATTGGTGGGAGGGTTCAGGATCAGCTAAAGTTTTAGTGAGAACAGTGGAGACCTGGGTTTAGGTATAGTCAAGAACTCTGTGCTGTGACAATTTTAACTAACCAAGATGGCAGATTCGGAAACCAGATCAAAGACCAGTTAATGGGAGAAAGGCATAATTAGATGAATATTTGTGCCAGTTATCTGTGGCCAGTTTAGAGGTATCTTAGGGTATGATTCCTGCTTCCCCCTTCCCCTACGTGTCATAATCATTGTACCATAATCTGTTTATTTGAGATCTATATTATATTTGAGTCGCAACATGGTATAGTTGATAGAGAATTGGCCTTGGAAAAAAAGAAGACCTGAATTCAAGTAATGCCTCCAGCACGTATTGGATATGTGACCCTAGGCAAGTCATTTTACCCCAATTTCTTCAGCTAGAAAATGAGAGCATTGGAGTCAAGGGTCTCCAAGGCCCCTTCATAGGATGTTCTAAATCTATGTTGCTATGACCCTTGTGTCATTGAAGAGGTATGAAAGTAGAGAGGAGAGAACAACAGATTTAAAATCAAAATGGCTATTCTTGTATTCTAGCTTAACTGTGTGGTTTGGGGTAATTCACTTCCTCTCTCAATGGGAGAGCTAGGTGGCACAGTGAATAGAGTGCCAGCTCTAGAGTCAGAAAGACCTGAGTTCAAATATAACCTCAGAAACTCACTAGCTGTGTGACTCTGGGCAAGTCACTTAACCTATTTCCTCAGTTTCCTTATCTGTAAAATGAGCTAGAGAAGGAAATAGCAAACTACTCCAATCCTTTTGCCAAGAAAACCCCAAGTATAAAAAAAGGAAAAAAAATATAAGCTCCTAGAGGTCAGGGGCAGTTTTAATTTTTATCTTTTTTTGGTCTCTAGTGCCTAGTACAGTGTGTGGCATGCAGTAATCACTCAATAAATACGCATTGATTGACTGGGGAAAAAAAAGAAAACCCCAAGTGGGGTGACAAAGAGTTGGCAATGACTGGACAATTTTCTCCATTGGAGCCTCTGTATCCTCATTCCTAAAATGAGGTTTGTACTCATCTGGCCCATCAAATCCCTTCCAAAACAGCATTCTGTGATTCTGGAAAAAAAAAAGATGGTCTTTCCACCTCATGGCTCTGTACTTTATCAAGCATAATAAATAATAGCTCCAATTTATAGAGTAATTCATTCCTTTAATCCTCATCCTATTCACCACAGGGACTCTTCCAAACCTTTTCATCACTCCTCAAACCCCTCCCATGGCTCCATCTCCCTCTCCCCTCTTAGCTAAGAACCTTGCTTCATTTTTCACTGACAAAAATGGAAGTTTTTGGCCAAACACCATCTCCTCTCCCTTTCTCCTCATCTCATCTTGCCCAAATGCTTTCTGCCACTATTTCCTCCCTCACCATTCTCTCATGTACTGAGTCATGTCAAGGCAAACCTACTCCCAGCCCACATGTGCAAGTGACCCCATTCCATTCAGTCTTTTCCAGAAGATTGACCCCTCCATTTTATCTTCAGTCTCTCTTTATATAGGTACTACTTTCCTAATACCTACAAACATTCCCTTTCTTCAAAAAACATTCACTTGATTCATCCATCTCCTTTGTCATCTGATAGCTCTCCTCCTTTTTGTTGGCAAACTCTTCTATATATTTATTTTTATTTTTTTGCTTTTTAGAGTGGGGAAATCAGGGCAATTGGGGTTGTGACTTACCCAAGGTCACACGGCTAGTACATGTTAAGTGTCTGAATCCAGATCTGAACTCAGGTCCTCCTGACTGCAGAGCTGGTGCTCTACTCACTGCATCACCTAGCCACCCCCTTTGGCAAATTCTTTGAGAAGAATGTCTCTAAAAGGTGCCTCTACTTCCTTTCTTCTCCCTCCTTTCTTTACCTCTAACAATCTGGCTTCCAACATCATCATTTCACTGAAACTGCTTAACAATGTTATCTCTGAAGTTAACAATGATATCTTAATAGCCAAATTAAATGACCTTTTCTCAGCCTTCATCTTTCTTGATTTTTCAGCAGCCTTTGATACTGTCAATCACCCTCTTTTCCTTGATACTACTCCCTCTGGATTCTCCTTCTACCTTTCTGTCCACTCCTCAATCTTCTTTTTCTGAATCTTTTTTAAAATTTATTTTATTTTTAGCTTATGAAATAAAACAAGTATTTCCATAACAGAGTATAATTAAAAAGATGACCACACATAAAACTGCAAATCTACTATGTACAACTTGCTGTTCCTTTCAGATATACAACAAAACTGTCGTATAAATCTTTTTTCTCTCCCCTCTCCACTCCCCACCTTAGCGATGGCTACCATTAGACACAAATAGGTATATATGCCTAAAATTATTCTATACAAACTTCTATTTATCAGTTCTTTCTCTGGATGCAGATAGCATCTTTCTTCCTATGTCCCTTATAGCTAATTTGGGTATTTATAATAGTCAAAAATCACTTATTGACTCAAAGTCATTTTAAAAACAATATTGTTGTTACTGTATACAATGTTCTCTTGGTTCTGCTCATTTCACTCTTCATCATTCCATGCAATTCTTCTCATGTTTTTCTAAGATCATGAGCTCATCATTTCTTATAGCACAGTAGTATTCCAACTTGTTCAGCCATTCCCCAACTGATGGATATCCCTGTAATTTCCAATTCTTTGCCACCATAAAGAGAACTGCTATAAATATTTTAGAACATATAAATTATTTTCCTGTTTCCTTAATCATCTTCAGAAATAGACCTAGTACTAGTATTGCTGGGTCAAAGGGTATATGTAGCTTAATAACTCTTTGAGCATAATTCCAGATTACTCCCCAGATCAGCTCACAATTCCACCCACAATGAATTAGTATCCCCATTTTTCCACGTCTCCTCCAACATGTCACTTTTCCATTCAATCATTTTAGTCAATCTAGGTATGAAATGATATCTCATAGTTGTTTTAATTTGCACTTCTCTAATCAATAGTGAGTTAGAGCATTTTTTCCATGATTAAAAATTGTTTTGATTTCTTCATTGGAAAACTATCTGTTCCTATCCTTTGACCATTTATCAATTGGGGAATGACTCATATTCTTATAGAGTTGACAAAGTTCTTTGTTTTTTATGAGACTTTTATCTGCTAAGTTGTCTGTAAAAAAATTTTTCCCAGTTTTCTACTAGAATTTATGCCAGGAATGCAGGGGTGGTTTAACATAAAGAAAATTGTTTAAATAATTGATTACATCAATAATGAAAGTTTTACAAATCATTTGATTATATTGATAGTTGCAGAAAAAGCTTCTGATAAAGTTCAACACTCATTTCTATTTTAGAAAAAAACTTGAAAGTACTGGCATAAATGGATTTTTCCTTAAGTTGATAAAAAGCATTTATCCAAAACCAGCAGCAAGCATTATTTATAATAAGAACAAACTAGAAGCCTTCCCAGTAAGATGAAATGAGAAACAAGGATGCCCACTGCCACTAGTTATTCAATATTGTTTTGGAAATCTTAGCAATAGCAATAAGAGAAGAAAAAGAAATATAAGGAATCAAAACAGGGAGTGAGGTAATAAAACTCTCTTTTTGAAGATGATATATAGTTGGACATACTTGGAAAATTTTCAAGACTCAATTAAAAAGTTAGTTGAAACAATTAATAACCTTACCAGGATATAAAATAAATCCACAGATATCATCAGCATTCCTATATATCACAAAACAAAACTCTGCAAGAAGAGATAGTAAAAGACACCCCATTTAAAATAACTCTACACATTATAAAATACTTTGGAGTATGCCTGCCAAAACAAATCCTGGAACTATATAAACAAAATTATTTTTTTAAACCTTTTATATAAATAAAATCAGATTTAAATAATTGGATAAATATTCATTGTTGGTGGGTAGGCAGGGTCAATAGAATAAAAATCTTACCTAACCTAATTTATATATTCAATACTAGGAGAGCCCAGAAAATAACCATCAAGTGGTACTGGGGCGGGGATCTATTGGTATGCAATCAATGAGAGTCAGAGGGAATTTGGTTTAAAGCATGGTCTTTAAGAAAGAAATCTAGCTATTAAAGGTTTCAGCCTTCTGTCTAAAAGGGACTGATGTCACACCATCATCATTCACCCCTGATAAAAGAGGAAATTCCTCTTTTATCAGACTTTACCAGACCACTCTGAGCCTTGGGGTATCTAGACAGAAGAATCTGTCTGCACCCAAGCCTGAGCAGAACACAATGGGACTTCCATACCTTAGATTAAATTGTTTGTGAGCTTGGGTTGGAGTTTGACCAGGATAAGGAGAGTCAATGCAATCTCATTATCAGAAGTGTCTTTCTAAAAGTTGAACTTAGAGTCAAGACTTTGAAAGAAGGGAACTGGGGGCATCTCTGCATCTCCAAGATAACGATTATTAAAAATCATTTTTCACAAAAGAGAGCGATTACAAGAAAATTAGAACATGGTGCATATTATCAGACTTATTGGTAAGTGAACAATTTATAAATAAACAAGAGATAGCAAAGTTAGGTGTAAAATGGATAATTTCTATTACATTAAATTAAAAGGGGGCTGTACAAAATAAAACAAATATAGGCAGGATCAGAAGGAAAGCAGAAAATTGGGGGGAAATATTTGCTGAATCTTCATCCAAGTGGCATCCATTAAGTGTGGGTACCCATCAAAGCGATGTCCTGGACCCTCTTCTCTTCTCCCTCTATACTATCACGCTTGGTGATCTCATTAGCTCTCAAGAGTTCAATTATTATCTCTCTGCTAATGATTCTCAGATCTGCTTATTCAGCCCTAAATAAGTCTGGCCTCCAGACTCATATCTCCAACTACCTATTAGACATCCTGAACCAGATATCTTGTAAACATCTTAAATTTAACATGTCCAAAACTGAAATCTTTCTCCTTAAACCCTCCCCTCTCCCTAACTTCCCTATTATTATTAAAGATAACACCATTCCCCCAGTCACCCAGGCTCACAAACTAGGTGTCATCTTTGACTCTTCACACTCTCTCACCACCCCGTCCCCACCCCCATCCAATCTCGTGACAAAGTCTATCACATCTCTTTTAAATTCCTTCTCTCCAACACAGCTACCAACCTGCTACAGGTTCACATCACCTCACACCTGAACTATTTCGATAGTTTGGTCTCCCTGATGCAATTCTCTCCTCACTCAGGTCCATCCTTCATTCAGCTACCAAAAATGATCTTCCTAAAGTGGAGGTGTGGCCATATCACTCCCCCACTCTATAAACTCCTCACAGACATTTCTAGTTTTCTTACATCTTACACCACCTCCCGTATTCTCCATTCCTAATGCTGGCCTCCTTGCCACTTCTTACACAAAACACTGTATCTCCCATCTCCCATTCTCACTGGCTTTCCCTCATGCATTTAATGTTCTCCTTAACCATCTCTGTCTCCTAGCTTCCCTGACTTCTTTCAAGTACGATTTAAAATCCCACCTTGCACAGGAAGCCTTTCCTGATCCCCTTTAATATTAGTGTTTTCTCTCTGTTGATTATTTCCAATTTATCATACATATAGTCTGTTTGCATACAGTTGTTTAGATGCTGTCTCCTCCATTAGCCCATGAGCTCCTTGTGGGCAGGAGCTATCTTTTGCCTTTCTTTCTATCTCCAGCACTCAGCGCAGTGTCTGGCACATGGTGGGTTCTTTTTTTTTTTTTTAATTTTTTATTGACTTGTTTGTTTACTTTTAGTTTACAATATTCAGTTCCAGAGTCACTTGAGTTTCAGATTTTTCTCCCCTTCCTCCCCACCCCCCATACCGCCATTGTGGCGTACAATCACATATAGGATCTGCAAACTCTATCACATTGTACAATAGTCTGATTGAACAGGTGTTATAGCCAATGGAGTGAACAATGAGAAAAGAGAAACAAAAACCAAACATTGAAAAGAGTGATAGCATGCATTGCTTCAGTCTCCATTTAACCTCTGGTCCTTCTGGATCTTTCTCTGACTGTAGAAATCTACTTCCATCCTGAAACTTCTAGAGTTGTCTTTTAACTGTGCATTGCTGAGAGGAGTCCAGTTTTTCAAAGTTGGTCATCACATATATAATGTATCTGTGACTGTGTACTAATTTTTCCTGGTTCTGCTCCTCTCACTTAGCATCAATTCGTATAAGCTTCTCCAGGTAATTATGAAGTCCATCTCCTTCCCATTTCTTATTGCACAATAATATTCCATAATTTGTTCAGCCATTCCCCAATTGATGGGTCACATGGTGGGTTCTTAACAAATGTTTATTGACTAATTGACTTACTTTAAGGTTTATGAAACATTTCCCTCAAAATAACGTTGTAAGGACGGTAGTGCAAACATTGTCAATCTCATTTTATAGATGAAAAAACTATTGGCTTATGACTTAAGTGAAGTGATATTAATGACTAATCATGATTAATGGATTAACAACTTGGATATTATTGGATTGCCCTTTTGACCCTTTGAAATGTATTTCATTTGTATTTGTATTTCATTTTTGCCTTTTAGACACACCATTCTTTGCCATAGGAAACATTTTCACATTCAACTTCAATACTTTTCTGGATGTTCATGGAGGACTAGTATCTCTGGTATGAGGACTTGTGAACCCTTTTCAGGGCTGCTTATCCATGCTTGGTGTCCACCTTTCACCCAACTCTTACCCTGGTACTAAGAAGCTGTAGCATGCACAATGGCTACAGCCCTACAAACCATCTTAGCAGATAGGCTAAATCAGGGTGAGGGTAACCAACAGGCCTCAAAACCGTAAGTGAGTGACCTCAAGCATGTGAAGACGTTCTCGTGTAGAAAGGGTAGATGAGGACAATTTGTTCCAACAGCCATGAGGGCAATAAAAGCAACTGGTGTGGAAAAGTTAGAGTTTGGTCAGGAATCAAAGATGCCAAGGTCATCCAGTACATCCTGGGCAAGCACCTGTCATCTTGACTTTTGTCCTGCCACTGGATTTCAATGACCCAGGAAGAGAGAATGAGGGTAATTATGGGCAAAGTGCACAACTCTGCCTCACTTAAATCCAAATCACACACATGTCAAGACATCACCCATGATGCCATTGGTCCTCTTTGAAAATGAAGGGAGCAACAATAGCAAGCATTCCGAAGTTATTCCTTGGTAAAGCCTTTCCCACACACCTCTGGGGTGAAGTATGGTATATTGGGTAACTCACCTTGGAATCAGGAAAACTTGGATTCAAGTCTTCCCTCGGATCCATGCTGGTCATATGACTCTGAGCAAGGTCTCAACTCCTCAATACCCCTCAGGCAACTTATTTCAGGCTATATATTAAGAGGAGTTTCCTCACTAAGAAGTTCCCCACGTTAATAAAACGATAGGACTAGGCTTCCCCAAATTCCCCAACAATACACATAGGGCCCACTTCTGGGGCTAATCAACATGATACTCTGTTTTGTAGTTGAAGAAACAAGGACTTAGCAGAGAAGATACTTACCCAGAGTCTCAAAGAGGGAAGGGTGGACTCATGGTCACTGGTTACTCTACTCAATAGCAGATGTTTTGTGAAAATAGCCTCTTTCAAGACAAGTTTCACTTTATAATTATAAATATGGGACCCACAAAAGAACCTAGTCCATTCTGCATGTGAAATCATTACCTCAGTAACGTCAGAGTTTTACAAGCTCATTCTCTATCCAGCCTCCTACAATTAAAGCAAACATTCCATATTGGCGAACCCAGTAACCTGATTAGTAATACTGACTCTTTTGACCCTAGATTACCTTTTATTTCAAATGAACTTAAATAAGTTGGATAAGACTTACAAGGGATACTAAGCACTATTTCCAGGACAAAAATCTGCTCTACAGTAAATATAAGGACACAGCTTTAAAAGAATTGTATTCTAAAAGTCTTCTTGCAAATTTGCTTATGGCTCATTTTCCTATAGAAATAATGTCATGGTAGTTAGGTTGACAGTATACTTGACAAAAGTTTACCTAACCCATAATGTAATAGGAATACTTCATATCTGCAGCAAAAAAAAAAACAAAAGGAAATGTTACTGTTATAAGTCGGGTAATACAGTGGGTAAGGGTTCTAGGCCTGTGGAATCTAGAAGACATAAGTTCATATCTGGTCTCAGACACTAATTAGCTATGTGACTTTGGACAGATTACTTAACTTCTATCTGTCTCATGTTCTTTATTTGCAAATTGGGGATAATAATAACACCTACCTTGAAGGTTTGTTGAGAGAATCAAACGAGATAAAATTTGTTTTTAAAAAATGCTTAACAGAGCAGCTAGCTCATAGTAGGTACTATATAAATATTTATTCTTCCCTTTTCCCTTTAAATAAAGAAAATGAATACAAATAATTTTGTTAATGCTAACTCCTAGAACTAAATGGACAGCATACTTATTTAAAAGAGAATGAAGATGGGGCAGCTAAGTGGCGCAGTGAATAGAGCACCAGCTCTGGAATCAGGAGGACTTGAGTTCAAGTCCAACCTCAGACACTTGACACACTAGCTGTGTAACTTTTGGCAAGTCACTTCACCCCAATTACCCTCCAAAAAGCAAAAAAGAAAAACAAGAGAATGAAGAGAGAGATAGATTAAAATTTTGGTGAAGATTCTAAAGACAGCCTCTGGATATTTTCAAGGGATTTGGAAATTGATAAATAACACTCTATTATATCTAGTGTAACTTCAGAATGAAATTTTCTTTTCTATGAACAAATTCAGTTTAAATATAACAAGAAGAGAAACTGAGAGAGGGAAAAACCTTCACAACAACTATCACCAAAAAAGATCTATTTCCTAAGAAACATAGGGAATTGACCTAAATACATAAGCCAAGAGCTGAAAGATATGAGTTTTCAAAAAAACTTGCAAACTTTTCAACAACTATATGAAGTCATATTCTAAATTACTAAGAATAAAAGAAATGTGAGTTAAAAAAAACAAAAAATTCTGACACTTCACCTCACATTTAGTAAATCAGCAAAGATGGCAACAAAAAGAAAAAGAATAAATGTTTGAAAAGCTATAGGAAGATAGGTGCACTGCTACATCATTGGTGAAGTATAAACAAGTGCTTATTAGTTGGAGAACTGCTGAACAAACTGTGGTATACAGATGCAATGGAATATTGTTGTCCAATAAGAAATGATGAAATAAGAGGAATTCAGAGAGACATCAGAAGACTGGTATGAACTGATGCTGAGTTAAGTAAGTAGAAACAGTATACACAATAATGACAGTAACATAACTGAAGTGGGGGAAAGCACTGAAAGGAAAACAAAAGTTGATTAATTACAATTATGGATCCTGGTCCTAGAAGGCACATGATAAACTATATTCTTCCTCTTGGCAAAGAGATAGGGAATATTATTGGGACAGAACATTGCCTCAATACATTATCAGGTGTGGTCCCTTTGTTACAAGGGATAGGAGGAGATTAGAGGGTGGACCAGCATGTTTCTAGAAATGATCATGACGTAAAACCAAAGAGAATCAATAAAATTTATGTGTTTCTTTTTTTAGCTGAATGGTTTTCATTTGCCTTTTCTTGTTTTAGAGAGACATCATGGCTAGCCCAGGAGTCATGACCTTTTTGTGTAGCTATGTTACTTTAGGCAAGTCACTTAACTGAGTCTCATTTTTTTCATCTATAAAATGGGAATGTTAGTGTTATTGAAAGTTTTTTGTGAGGCTCAAATGAGGTAAAGTACATAAAGGCAAAATGATAACAGGGAGATATATACCTAGTTGTAGTTCAATCATGTCTGATTCTTCATGACCCCACAGACCATACTGTCCATTGTTTTCATGGTAAAGATACTGGCACAGTTTGGCATTTCCTCCTCCAGTGGATTAAGGAAAACAGGTTAAATGACTTGTCTAGGGTCATGCCCATGATTGTGATGGAATACTAATGAGCTATAAAAAAATATGACCTCGTTGATTTTAAAAAAACATGGACAGACTTGCACGAAATAATTAAGAGTGAAATAACTAGAACCAAGAGAATGCTGTATACAGTAACAGCAACATTGTTTTAAGAACAACTTTGAGCTACTAAGTCATTTTGACTATTATAAATACCCAAAATAACTACCAAAAAAATGTGCAAAGGAAGACACTATCAGCATCCAGAGAGAGACCTGACAAATAGAAGTATGTATAAAATGATTTTACATATGTATACATATCTATGTCTAATGGTAGCTATCCCTAAGGCAGGGGAGGGGGAAAGGGAAGAAAAAAGGGGGGAAAAAAAGAAATTCATATGATAACTTTCATCTATATTTAAAAGGAATAGCATGTTGTACATAACAGATTTGCAGTTTAATGTGTAATCGTCTTTTTCAATTATCCTATACTATGGAAATCCTTGTTCTATTCCATAAATTAAAAATAAAATAAATAAAATTTTTAAAAAGGGAAGATGATGTGGAAACAAGAAATTACCATTACAAAAGTTTTATAAATCTATTTATGTAACTAGGCATAAGCAATTCACATTAAATTTAGGGAGAGCAACCAAAAAGGGAGGAGGGAGTGAAACGCTAATATACATGTGTTACTTAGGTCTTCAAGGCAATGCAAGGCTCAGCTAGTCTACAAGAAGTAAAGCAGGAGTGGGATACTTTCCAGCAGCCCCAGCAATGAGTCCTGAGACCATCTTACACAGGAAGAGTCACAACTCCATTTGGTGTTTCCTCAGCAAAGATCCTAGAATTATTTGCCATTTCCTTCTCCAGATCAATTTACAGACAAGGAAACTGAGGCAAACAAGATTAAGTAACGTGCACAGGGTCACATAGCTAGGAAATGTCTGAGGTCAAATTTAAATTCAGGAAGATGAGTCTTCCTGATGACAGGGCTGGCACTCTATCCATTGAATCACCTACCTGCCCAAAGGAAGCTGAAATCTTTTTCAAAAATGCTAGTCTAGGACAAGCAGACCCCAGGCTCTTTTTTAAAATTGTTTTTATTAATATCTTACATTTCCCAGTGTATTCCCTCCCAGAAAACTATCCTTTATAGAGAACAATTTAAAATAGGAGGGAAAACAGATAAATTAAGCAATACACCAAAAATTCTGACATTATATGCAGTATTCCATACCCATAAGGCCACCTCCTCTGCAAAGAAGCCAAGATACCTTTTCATATCTCTTCTTCAGGTTATTATAATTTCATATCACTTACTTTTAATTATTTTGTTGTTCCCCTTCCTTTGTTGTGATCCTTGTGAATTTTTTTTTAGTTCTGTTTATTTTCCTTTGTAAGTTCACTTAAGTCTTCCATTGCTTTCTTTATACTTTATTAATCATTCAATTAACAAGCTTTTCTTTTTTTTTTTGCTTTTTGGAGGGCAGTTGGGGTTAAGTGACTTGCCCAAGGTCACACGGCTAGTTTTTTGTGTTAAGTGTCTGAGGCTGGATTTGAACTCAGGTACTCCTGACTCCAGGGCCGGAGCTCTATTCACTGCGCCACCTAGCCGCCCCTTAACAAGCTTTTCTTAAGCATCTTTTATGTGCCAGACACTATGCTGGTGCTTGGGACACTAGGAAACAATCCCTACTCTCAATGAACTTTTTTTTTTTTTAACCACACAGTCTGAAGTAGTGGGATTGTAATAAGGAGCACACTCAAACCATCCCTGACACAAGATTTTTTTTAATTGGAACTGCAAAGAAGATTCAGAAGGTAGCAAATTCTCTCACCAGCCCACCTAGGTATCAAGAATCTCAGGTACTTCTTCCTTACGCTGTATCAATAATAAAGTCATAAAATCTCAAAGAATCTCAGAGACCATCTAGACCAGAGATTATTAACCTTTTTCTCCCTCCCCCAGCCAATAACATCTCCTCACCCACATCAAAAAATAAGTAAAATTACCTTATATCTCTTTTGTATACACCTTTGTCTGTATACTCTATCTCCCCTGATAGACTATAAACTAGTTAAGGGTAGGGATTGGTTCCTGCTTTAGTATTCCTAACACCTAGCACAGTGCCTAACATATAGTAGGTACCTTTAATTGATCAGATTGTGAGATCCTTGAGGACTGGGACTGCCTTCTGCCTCTTTTTATATTCCAAATGCTTACTTAACACTGGCGCTTGAAAAACGTTTGTTGACTGACTGTTGACTTCTATCAAGTTTTCAATCCACTAACATTTCAAGTGTTGGGGTTTTTTTTTAGGTGAACTTTAATCTAACCACACTTCTATCTTGCATTTGTGATGTTGGGGTTTTTGTTTGGTTGGTTGTTGTTGTTGGGTTTTTGTTTTTGTATTTCATCCAATGCATAAGACTTGACATTTATCCCGAGTGGTACAGCGTAGAGTACTAGGGACCTGTAGCAAGATGCAGACCAACTGACCCAGGAAACCTAGACTTTTCAAGGATAGGAACTGCCCTCTTAGTATTTCCTCACTTATCTTGGGATTAAAATTACTTTTAGTACTTTTTGTTTTGTCCTTTCAGGCCCGAAGAAAATGCTCCTTGGCAAAGAACTGATGGGAAATAAGAGTCGAGCAGCTCTACCCTCCCTTCACTATCTATATCCTTCATGCTGTGGCTTAGCACCTGACCCTTCTTTCTTCATTAGTAAGAGAATAATCAGTCATTTTCTGCTGCATCATAACATATAACTTGCACCACTTTCAACACATCAAGATTCAGTCACACACACACAGTGGGAAATGATTATTTCTCTCTTGCATTTAATAACTAATTATTGTATTAGGACCAAAGTTTTTCCCCTTTTCTACCTCTGCATCCAGAAATCAACCAGCATGGAAAATCTCTCAAAAAGACATATCCAGCCAGGATGGGTACAGTAAAAGAAATTCTAAGTTTAGGCTAATGGGTGCATTCCTGCTCCTGTGTTTGCTCAGGTAAGTCTGAGAAAATGTGGAAAATTGTCAGACAAGTGATATGGAAATTGTTAAGTCTCTTTGACCAAGATTTTTGCAATCCAAGACATGCACCTCAAGACCCTCACTGTAGTATGGCCCAGCCTCTCATTGTAATATTCATTTTCTCATTAATTATTAACTGATCAGAGCTGATTGCCACCCTCAGGAATACCTGCTCTTACAAAGGCATATAAACTGTGAGTCTACTTCCATTATGGGTCTTTGGTCTAAGAGAAACAACCAAATTACTATCCTTTTATTAACAAACATGCTGGCCTTATTAATAAGATGATTAAATTACCCAGAAATTATGTCTCTCCAACCTTTTTAATCATCACACACACACACACACACACACACACACACTCAGTCTTAGGATAATAGTAGACCTAGAGTTGTTTTACAGATAAGGAAACTGAGATTCAGTTTAAGTGACTTACTCAAGGTCACTTAGTGGCAGAGTTGGAACTTGAAACTTCAAGTTCATCAGTCTTTCCCATGAACTATGTATGCTATTCTTGACCAGCTGCAAGCCAATAATCTTCTATGTCTACTTCCAATCTCCATTTCTCAGAAACTGTGTTGGAAAGAGGGCACTCAAACATCACTAGAACAAGTTTCAGGTTCAGTTCCAAACACCCCAGTCATGAATTCTGGAAGTTTCTAAATTTAAGACAACTATCTTTACTGTCATTTAATGTTTATTAACATTTATTATTATTTATTTATTATTATATTATTATTTATTAACATTTAACATTTTTGAACATTCAACCTTTACTGTCATTTAACATCAAAATACTATCATTTATGATATCACCGGATCTACTTTCTTCAAAAGATATCTCCATCCAATCACAGAAGAAATACAGATCTCTATCCAGGATAAGATAAAGCTGGAAAGCATAATGGTTTGGGATCCAGAGAGCCTGGTGTTCAAAAACTGGTCTTGCTACATTCCACCAGCTAACCTCTCTGGGGCTAATTATCCTAATCTATAAAATTAACACGTTGAACTAAATGGCCTCTAAGGGTCCTTCTGGAGCCTTAATCCTTATAGGCTCCTAAATCTATGATCTTGTTATCCTAGCTACCTTGCAACACACCTCATACAGGCTTCTGCCTACACAGAACCATGGGAGGGGTGCCTTCTTAACTCTTACCTACTGACTATGTGGCTTTCTTTGTAAGACTTACCCAATTCCTTCTTACTGTGTTAACCAAAAGTTAATACTAAACCATAAGCCCTTCTATCAACTCCCCATAGGCCTCCTCTAAGCAGTTGTCCCAAACTACTACTAAAGAAACCACAGGAAATATCCAGCTTTTAAATATTGAGGACAATGGCTAAATCACTGGTATTTGGACAGGCCAAATGAAAAACTATATTTTTTAAAATCAATGCAGAGACTCAGATAATACATCAGCAATCTATTGAAATGCCAGCAACATTTTACTGGCATAATACAGATGTCATATAATCATATTACTTTATGATCTTATTATAATCCATTGACCCCAGGACCTCCTCTCCCAAAGTGCTCCATGAGCTCATTAACCTTCACTCACAACACAACATGAGAGAGGTAACAAGTCGCAGTTTTAGGGAGCTGCATGTGAGTGGAAATCATGGTGAACTTACCTGTCAGTGGGATGGGTAAAATAGGCAACAGTCCACGTTGTATGATTTCAGGTCACCTGGAAGACCACAAAGATAATTTTTTCCACCCCACCTCCAATGTTTTCTGAGATCCCAGCACTAAAGAGTTATTCTTTGAGCTATGTTTTGCTTCCTGTTAAAATTTAAATGGGGGGCTGGGGGACCCAGGCAAAAATCATTTATGCTTTAGCATGAAAGAACATATAATAGAAATGTTATTGCCAGGTTCCAGAATCCCCACACCAAGGAGAAAATATTACAGGCTGCCAAGAAAAAACCATTTGAATACTGTGGAAGCACTATCAGGAAAACCCAGGATCTAGCAGCTTCTACACTGAGGTATTGAAGGGCCTGGAATATGATATTCCGGAGAGCAAGAGA
>CM053593.1:103876728-103907120 GCA_028646575.1 Pseudocheirus occidentalis
GTGTGATCAATGTTCTGGGCTGGGGGGGTAGGGACAAAAAGGGGAGAAAATTTGTAACTCAAAACCTTGTGGAAATGAATGATGTAACCAAGAAAATAAATTAAAATTTAAAAAAAAGAACATATAAGAGCGTTTTGGTGGGAGCAAACCTTGATTATTCAATCAACATATATTAAAGCACTGTGCTGGGCTCTAGAGTTTTTTTCCCCGTAGACTTATGATGTGGGTTACTTCTAAATTCCCTCCACTGACACAGATTGGGAACTCCTAATTTAACTTATGGTCTCGGACATGGGCCTGGGATCAGTGAGAGGTTAAATGACTTGCTTGTGTGATAGTGTGTGACAGAGGTAGGACTTAAACCCAGATCAGTCAGTAAACATTTATTAAGTGCCTATATATGCCAAGCACTGTGTTACACAGCAGATATAGAAAGACAAAAAAAAAATAGTCCCTGTTCTAGGGGAGCCAAGGTCTAATAGAGGACCTCACAGGTCTAAGACTGGTCCTCTAATTAGAGTATTATTGGTACCTTAATAAAGCCCTGTGGGTAAAAGACAAAAATGAAGCAGTCTTTTTGACTTCAGGGCCTGGGGGAGGTGCCATGGCCAGCACTGTCTGGGCCTAGCTACCATCTGAGTAGAACAAAGAGAGAGTAAGAGAAAGCTTCCAGCTAAATAATAGAAGGAAGAGAAAGATGAGGATGTATCCCATAGTCTGTTTATTGCAGAACCATTTCATACAGAGCCAAGGATACAAGAAAATCATAGAGCTTATGTTTCCTATTGCAAGGATGATTTATGAGACTTGGGTCTCGCCTTTCCCCTACCACAGCCCAAGGCTAATCACTCATCACCATCTCTGGAGGCACAAAAAAACCAGGGAGCCCCAATCAAGACTTGCAAATTAACTTTCAGTACTTTCTTTAGATATTCAACAAGATTATACTCTCCTTGCATATCTGCCTAATGACCTTGTAGAACTAGGGAGCTAAAGTGGCCAAGACCCCGAAAGTCTTGGCCTACTGCAGGGAGGGAAGGAGACACAAAGACAAGGGGCAATGAGAAAAGGGGAAGGAAGGGAAGTCATTCACAGAACAGAGTTTGAAGGCCATGGAGATAAGCATTGCTTACTTCACAATTCTGTGTGGGGCCTGCTCCAATCATCAGCCAGGAAAACTGCTTTAGCAGTGGCAAAAACCACTAGAGAGCAGAAACCTCATCTTCTCCCCAGTGTGAGAGTATTCTAAACACCAGGCGTAAGGTGGTGCTACAGTGCTACACAGTATCCTGTGGAATGCTACAAATGCAACAGAATGCTATTTGTAGCAACCATGAATTAAGTAGTATCTTTCTAAATAGATGTATTTGGCATCTGTAAACACTGTTGCAACTCAGACTAGCCATGTCAAAAGATTAGTGAACTCAGAGCACTTTTCATGGACCCTGCTGTGGCTAAGAGCAACATGTACTTAAAGGCAACTCCCAGTCCCCGCTTTGGCTGATCCCTTCTACCCACCCCCATCTGTTTGTTTGGCTCAAGTCCCATAGAAGCAATAATTGTTGTCATGGAGGGCTTGCTGCCAAACCAAGAATGCTGGTGCCCTATGGTATTACTAGATACTTCTGTGCTGTGTCATACTTAGAGATGCCCAAAGGAGTATCTGAAAAGTGTTACATTCCTTTCTTACAATCTAGCATCATCAGGGTTACATCTCGATAATCAGTAACTACCTGAAAAATAAGGAGCTCTGTCAAATCATTTCTTTGGCAACAAAGTTGTTATTCATATGCATACAATTCTTGACTCCCTATATGATTGTGATGGATCTCTGCTGTGCTATAAGAAATGAGCTCACTGATCTAAAGAAAACATTGAAAGACTGACATAAAATAATGAAGAGCAAAATGAGTAGAACTAAGAGAATATTGTGTATAGTAACAGCAATATTGTTTCAGGAATGACTGCGTGAATAGGTTATTTTGGCCATTATAAATACCAAAATTAACTATAAAGGATATATGAAGGCACTATCTGCATCTAGAGAAAAAACTGGACATGTATAGAATAATTTTACACAGATAGATGGATGGACAGATGGATATGACAGACAGACAAATAGATATTTGTCTAATGGTAACCAACTCTAGGGTGGGAGTGAAGGGAGGAGAAGAGGAGGAAAAAAAATTTATATGATAATTTTGTTATCATGTAAGGATATAGGAATAGCAGGACTTGTGCATAGCAAATTGTGCATAGTAGATTTGCATGTGTCTCTTTTTTATTGTACTATGTAATATAAATGCTTTTTTTATTCCATAAATCTAAAAAGTAAAGTCAATTTTTTAAAAAAAATACACTAAAATATCTTTGTTAAAAAAGAAAAGAAAAAAGCAATAACAATCTTCCTGCCAAAAAGATTACTTTGGGGACTGGAATTATTTTGAACTGAATTCAGACATTAAGTGACAGTTGCTTGTACAATCACCATCTGCCTGTTACCATTGTGTATTTGTTTCAAAATGTCTACAGATGACAGTCATTCATGATGTTTCCCTGCTTCTAAATCTTTTTGATGATTTTTCCAGTTCCACAAAAAATTGCACAAAATGTACTAAGAAATGTAATCAATTCCTATTCTTAAAGAAAATAATTTATTTTGATCTTTTTCTCCTTATATCCTTGAAAATCATTTTCATACCAGATGCAATGGTTAAATGAAATTATGGAACATCTTTATAAATTTATACACTATGACATGAATAAATGCCACAGATATTTCCAATGCAAACTAAAAAGTCCCATAAGGGGTGCCTCTGTTCCCAGAGCTCTGCCGTGGGTGTAGAAACATAAAAAATTCATTCACTCATTCAACAAGCCTCTTCTGGGGCTAGGTGATGGGTACCCGAAGACACAATTAAGATCCAAGAAAAAAAATAGAAGACTCAAAAAGGTTTCAATGAATTAGACAAAGCATATGGGTACAAAACGACATTAAAAACTACAAAATGATTGAGTCATGTAGAATGACTTTATGAGACATCAAGATACTATAAAACAGATCCAAATACATGAAAAAAATAGAAGGCAATGTGAAATATATCATTGGAAAACTCACCGACCTGGAAAATAGATCCAGGAGAGATAATTTTTAAAATATAAGACTATCTGAAAGCCATAATCAAAAAAAGAGCCTATACATCATCTTTCAAAAAATTCTCAGGCAAAATTGCCCTGATATTCTAGAACCAAAGGGCAAAATAGAAATTGAAAGAATTCACCAATCCTCTCTTGAAAAAGATCCCAAAAAGAAAATTCCTAGTAATGTTATAGTCAAATTCCAGAGTTCCCAGGTCAAGGAGAAAATACTGCAAGCAATCAGGAAGAAACAATTTGAGTATTGTGGAAACACAATCATGATAGCACAAGATCTAGCAGCTTCTACATTAAAGGATCAAAGGGCTTGGAATATGATATTCCAGAGGTCAAAGGAGCTAGGATTAAAACCAAGAATCATCTACCCAGCAAAACTGAGTATAATGCTTTAGAGGAAAAAAAGTGGATACTCAATAAAATATAGGACTTTCAAGAATTCTTTTTTAATTTATTTTTAGTTTTCAACATTCATTACCACAAGATTTTGAGTTACAAATTTTTCTCCCCTTCTTTACCATATCCCTCACCCCAAGACAGTGAGCCTACTGAATACCCCTTCCCCCAATCTGTTCTCTCTTATAGCCTCCCCCATACCCCCTCTAACTTTCTAATAGGCAAAATACAGTGCCTGTATATCTTATTTCCAAGTTACATGTAAAAAAAATTTTTTTTAATTTGTTTTTAAAACTTTGATTTCCAGATTCTTTCCCTTCTGCTTTCCTCATCCATCCCCACTGGGAAGATAAGCAACTCAATATAAGTTGTATGTGTGTAATTATGCAAAACATTTCCATAGTAGTTATACTGTGAGAGACTAACAATATTTCCCTCCATCCTATCCTGTCCCCCCCCCACTTATTCTATTTTCTCCTTTGACCCTGTACCTTTTCAAAAGTATGTGCTTCTAACTACCCTCTCTCACAATCTGTGGGGAGGTAGGGGAAAGATGGGGAGAAAAATGTGTAACTCAAAATCTTGTGGAAATGAATGTTGAACACTAAAAATAAATAAATAAATCAAAATACTAAGAAAAAAAATTTAATAAAAAATGTTTTTTTTAATTTTTAAAAAGAATAGGTTAATTGACTAATGATTAATGGGAAGATATTTGTAGATCCTGTATCCAAGTGCATGCTGCCATGATGGGGAAGGGGAAAGGGAAGGGGAGAAAATCTGAAACTCAAGGGACTGTGGAACCGAATGTTGTAAATTAAAAGTAAATAAAGCAAAAAATAAAAATAAAAAGAATAGGTTAATTTTATGGACAACAAAACTTTAGTAAGGAGATAGATGAAATGATAAGGGGGAAATGATTTCAAATCAGTAAAAAGAAAAATAATGACCATTAACTTAAGTTTTAATAAGTTTGGAACTGAAATTAAATCGATAAAAGCTCACATTCCTGTAGCATTTTAAGGTTTGCCAAATGCTAAATATACATTACTGAATTAATAAAATCAATGTTTTAGTAGGAAAGTCTTTAAGTCCATATGTTCAGATTATCACTATCAAGTTAAATATTTGAAAAATCATTAAAGTTGAAATATCCCAAGCAAGATGACTACCTGAACAGAGGCAGACAGTCCACTTCATATACCTTTGCTATGGCAACAATCTAAGAATAGCAACAGATGGAATGTTGATAAAGAAATTCAATGAGTAACTATTGTACATGACTTCTACCTCAGAACCTCCCCCCCCAAATAAAATAAAATAAAATACATAAGCTAGAAATCCACAGGCAATAGAAAAGGAGATCCACCAAAAACAAAAAAAAAATGCCTGCACTCAGTAGGTAACATCCCAATGTACCAGAGACTGATCAGAGACACATATAGCCTCTATATTCAGAGACCTCAAAATCAAAAAGTTCCTTAAAAAGAACCCTAGGGTCAGAAACCCACTGAGTGGGCAATGGAAGCAATTGAAAGTTCAGCTTCCCTCATCCACATGGGCCTTTGAATTTTGAAAGAACCATGATCATAGGTGGAAGAGATTAGCATGGGACTCGAGATTATCTAGATCAAGATTTAACAGGGCTTCCAACCCCACCCCAAAAAACAACCCCATAACTCTGCATAACAGAGTGGAAACTTGCCATGTCACAAAGCTCCAGTTTAAGAGATAAAAATTAAACAAGAGATATAATAAACTAGATTCCTATCACTATAAAAAAATTGTTATAGACCCACAAATAACAAAAAAAAATCCTCCTAGGAAAAAGTAATTCCATAAAACATATCCTCAAAGAAAAAAAAATCCCAAGAGGATAATATTAATACTTAGAAGAAATGGTACAAGAGATTAACAAATGAAGTAACTGTTGGGAAGAAAGAATTGGGAGAATGAATAGCTCAGAACAGAAAATGGCACATCTAAATTATATATACATTTCTGGTAAGAAGAACTACAAGCCTACTTTGTAGTATGTGAATTTTTCGAAAGAACTGAAAGAAAAAAAACTACAAAGACAGAGATACATACCAAGTAACCTCAAAAGCCACATCAAATTAGACTTACAGCAAAGATGCTTTTTAGTCAGTATGGAAGATTCTTCTGAAGAAGATTGGAGGGTCTTTGTATATAAATAGTCCTGTTGTGACTACAGTAAAAATCATTTCACTTAAATTTTAAAAAGAAATCAAGTCAAACCAAACCAAAAAAAAAAAAAACCCAAGCATCACACCCTTATATAACTAAAATATATGAAGTAAGGCAGTAATAGTAATATGTGCACATAAAAGAAGAGTATCCCACCCATCTTTTAAAGGTAATATGAGCTCTGCTCTTGAGATTTCCCAGAAATAGACACATTGCAATGTTTACCTGTAATTAAAATTTGTCTGAAAATTTTGCTTCATGCTCAATCGTATAACTGCTCACTCATTTAAAATAAAGGGAGAATGGTGTTCAAGGATTGAACATTATCAATAATTAATATGATGAAACATACTACTGCACAGCAAAAGATTTCCAGTTAGAGTTAAAGGGTTACTATGAAATAACAACAAAAACAAAAAAGTTAGGTTGTACTTTATGCTTATGAAGTTTTTGGTTTCTTCTATTCTGTTTTATTTATCTATGAAGATTATTTGCAAATAAAATGTCACTTTTATAATAGTTTGCTATGTATCACAACCTCTAGCACATGACAAACATAAATTTGTTGTAAGACATTAACATGTTGCAAGCAAAAAGATTTGTTAAATACGCATTAATTTATATTTAATACTTATTGTTGATTTCTAAAAAGCTGGATTTAAAATACTGAATAAAATCAGCATTCAAAATGCATACCTTTCAACAATAAATTCTTCCTTTTAAAATATTTTATTTGAAAATTTTTTAATCTGCTAAGTGGATTTAACATTTTTTAATAATTACATTTTATTTATTCCCATTTAAAATGGCTATCCTTAATGCTTAACTGCCAAGCAGTCAGGTCCAATTTGAAAGTACCAGGAAATGGCATAAAATCTTAGTAAGAAATTTGGAAGTGAACATTTCACTGGTTACACAGTGATTACCATCATTTATCAAGATTCAGAGAAAACCTTTCTAGAAAAGAATAACTTAAATATGTGAATAACTGATTTGGGAAAATAGGCATTTTAATTCAGTTATCTGACTTGTCAAGAAATGTTCCCCTTGGTATGGAATCAAAGAACTGCCTACTTTAAATGTTGTTCTCTCAATTCTAAAATTTTCTTAAAGGATTTATTTTTAAAAAGGCAGGAATTCTGTAATTGACTCTAAAATTGAATTACTTTTATGACCTGTAAACATATAAACAGAGTTTGTCCTCCAAACACTTATAATTTTATCTGTGCAGTCTATTAAAATATATATATTGCTAAGAACACAGTAATGTTACTACAAGCTGTTAACAAATTTTTAACTCTATATGTTGTACTTCATGATTCACTTCTAATATATTAGCTGCTTTTAATTTTTGAAAAGAGGTTTAGTTAATATTTTCAGTTGCCTTGCAAATCAAAAGCAAATAATAAAAACTTGAACATTCACATAGTCTTAGAGATAGATAGAATAAAGAAAAATGGATGATGGATAGATAGAACATAGATCTATAGATATATGGCAACCCTTATTGAAATTGTTCACTCTTTTTAATGGGAACAAATGGAAATCATGTGATAGTATCCAGGAAGATTCAATCCCGAGATAACATTCTACCTTCTTACAATATAAACCAGATAGAGAAGGGGGCGGGGCGGGAATGGGAGAGTCTCCATTCTTATAAAACCTTTAGAAAAGCTGACACAGCAGCTTTCAACTAGTCCCCAGAATCACTGACAAAGGCTTCTTCTAGTAGTCACATCAACTTTGGGTGAGGAGGGGTGTGGAGGGAGGGGGAGAGCTAAACAATTTTTATGGGCATCAATCTAGCTGATCTTAATCAGAAAAAAGGCAACTAAGTAAGGATTTATAATCAGGTAACTAAGGTATGGATATAGAGAAGGCAACATTGCTGTATTTTGGAATATATACATATATGAATGTTTTAAGTATATGTAAGGCTAGAACTGAAGTTTTGTTTTCTTTGGCACAGAGAACACCTGAATGAGGTAACTCCTTTTATGAAAGAAGGTCATTGTTTTCTCTACAACTTACAGTCTGTGAGAGCAGACCTTGAGTATTGAGAGTATGTGACTTGCCCAGGGTCAAACAGTCAGAATGTGTCAGCCCTTTCTCTGAAGTGGCCCTCCAGTAACTAGACTAGAGTATATGTACCTCCCCAGAGACAAACGTGCATGTGTGCGTGCACGTGTGTGTGTGTGTGTGTGTGTGTGTATCAGGAAGAGACCTGATCTTTGAGTATTTTTCTTGCTTTCTCTTTTATTCTCTCTTTTCTTTGAGGATGCACACATTAATTCTAAGAATATATCTATTTCCACATGCATCTGTATTGTTCAGAAACTGCTAAAAAAAAAAAAACAGCATAGATACATTGCATTAAAATAACACAATAAAATGAAGACAGTTTAGCCCAGACCTGAAAATACTTAACCAAAATTATCTCCTAACTTCTAACTAGACCCTGGTGACAGAGATAACAGCAAAGACTGTATCAGTAGTGACAATGCCCATGCTCAAAGTTCCTTTGGGTGGAGTAGGGGGGAAGGGAGAGCCGGGGAGCAAAGACCTAGTTCTCCATTTAACCTTAACTTAGGAATACTATGAGGATACTTTGTGAGTACACAGGCATTAAGCATTGGCATTCTCTCTGCTGTGGCCAGAATTCTCAATCTCTCCTCTCTGTTGCCTCCTCCTTCCCCCTCTGCTCATTTGCGAGGCACATATATGGATCTCCCTTTCTACTTACCATCAGACATCAAAAAAAAAAAGCTACTCTGGAAGCTATCCTATCTCTTTCTTTCCTGGGCATAAAAATCTGATGAATTGTCTTTCCTATTAAAAGATGAAGCAGGGGGAGGACCCCCCAGTGGCTAGGTGGCACAGTGAATAGAGCACCAAACCCTGAAGTCAGGAGGACCTGAGTTCAAATCCGCCCTCGGACACCTAATAACTAGTTATGAAACCTTGGGCAAGTCAGTTAATCCCAATTGCCCTGCCTTCTCCCCTCCAAAAAGCAAAAAAAAACAAACAAAAAAGAAAAGAGGAAGGGGACTAAGTACACAAATGCATGCTTGACTCATTCTGTCAACAAATGTGATTGAAAACAAACTTTGTTTCACTTCCCAAAAGAGAGACAGGTTGAGACATTTTCTGACACTGAGAGTATGAGATTTTGTTTTCCTTGACCATGCATATTTGCTACAAGGATCTTATCATGGGTTGTTTTGTTTTGTTAATGAAAGGGGGGGCAGTCCCTAGATGGGAAGGGAGAGCTATGATGGGCTTAGAATGCTTAGTACTATATTTAATTATGTAATAGCTGGACATTTGTACTCCTGACTCTGCCCAGAGTCTTTGTCACCACCTACCAGATGACCACCTACCAGGATCATAGGTTTGGAACCAGAAGAGAACTTTACAGATATTCTTGTCCAATCCTTTTGTTCTACAGCTAAAGAAACTAAGACCTAGAGAGTGACTTGCCCAAAGCCACACAAAGATTCATACCTAAGTTCCATGACTTCAAATTCAGCACAATTTCACCTATACGTAGGTTACCTCTGGAAAAGCAAACAAACAAAAGTATTACTAAATATAGTAGGTAGTTTGGAGACAGAAGGCCTGAGCTCTAATTCTGATTCAGCTATTTATTGCCTGTGTGTCACTAGGAAAGTAATTTCATCTTGCTGGACTTGAATTTCCCTGTCTGTAAAATCAGGGGATTGAATAAGATAACCTATCTATTATCCTGGGAAGCATTGGTTTGTTATGTATCTAAGCAATCAAAAGTACCTTCGGAACAAGTTGCAAACAATTTAAAACTAGAGGATTCCTAAGATCACTACATCTCTTCTGGTCCTAAAGAACAGTTTTCAGTTCGCACAAGCTCTGTGGAGCGAACGAAAAGGGCATTTTCTTTATACCGCCCAGCCTCCCAGGAAGCAAGAGTCTTTGGAGGGGGTCTTGGAACCTGGCAGACTCAACCCTTAGAGCCAAAATACAAGCAGTTCTGCTGATTCATACTATTAACCACACTCTACCAAGCTGAATTCTACTTAATACTCAATAAATTGAAAACAGAAGAGAAACAAAGACCCTCCTTGTTTTAGACAGGAACTTTTTTAAAAAAGGGAAAAAAAACTCTGAATGGTGGAGAAAATGCCCCAGGAGCTTAGAGGCTGCCACCAAGATCTGCGAACTCTAAGCTTTAAAGTCTAAGTTTTCTCTGACCCAGAAAAGGAAAATCTTTGTATCCTTGTCCCTCCCCCATGCATACACATACACAATGTAGAACATGTATGGGTATATATGTACATATTACATATATACATATGGCTATGATTTTGTAGGTTTTCTTGTTGCTATAATTTCAGGAACGACCCTAATTTTGAGACAATCCCTTGCATTTTGAGGGGGAAATTTTAAATAGAGGAACTCTTTATTTCTGATTTAGAATCCTTTGTAGAAACACCTGAAAGAAGACCTGCAAAGAAGACATGGCCCTATAATGTCCCCTTTGTGAGTTTTCCAAGTGGTGCTTGAGTGTTTTCTTAGACTAATGATGCCCTTGTTTTGAAGATGCTCTCAAGTATCTGAACTTGCTGTCACTAACTGTTAAGCATGAAGTTCTTTCCATTTCCTCCCATAAATAGTTTCTAATATAGGTCTGGGATCTTTGAGTTCCACACCTTCAAATTTGATTTATTTTTTTTCTAATGGTATTTTATTTAATTATTTATAATTAATATATTATTTAAATTATTTAATATTAAATTATTTAAATTATATTTTTTCCAATTACTTGTGAAGATAATTTTCAACATTCATTTTTGTAAAATGTTGAGTTCTAGATTTTTCTCCCTTCATCTCTCCCCTCCCTCATACCCAAGACAGTAAACAATCTGAAAGAGGTTATACATGTACAATCATGTTAAACATATTTCCACAATGGTCATGTTATGAAAGAAGCAGAACAAAAGGGGAAAACTACTATAAAAAGACAAAAAAGAGGAAAAATAGCGTGCTTTGATCTACATTCAGACTCCCTGGTTCTTTGTCTGGATGTGGTTAGCATTTTCTATCTTGAGTCTTTTGAAATTGTCTTGGATCATTGTATTGCTGAGAAGAATTAAATTTATTATAGTTAATCATCACACAATGTTGCAGCTGAGGAACAAGAGATAGTGGTATTATCTGAGGTACAGATATCATGAAGGAAAGCTAAAGTCTAACTGACAGGAGAAAATTACTCCTGGGACTTTTCTGGTTCTACTCACTTCACTCAGCAGCAGTTCATGTAAGCCTTTCAAGGTTTTCCTGAAATCCACCTGTTCATCATTTCTTGTAGCATAGGATTCCATTACATTCATATACCACAACTTGTTTAGCCATTCCCCAATCAATGGGCATCCCCTCAATTTCCAGTTCTTTGCCACCACAAAAAGAGCTGCTATAAATATCTTTGTACATGTGTGTTCTTTCCTTCTGGTGATACAGACCCAGTAATCATGTTACTGGATCAAAGGGTATGCACAGTTTTATAGTTCTTTGGGTATAGTTCCAAATTGCTCTCCAGAATGTTTGAGTAAGTTCACAACTCCACCAACAGTGCATTAGTGTTCCAATTTTCCCACATTTATTCCAATATTTTTATTTTTGGTTATATTAGCCAATCTGATAAGTATGAGGTGGTGCCCCAGAGTTGTTTTAATTTGCCTATTCATATCTTTTGACCATTTACCAATTGAGGAATGACTTGCATTCTTCTTTTTTTTGTGTGCTTTTTGGAGGGGGGAAAGGCAGGGCAGTTGGGGTTAAGTGACTTGCTCAAGGTTACATGGCTAGTAAGTGTTAAGCGTCAGAGGTTGGATTTGAATTCAGGTCTTCTTGACTCCAGGACCAGTGCTGTATTCACTGCACTACCTAGCTACTCCATGATTTGTAGTCTTAGACATTTCACTCAGTTCTCTACATATTTTAGAAATGAAACCTTTATCAGAAACACTGGCTATAAAAATTGTTTCCCAGCTTTCTACTTTCCTCTAATTACATTGCTTTCTTGTCACAGGTGGCATATTCTCCTTTTTCACCATATGATTCTCATTTACCAGTCAGCTGGTCAGTCAATATACACTTATTAAACACTATATGTGTTAGTCACTCTGCTAAGGGTTAGAGCTACAAAGGAAGGCAAAAAACATAGTCCCTACCCTGCAAGAGCTCTCCTTCTACTGGAGGAGACAACATGAAAACTACTATATATATTCAGGTAATATACAATATAAATGGGAGGTAATCTCAGAAGAAAGATGCTAGCAGTGGGGGAAACCTTAAAAGGTGAGATTTGAGCTGAGCTTCAGGTAGTCTTGAGGGTAAGACATTAAGACTGAAGACAACAGAGAAAAGTTTCTTGTAGAACATAAAACTTTAGCTGAGACTTGAAGATAGCAAAGGAAACCAGGATCTGGAGATGAAGAAGAAGAGCGTTCTAGACATGGGGGACAAGTAGAGAAGAAGCCGTGGGTCAGAAAATGGAGCATCCTATTGGAAGAAGAGCAAGAAAGCAAATGTCACTGGATTATGGAATAGTGCAGGACAATTCCCATCAGGAAAGTAGCAATACAGAAGTCAATACAAAAAAAAGAATGGGGGGCATTTGTAATTGGAGTCATCAGCTGACAATTTTTGTCTTGAACACTGATTTCAGAAATTTTTTTTCTAGAGAAGAAATACAAAGTCTCCTAACACAAAAACACAAAACCAAAGTCCAAGATATCAGACACGTGGTAAAGGATTATAAAAAAAGCACGCCATTTGCTGACTTATACCGTCTCAATTTATACCTTGTAATAAAACTGATTAGGAAAGAGAAATGGAGCCAGCCTAAGTAGTTTAAAAGCAATTAATTTAAACAAAAAGATATTCATTACATCTATATATGTTTATACGGCACAGGAAGACAATCTAAGTCATTAATTTTGCTCTTTCCCTCCCTTCTTTCCAGGTAGAGAATTGCAGCCTTCAGGCCCTTTCTGACCACAGGGGCTGGGCATTTTGTTCTCTTGAGTTGGCTCCCCTCTCCCTTCACGATCCAGAGATCATACTGTGCCTCCAAGACAATATCATCTGTTCTCAGAGGGCCAGGTTATGCAAGTCCCAGGAGTAGTGTTCTCCCATCAGTTAGGCTTTAGCCTGCCTTCATGACATCTGTACGTCAGATAATACCACTATCTCTTGTTCTTTCTCTGATAGTGTCACCAACCCAGAACTCAGTGTAACTTTCTTTCTTTTTTATCAGTGTAACTTTCTTTGAACCCCTCTTTAACCAGCCATTCCTGATTCCCTCTGTTAGTAACAACACTTCCCCTTGGATCTTACATATTTTTACTTCTCTGAAACATTTTTTTTTTAGTGGGAAGGAAGGAAAGAAGGAATTTCAAAAGGATTTCATCCAACTTTGAAACTCTCATTTTGGAAACTCCCTTTAGAAAGAATGTCAAGAAAATGAGAGGTGACAGCTTGTCAAAAATTCCAGTTATGAAGGCATTATTATTGAAGGGAAGAGAATAAATATTAAGCACCTACTGTATAACAGACATTATGCTAAGTGCTTCACAAATACCTCACTTGACCCTCACAACAACTCTGGGAGGTCAGTGCTATTATTATCCCTATTTTACAGTTAGAGAAACCAAGGCAGACAGAAGTTAGTGTCTGAGGGCAAATTTGAACTCAGCCCAGCATTCCATCTACCACATCACCTAGTGGAAGGGATGAAAGAGCCTAAATTGGGGCAAAGTCATAGATTGTTGTTGTTTGTCTTTTGTTCTTGAAGAAGACCAATGATATCAAGAAGGTGATGTCTTGACTTGCAAGTGAATTGGATTTAGGCGAGGTGTGCTGCACAAAGTCACCAGTCTCACTCTCCTTGGGAGCCAGCTGGGTCCAGTGGCAAGAGAGAGGGGCATAGATTGAAAGATATAAAGATGAATATTAGGAGTAATAAGTTGAGGGAGGGTGAATTGGCAAATCCTAAGCCTTTGAATCTGTTCACTTGTCATTTGCCAAGGATAATAGATCTAGAGCTAAATAATACCCACAGGTCCTCTGGTCCAGCTCCCTCATTTTAGTTTTCCACTTTGTACTTCTTTGAAGTTAAGGTAAAAAATCTTATTTCCCCCTCTAACTTTACTTTGCTCAATGAATTCAGTATAGTAACAGCTAGCATTTACACAGTGTTTTAAGGCTTGCAAAGCATTTGGAAACATTATCTCACTTAATCTTCACACCTGGGAGGTAGGTGCCATTATCATCTTTATTTTATAGCTCAAGAAACAGGCAGACAGAGGTTCATTGACTTGTCTAGAATCACAAAGCTCAGAAATCCCTGAGACTGGATTGGAACTCAAGTTTTTCTAATTATAAGTTCAATATTCTATCCACTCTAACACCTTCCTACTTCTGTTTAAAAAAAAACACATTTACTAGGTGTGTACAATGTACATGACACTGTTCTAGGGACTGGGGATGCAAAGATATTTCACCTCAAAAACTTACAATATAGGGGGGAAGAGTCAAGATGGCAGCTTAGAAGCAGGAAAACTTTGTGGCTCCCCCCATAATCACCTCAAATGACTCTAAATAAATTTTAGAGCTCCAGAACCCACAAAGTGACAGAGAAACAAATCCCCTGCTGAAGGCAGCCTGGCAGGCAGACAGGAAGGGTTCATCACAGCATGCTGAGAGCCAACACCTGGGTTTTAGCCCCAGGGCAACACAACCAGCTCGACTGGAAGATTCGGGAAAGAGGATCCCCAGAAGTTTCCAGAATTATCAACCCATAAATGCCAAAGACAAAGTGAAAGGTCAGTGGAATTTGGCTGAATTGGGGGGGGATGGAGGAGCAGGTCTGGCCCTTTGTCCCCAGAGCCAGAAGTGGCCCCTGCATCCACCTCCATGTAGCTGCTTCAGAGCTCCTGCCTGCAGATTGTAGGAGGGGTCAAGCCAACCATTCAGAGGCTAAATGCTCTTGCCTTAAACTGCCTGGATTGGGATCGTGGTCTTGGGTGGTGGTCTTAAGGTGCGTGACCAGTGAGCCAAAGCTGGTGGGGGCTGTAGAGATGGCAGCCTCCTAATGGCTCTGGCAGCTGCAAAAACCCCAGCAATTTGGGACAAAGTTCTCCCCTCTGGAAGCAGAGTTCTACTGTGGCAAAGGGCTCAAAAGTCAGGTCAATTGACTGACAACATGAGCAGGCAAAGGAAGCAAAGCAAGCACAGCAATCCAATTTTAGATTCCTTTTTTGGGAACAAAAAAGATCAAAGCTTAGAATGGGAAGAAGACAACACAGTCAGAACTCCTGCACCAAAAGCTTCTAAGAAAAATATGAACTGATTATAGGCCATGGAGGAGCTTAAGAAGTATTTTGAAAACCAAATTAAAGAAATGGAGGAAAAACTGGGAAGAGAAATGAGAATGATGCAAGAAAATCATGAATAGAGAGCCAACAACCTGACTGAAGAAAATAACACCTTAAAAATAGGCTAACTCAAATGGTAAAAGAAGCTCAAAAAGCCAATGAGGAGAATGCCTTAAAAAGCTGAATTTACAGATGAAAAAAGAATCTCAAAAGCTCACTGAAGAGAATAATTCCTTCAGAATTAGACTGGGGCAAACAGAAGCAAATGACTTTATGAGAAATCAAGATACTATAAAAGAGATCGGGGTGTATCCTGAAGAAGGTTAAGATGGCGGCCTCCATGGCTGTGTCCCAGGGAATCCGATGCCTGGGGACAGCGGTTTGGCGGGTGACCCCTCTAGGAGTCCGGGCAGCCTCGGGCCTCACCAAGGACATGCTCCCGGGACTGTACCCCCGCATGCCGGAGGAGCGCACCGCCACCGCCAAGAAGTACAATATGCGGGTGGAAGACTACGAGCCCTACCCGGACGACGGCTTCGGGTATGGTGACTATCCCAAGCTTCCGGACCGCTCTCAGCATGAACAAGACCCATGGTATGATTGGGACCATTCAGAACTGAGGCTAAATTGGGGTGAACCGATGCACTTTGACTTTGATATGTACACTCGAAATCGTGTGGATACGTCCCCAACACCTGTTTCTTGGAACACCATGTGTAAACATTTCTTTGGCTTCCTCGGCTTCATGATATTCATGTTCTGGTTAGGAGAAGTGTACCCCTCATATCAGCCTGTGGGTCCAAAGCAATATCCTTATAACAACCTGTACCTGGAACGTGGAGGTGATCCCAACGTAGAGCCAGAGCCAGTGATACACTATGAAATCTGAAGGACCTCACCTGCAGGGCCACTGACTTTCTCCTGTGCAAACCTACTCAATCAGGAAGATTTAAGCTTAATGAAATACCTAAGTGAACTCAAAAAAAAAAAAGAGAGATCAAAGGAATGTGAAATATCTCACTGAAAAAATTACTGACCTGGAAAATAGATCCAGGAGAGACAATTTAAAAATTATTGGACTACTTAAGAGCAATGATCAAAAAAAAACCCTAGAAACCATCCTTCAAGAAATTCTCAAGGAAAATTGCCCTGATATTTTAGAACCAGAGGGCAAAAAGACATTGAAATAATCCACTGATCACCTCTGGAAAAAGATCCCCAAAAGAAAACTCCTAGGAATATTATAGCCAGGTTCTGGAGTTCCCAGATCAAGGATAAAATATTACAAGCTGCCAAGAAGAAATATTTTGAGTATTGTGGAAACGCAATCAGGATAACACAGGCTCTAGCAGCTTTTACATTAAGGGATTAAAGAGCCTGGAATATGTTATTCTGGAGATCAAAGGATCTAGGATTAAAACCAAGAATCACCTACCCAGCAAAATTGAGTATAATGTTTCAGGGGGAAATATGGTCATTCAATGAGGTGGAGGACTTTCAAGCATTCTTGAGGAAAAGACCAGAGCTGAATAAAAAGTTTGACATTCAAATATAAGAAGCATGAGAAGGTAAACAAGGAAAAGAAATCATAAGGAACTTATGGAGTTGTTTATGGAGTTTAAACTTGTGGAGTTTACATGCCTACATGGAAAAATGATAATTGTAACTTATGAAACTTTTCTCAGTATGAGGATAGTTGAAGGGAATATAAATGTATATCTATATATGTATATTTATATGTATATGTATACATATGTCTATATAGGAGGTTATATATGCATATGAATAAACATGTGTGTATATATGTGTACACATATACATAGACAGAGGGCACAGGATCAATTGAATAGGAAGGGATGATATTTTTAAAGGTGAAATTTAGAGGTGGGAGAGGAATACAATGAGAGGAGACAGAGAGAGACAAAATGGGGTTATCTCATATAGAAGAGGCAAGGGATAACTGTTACAATGGAGGAGAAGAACAGGAAGGTAAAAGGGAATGGGTCAACCTTACTCTCATTGAATTTGTCTTAGGGAGGGAATGACATACACCCTAAATTGGGTATCTTACCCTACAGGAGAATAGAGGGAAAGAGATGAGAGGGGGGGATAATAGAGGGGAGGGCAGGTTGGAGGGGGAGGGTTGTTAGAAGCACACACTTTTGTAAAGGGACAGGGACAAAGTAGAGAATAGAACAAGTGGGGGGTCAGGAGAGGATGGAGGGAAATATAGTCAGTCCTTTACCATATGTCCATTGTGAAGATGTTTGCATAACTACACATATATGGCCTGTATCAAATTGCTTGTCTTTCCAGTGGGGGTGGGGGATGAGAGAGGAAGGGAAAGAATCTGGAATTTAAAGTTTTAAAATCAAATGTTTAAAAATTACATCTATATACATACACACACATATATGTATACATATATATGGATATATTATTATTATTATTATTTACATGCAACTGGGAAATAAGATATATAGGCACTGGGGTAGGGAGATCCATCTTGCCCTACCGGGAAGTCAGAGGGGTGGGGGGGGAGGATACAGGAGAGAGCAGATTGGGGGAGGGTCTATACAGTGGGATCACTGCTTTGGGGTGGTGGGTAGGGAGAAGACAGGGAGAAAATTTGTAACTCAAAATCTCATGGAAATGAGTGAAATAAATGAAAGATAAACAAAAGTTAATTTAAAAAAAACTTAAAATATAGGTAGAGGGCAAGATGGGTATGCAAATAGCCATGAGCTCTCAGAAAGTGAGTAAGTATATAAGCAAATCCAACAGAGTGGCCACACAGATCCAAGTAGGAGGAATCACTTCCGGCTGAAAAACAGAATCAGGAAGAACTGTGGAAGAGGCAGCCATCGAAGGAAGAAAAGGATTCCAACAGCAGAAGAAGGGGAAGAACCAATCCTAAGAGTAGATAAATGACAGTGAACCATAGAAGAACCATTCAGTTTGCTGGAGTTTAGAGTATGTTAAGAAAAGCAGCATGGAATTAGATTGGAAAGGATAGAGTTAGATTATAGTGAACCTTGAATGCCAGGCTAAGAAGTATATTTATTATTTTGTAGGCATTGAGGAATAACTAACTATATGTTGTATCATATGGAAATAAGTAGTTGGACATGTCCTGTGAGAAGATTGCTATAGAAGTCCTATAAAAGGTTGGAGAGTGAAGAAATTGGAGGCAGGAAGATCAATTAGGAACCTATGGACCTAAATTAGGCTGGTGGCCTCATAAGTGGAAAGGAAAAGCTAGAGAGGAGAGATATTGCTGATATGGGTAGACTCAACAACACTGGATCACTAAAAATCAAGGCTTCTTAAAACCTTTTCTATTCTCAGTCCCTTCAGCCCTTAATAAACTGTGGGACACAACTCCATGAGTCCACAACCCATAGTTTAAGAAGCACTAGAAGGGAACTGAGGAGGAAAGAAGCATCCATAGTGAACCTGATAGTATGAGACCCAGCGAGGAACAGAAAAAAACAGAGAAATGAAGAAGAGGAATAGGTTTGGTAAGGAAGAATTCGTTCGAGACATGTTGATTTTAAAGTGTTAATGGAACATCCAGGTAAAGACTTACTGCAGCATTGCAGGACCGGAATTCAGGGAAAAGAGCAGAACTGGAGATAAGATTAGCTAAAGTCCTCAGGAACAAATGGAACCTTACATTTAACCAGGTTTCTTTTAAAGTGCATTGACATTTGCATGGATCAATGGGATTAGGAGACTGGAGATTTGTAACCAGTAATATCACAAAGGCTAATTTTTCATTAGAGTTTTCCAACTGGTAAAACTGTGGATGACTAGGCTTTATTAATAATTACTTGTAATGGTTAGATTAGTCTTATCTCTTCCCTTAAACAAGCACCAAGGAAGAATTTTAGTGGACTTAAGAAAGCTCTGTGTTATCTTCCCTGATTCACTGGAGTCCCAACTGATCTATCCTTTACGTTAACTGGTGCCCTCTTGGTTCTTGACTATCCTTCTTTTGCTTTCTCCAACTATATCACTTAGATATGTCTCATTTCCTCTAGTCAACTGTAAAAATTCCTTGAATGTTATATTTTCTACTTCTTTTGTGTTCTTCACAGTGTCTACTGGTCACATGGTGCCTTGACACCGACTGTCCCCCCATGTCTAGAATGCTCTTCCTCCTCATCTCCATCTCCTAGTTTCCTTTGATTCCATCAAGTTTCAGCTAAAATCTCACTTTCTGCAAGTAGCCCTCTTAATGCTAGCACCAACCCTCTAAAATGATCTGCAATTTATCTCTTACATCTCTTGTTTTCACATTGATATTTTCACTTTGTCTCTCCATTCCCACTCCCCCATTAATCTGTAAGCCCTTGAGAACAGCAAATGTTTTTGCCTTTCTTTGTATCCCCAGCACATTGCCTGGCACATAGTAGGTGCTTATTAAATGCTTGTGGACTTAATTGTGTTTGGTGGCTGCTTGACAAATGTTTTGTGGTATTGCAGAGTCACAAAATGTTACTGGGAGTCCAACCCCTTATTTTTTTAGCTGGAAAGACTGGGACCCAGAGTGTGAAAATGATCAGCATGAGGGAGCAGCATGATATAGTAGAAAGAGTGCAACATCTAGAATGGGGAAAGACCCAAGCACTACCTCTGAACATTTACTATGTAATGAATGATGAGTCACTTAATTAATATCTTTGAACTTCAATCACCTCATCTGTGAAATGAACACAAGGATACCTTTAGTACTGACCTCACAGTGCTGTTGTGAGGCTCAAATGAGCTAATATATGTAAAGTACTTTACCAACCTTAAGATGATAAATAAATCTCCATCTATGGTGTTATTGCCTGAGGTCATGAAACTAAAAGGCAGAAGAGTCAGAAGACAGCCTCACAACTTCTGCCTCCAGGGTAAGGGCCTTTTCCCTTCTACCACATTAAGTGAAAAGTAAAATGGGTGAACTGAGCCCATCTGCAGTTTGAGCTGCAGATAAACAAGCTTCATTATCATATCTAGCACACACCATCTCAGTAAGAAGTGACTTTCAACTCTGGAGCTAAGCAAAGAGTTATTCAGATGGTGAAATGTAAAAATGGACCCTCCAAGATTCAAACTGAGTAAGAAAAGTGAGTTAATGTCCCTTTTCTATTTATATGAATTGACTTTAAGTTATTTGAAGTTAGTGGTGTTGAATATGTCCAAATAAGCCTATATATCATTTCTTAATTGCAGCCCTAATAGCTAAAAAGAAGAGAATTAGCCTAATATACAGTAGAACTTCCTGGTTTTGAAGTACTCTGAAGAATATGTGAGGTAGTGGAAAGCACATAGACAGGGAGGCAGAAGCTGCAATTTCAGACCCTAGCTCTGCTCCTTACCCCCTTGTGTGACCTCTGCCAAGTCACTTAAGTTCTCCAGGCCTCAATTTCTTCCTGCAACAAATGAAGTTATTGGACTAGGTAACCTTTGAAAATCTCTTCTGATTCTCGAGCCCTAATACCTCATTTCAGGCTCACAAGCAGAGCATGGATGGTACCTATGTCTTACTAAGACTGGTGTGATTATTTCTATTTCTCTGAGGTTGACCTACCTCAAATCAAACTGCTAATGAAAGACAGTACCAGAACTGGAAACCAGGGCTTCTAACACCAAGACTTATAAACTATAGAGCATACTGCATCACAAGACAGTGCAAGATGTGGGCTTCTGTGCTAATTGTGAGAGCTAAACTAGAAGAAAAAGCTAGGAAATACTAAGTTTCTAAGAAGGAAAATGTAATATGATCCAGAATACTTGGGTGGGATGGGGCAGAGAATATTCTGTGATGGGACACAGAAAAAAAAACATTAAAAAAATTTTAAAGAAACATAAAAACAAATATTAAAATATAGGTAGTTCTGGCCTCCCACCTAAAACCATCCCGTTCAAATCTGAGTTCATGTTAAGTTATCAGGGGCAATAGGTTCTTTCACTGGTTCTTGATCAATCATTTTTTCCCCTTAAAATGCCCTTGAACTAGTCATAGTGAGTTTAATCATTTATGAAGAATAAAAAGGCCATATCTTCTTCCAAATGCCCTTGTAATCACTTGGGTAAATAGTGCGGAACAATTTGTCATACACATAATAGGGTAATGAATTTAAAGTTATAAAACTTAGAAATATTTTACTACAAGAATGCTGCTCTTGGCATTTGTCATAGCATACTGCCTATGTGTACATCCACAGAAGTTTCTTGTAAAACAAGAACCTTTCCAGTATCAGTGATGATATATATTTGGGTGTGGTGACTTTGAGTCAGGAAGACTAGGTTTGAATTCTGTCTTTGATGTTACATAACAAATGGAAAAAGTTGCTCAGCCTCCATAAATCTATAAAACAGAATCTATAATAATTAGACCTAGCACAGTGGCTGGCTAAGCACTGCCTGATTGAGACTACGAGGCTTACTCTAATTGCTATCCTTAATCTGAACTCAAGGTTTGCCCTGGGCTCAATGATCTAGGAGTGAACACCTCCTCAATAGGGGAATTAGGTTCCCCAGTTCTCAAATTCATTTGTTACACATCCCCACACCTGCTACTCTTGGGAATGATTTTATTTTTGACTCAGATATAGGATTTCCTCCCCCTCTTCAAAAGAGGAGATAGAGTAGTCAATATGCAATATAAATAATGCATGGACCTAGTAGGTTATTCCTACACAGAAAAGGGGAATGCTAAGCAATAAAGAATCACAGAACAACTAGAAAAGAATTAAACAACATATACTAGTACAATCAGTTGAAAGGTCAATATTCAATCCTTGTAGGAATACAGTTTCTTTGCAAGGTTGCTAACTAGTCACTTTTCATTTCACCTCCACCTGAGTATAATCCACAATCAAACACCAAGCAGGTTTGTCTTTCTGGAGCTCCTCTCTCTTTTCCCATGCCAATGTTTTCATTAGTGAAAACTATACTGAAGTTGCCATTGAAACTACTCTGAGAGATGCTACTTTTGAATGGTACCAGTTACTCACAGGTCTTGCAGCACCTTCTGATGATCACAAATGGAGAGGCAAGACAGACAAGGGCTTCAACACAAACCCTGTTTCTTAAATCAGTGCCCCGTGTGAGACATAGATGCCCCTGGCCCTGCCTTCATGCCAAGACAAAGAAGGACCTTTCATTCTTCCACCTCCTACTAGTGTTACATCTCTTCTCAATGACTTCCACCAAGGGACCTCTCAGCCATAAGTCATGTCTTCTACTCTAGTGTGGTACAACCACCACCACCCCCACTTCATCAGCTTTTCCAACTTAGCAACTAATTGGGGAGACTCAACCCAGTCATCAGTCATCACTTGGAACCAGCTGGAAGCAGGCAGAATATATCTATGCATACTCATTCCACAGAATACCTAGAAGGCCCTCACACTTTGCTCTGGCTTCATTGCATTTAGGTTATTGTGCCCTCAGTAAGGTTCCTCAGGGCTTCAATTCTAGACTAAACTCAGATTCCTGATGAATGAATCTATTTATGACTAAGGAGTCCTCCCCAATAAGGAGAGGAAGGGAAGTAAAAGAGGTACCCAGAATACAAACATGAATCAGATATGGACCAGATAGGTTTATTTCCACACAGAAAAGGGAATGCTAAATAATAAAGAATAATAGAATAATTGCAATCATTTGAAAGACTAATATTCCAGCCTTGTTGGAACACTTACCAACAATTTCTTTGTGAAGGCCACTATTTAGCTGTATTACATTTCATCTACTTCATACAATCCAATCAAGCTGTTTTTTTCCTCTAGCACCCTCTCTCTGTCTCTCTCTGTCTCTCTCTCTCTGTCTCTCTCTCTCTGTCTCTCTCTGTCTCTCTGTCTCTGTCTCTCTGTCTCTGTCTGTCTCTCTGTCTCTCTCTCTGTCTCTGTCTCTCTCTCTGTCTCTCTGTCTCTCTCTCTGTCTCTCTGTCTCTCTGTCTGTCTGTCTCTGTCTGTCTCTCTCTGTCTGTCTGTCTGTCTGTCTGTCTCTCTCTCTCTCTCTCTCTCTCTCTCTCTCTCTCTCTCTGTCTCTCTCTCTCTCCCTCCTCTCCAACCCTTGCTGGTTAATAGCTAAGTGAACACCTGAACCCAGGTTTTCTGACTTCAAGCATGAACTCTATCCACTACATCACATTGCTTTATAAGGAAAGTCAATGAAAACTAAAGCCACTAACCTTCATAGTATTGCTTAAAATTAATTCATTCAACAAGAATTTTTAAAGCATCTCTAGGAGATTACTTTTTATTTGGGGAAAGAACACCTATCCAGATAAAGTAAATGCAAAAGATGTACAAAGTCTATACAAAATTATTTAGAGCTGGTACTATAACTGAAGGAGATCAATGTAGGCTTCTCGTAAAATAAACGCTTCAGCTGAAATTTGAGGAAAGCTAGGGATTCTATGTGGCAGAGGTAAAGAAGGAGTGCATTCTAGGCATGAAATAGAAGGATTTACCTTCTGGGGGATTAGAAGATCAGTCAACCAACATTTATTATTAGATCCCCTATTACTGTACTAAGCACTACGGATATAAAGATAAAAATGAAATCATCCCTGTCCTCAAGGAGCCTCCATTCTAATAGGGGAGGTTGCATGTACAAATGTGGGTATATGTTTGCTTATATATGGGCAGGTAATAGTCATAAAGTAGTCACTTTGGACAGAAAGGCACTGCAGCTGGAAGGACCAGGAAAGATAGAAGATGGCAGGTGAAGTGAGTCTTCAAGGAAATCTAGGACTCTTAAGAAGCAGAGGTGAGAATAGAGAGCATTCCAGGGAAAGAGGAGAGCTAACTCAAAAATTCACAGGTCAAACAAATGATATGACCAGATAGGGCTCTCTGGCCACTAAGGGCTGGATAACTCTACCACTAGAATATAGTTTAAATTAGAGTCAAGCCCAATTTTTCATTCTATGGAACACTTGAAATTTTCTAAAAATTGTTGCAGTAGTCTGAAATGATGGCCTTACCTATTGATGTAATTTAGTATGTAAGTGGAAAGAGAGCTGTGTTTTTAACTATTTTGATAGAGAAAAGACAGGAAGAAAGGTATATTCATACTGGTGCCCACAAACATTAACTACACAGCTCCAATGTGAATAATTAATAAATAAATAATGCACGAAAGGAATGTGATTTCTCTCAACCTATGGATAAGAAAAACAATCTAGATAGCTTTTTAACAGTTGATCAGCATTTCATCTATTATGATCATGTTTCCTATACTCTTCTAGGTCAATAGCAGGTAATTTGAATTAGGATAACATTGTGCATGTTCACAAGGTGTCATACTGTGATATAACTCCAATTTCTACTCATAGCTTCACCCAAATCTTTTCTATTATGCTTCTATCTTTAAATTCATGAGCTTACATATTGTGCAACAATATGTCACACAATATGCGACACATTCCCAACATATTGTTATTTCCCACTCTTCTGTTTATTCAATCTGTTTTCAAATCATTTCACGTCTATGTTCACGAGATCTCTTCTCTATGTCTCCTTTATTCACATAGCCACCAATCTCATACAGGTTGTCACCAGTTCTCACTGAGACTATTACAATGGACTTCTAATTAATCTCCCTGACTCAAATCAGTCTCCACTCCAATCCATCTTCCACTCAGCTGTTAAAGGGCTTTTCCTAAGGCACAAGTCTGATCACGTACCTTCCCTATTCAATCAACTCCAGTGGCTCCTTATCATCTCTAGGATCAAAAATAAAATGTTCTGTTTGACATTTAAAGCCCTTCACAACCTCATCCTTTCCTGTCTTTCTAGTCTTCTTACACTTTACTCACAACAACACTACCATTCTCACATGCAACATTCAGTTTCTTGAGTCTATACCTTTGTATTGGCTAAGTCTCATACCTGAAATGTTCTCCCCTGACTCTTACTTCTGTCTTCTAGATTCCCTGCTTTTCTTCAAGACTCAATTCAAATTCCATCTTTTGTAGGCAGCCTTTCCTAGTCCCTTCTCCCCAACCTCAATGGTCTTCCGTCTTAGACACTCTTCCATTTACATTGTCTAAATCTTGTACATATGTAGTTAGAATGTGAACTCCTTGAGGATAAGAGTGAATTTTTGCCTTTCTTTGCATCCACATCACTTAGCACAGGGCCTGGCATGTGGTAAGAGTTTATTATATACTTATTAACTGACTAACTAACTATCAATTCTACCTAACAATTAGGAAAAAAAAAATTAGAAGAAAATTTCTAACAATTGAAACTGCCCACAAGTAGAATGAACTGACTTCAGAGGCAATAAATTAATCCTCCTTGGAAATCTTCACTCAGAGCCTGCTGCTGCTGAACACTTGTCAGGGACAGTATTGCAGAAATTCTTTAATTTTTTTCATTTATTTTTATATTTATTTAGAATTTTTTTCCCCAGTCATACATAAAAACAACCATTAACATTCGTTTTTAAAACTTTGAGTTCTAAATTGTCTCCCTTCCTCCCTTCTCAACCCCTCATGTGTAGTCACGTAAAACAAATCAATAATAATCATGTTGTGAAGAAAAACATAGGCCAAAAATACTCAAGAAACATCAAGAAAAGTATGCTGCAATCTGTATTCAGATACCATTGGTTCTTTTTCTGGAGATGAATAGCATTTTTCATCATAAGTCCTTCAGAGTTGTATTGAATCATTGTATTGTGAGAATAGCTAAGTCATTTACATCTGATCATCTGACAATATTGCCGTTACTTTGCACACAGTACATTTCAGTTTGCATCAGTCCACGCAAGTCTTTCCAGGCTTTTCTGAGAGCATTCTGCTCATCATTTCTCATAGTACAAAAATATTCCGTCATAATCACATGCTACAACTTGTTCAGTCATTCCCCAATTGATGAGTATCCCCTCTAATTTCTAATTCTTTACCCCCAGAAAAGAGCTGCTATAAATAGATCCTTGCTACTTGTGTGACATTGGGGAAGACACTTAAATTATGTGTGCTTTAGTTGTATGATACTGGGAAAGTCACTTGCCCATTGCTTGCCTCAGTTTTCTCAACTGTAAAATAGGACAATAATAGCCCCTACCTCACACAATCATGGTGAGGATCAAATAAACCAATGATTGTAAGGAGTTTAGCACAGTGCCTGGTGTGTATTAAGCATTATATTAATGTTAACTATTGTTATTATTATTATCTGCAAAATGAAGGAGTTGACTAGATGGTCTCAAAGTCCCCTTCCAATTTTAGGATCCTATGACTCCCCTCAGCAGTCATTTTTTTATGTCATTCAGTTTTTTTGGTTATATCCAACTTTCCATGACCCATTTTGGGATTTTCTTGGCAAAGATACTAAAGTGGTTTGCTATTTCCTTCTCTGGCTCATTTTACAGATGAGGAAACTGAGGCCAACAAGGTTAAATAACTTGTCCAGGGTCACACAGCTGGTAAGAATCTGAAGCCGGCTTTGAATTCTTGACTGCAGGCCTGATACTCTATCCGCTGCTTTACCTAGTTGCCCCTTCATGCTCATTAGGAAACCATTAAAGGCTTTTTAATAGTGTTGCAACATAGTTCAAAAAATCAGGCTCGTTGTGAATCATGGAATCCTTGATTTATACACAGAAGGGATCCCAGGGGACATCAAATCGAACCTCATCAATTAGTACTTTCATGACTTTCAAATAATAGCCAGGGACCCTATAGTGACGTTAGCCAGGGGGAGTGCTGTTTGAAAGCTTAAATGATTAGCTAGTTAGCACTTACATAACACTTTAAGGTTTGCAAAGAATTTTTCAAATATTATCTCATTTTATCGTCACCACAACTCAAGGATGTTGGTACTATTATTTTTCCTATTTTGAAAATGAGGAAACTGAGTAAGGCAGACAGAGGTTAAGTGATTTGCCCAGAGCTACACAATCAGGAAGTGTCTGAGGCCGAATTTGAACTCTGATCTTACAGACTCCAGATCTGGCTCCCTAGTCCACTGTATCACTAAAAAATATGTTGCTCTAAAAAAAAAAATACAATTCAACCCATGCCAAGATTACATCCATGAACTTTTGCTTCTTTGGCAGTTCCCAATACAATCCATCATTCATAACATGGTTATTTATTAAGAATACCAGTGATTGATTTTTCTAGAACTTGAAATAAAAAGATAAGCAAAGCAATTAACAACCACCATATATTTCATCTCACAATATGAAACGTGCCACCAGAGATCAACAGCCATGGCTTCAGAGTCATTTCCCTATGATTCAGTGAGCTTTCAACACAGAGTTGGAAGAGACCTCAAAGGTCATCCAAGTCAGTCATGTTAAACTCAAATAGAAATGTGGGCCACCAAACCATGATCAATCCTGAAGGCTACATATTGACTTAGAAAACCACGTATTAACCTATGTTCTATTATATTTTTATTTATTTTATTAAATGTTTCCCAATTACCTCATATAAATATATGTAACAGGTGGAGAATACACATAATCATGTTAGTTTGTGTAAGACAGAACTAGGTCTGCCTATAGACAGTCAGGAAAGAAAAGATGCTTGTAAGGGTTAATAACATTTTTTTCTAATTTCAAATCCATATATGCACTAGCTAGAGTTGGCAAACTAACAGTCTCACAAAGATATGCTCAGCTAGCTTTGGTGTTAATGCCTGCAGTTTTTAGATTGGAGTCTATGTGCTACATAAAAGAAAAGCAGTGGGTGGAGAAGTCAAAGGGAGCCAAAACAACAAAAGGATAATGGCTTATCAAGTTAACAAGGTGGTACAAGCATCAGCTTGAAGCTTGAAAATATGGAATAGATTTGGATATAATGAGCCAAGCCCAGTGCAGCTGGAGAGCAGAGATAGGAAGTTTATACCTCCAGATGGCAGTTTTACAGTTTAGGAAGCATAGAGAGCACTATCAAAATTTCATTCTCAATAACGTGGTGAATGAGAATCCTGTAACAAATCTACTGGAGCCTCATTATGATGCTGGTATCAACAGGAGTATGTATAATGCCTGTTTTTATAGATTTCTAGTATTATGGGAAGAATTAGATTACACAAATAGAATCATAGAATGTTAAGGCTAGAAGTAGGCTTAGCAATTATCTGCTTCAACACTTTCCATTTTACAGATGAGTAAACTCTCTCAGAGAAAAGAAGTAACTTGCATGAGGCCACATACCTAATTAATAGAAAAACCAAGATCTCGGGTCTCCTGACTCATAATCTAACACTATTTTCCCTACATTACGGTACATGAAATCACATAGACTGTAACTGACTGAAACCACAAGGCATTTGAGTTGCAAGTCCCTTTTGTAACTGACCTATTAGAAAAAATCACTCTATTTCTTATTTCTTCTTGTTTGAAGATAATAGTGGTACTGGCAATAATAGTGATGGTATTATAATATTTGGGTCATATAATATTTGCTCAGTGAGCAGCTGAGTGTTCTACATTGTTGAGAATACAACATAGCTGGTCTCACTTTATAGCATTGGAAGGAAGGGTTCCCTTTAAACTTTAAAGGATGTCCCACAAGTAACCTGAAAGAAAAGTGTGGCATGTAAATGCAAGGTTGGATTACAGAAGTCTTCCTCTCTCTGTAGGTACCCATCACCTGCAAGGCATATAAGAAATTCAAGGAATATTTGCCTTGCAGCAAGAAGCTTAGAGTATGGATGCCTTACAGGTAGCACAGAAACCCTTTTGCTTGACTTGATTCACTTTTCCTTCAAGAGTTTATCTCTATTAGGTGTAAAGGGGTGAGGAGAAGGACAGAGAAAGACAGAGACACAGATAGTGACAGAGGCAGAAAGAAAGGAGAGACAGAGACAGAGATAGAGACTGTGACAGAAATGAAAGACAGACACAAAGACAGAAAAAAATGACAAAATCATAGATAATATTATTTTCTCTCTCTGCTATGGGCTCTCCTGTTTATTAAAATTTACGCTTGCCTAGGGGTGATTTCAATGTGCTACCATTGCATTTGGATTTCCCAAATGAAGTAAAACCTCAAACCTTAACATATCTGAAAAGAGAGTGTGTCTCTGGTTCATTTATGGTAATCCAAATTTCTCCCAAGATCTCTATCCTTGCAAGCATTAATCACATCAGACTAGGATTTAGTCACCATCTTGCTGACTTGTTGAAAAGTGGGACAGTAGATAAAGTACCCACCCCGGAGTCAGGAGGACCTGATTTCAAATTTTACCTCAAATGCTTAATTATTATCTGGGTGAGCCTGAGCAGCAAGTCACTTAACTCTGATTGCCTCCAAAAGAAAAGAAGAGAGAAAATTATAACATTGAAAGGACGGGGGGGGGGGGGGTGGAGTGGAGCCAAGATGGCGGCGTAGAAGCAGCAAAGCACCGCAGCTCCCACAAACACTAAAAACTCATAAAATGGGACTCTAAAACAGATTTTCAAGCTCCAAAACTCTCCAAAAGACAGAAAACACATCTGTTGCTACAAGTAGCTCAACAGAGGGGGCTCTTCACAGCAGTCTGGGAGCTACGGCCGAAACCCCAGCCAGGTCAGCCCCTGGGGCAGCCAGGCAGAGCCCAGTCTATAGGAGAGCAGATCACCTGCACTGGAGGCACAGTTACCACATTTATCAGGCCAGAAGAAAAAAATGCTAAGAGAAAGGTCAGTGGATTTTGCTAAATTTGGAGAAAAGCGGGTCCGGCCAAACTGCTCCCAGGACAAGGAAGCAGCGGGAGGCGGCTGTGGCAGCAGAACAGCTGAGAGCAGCAGCAGCCTCTACTGGGCTGCATCAGAGCCCTCGGCCTGCAGATAGCAGGGGAACTGAGGCAATTGATCAGGGCCAAGGGCTCTTGCATTGAGTGGCCTGGATCTGGATCGTGGTCTTGAGTGGTGGTCCTGGTGTGTGCTTTCAGTGAGCCAAAGCTGGGTTGGGGGCTGTAGCACCCCGCTAATAGCTCTGGCAGCTGTGAAGACCCCAGTGATTTGGGACAGAGCTTTCCCCCTCCAGGAAGCAGAGTTCCACAGAGCTAAAAACAAAGCAATTAATAGACTGGCCAACAGGAGAAAAAGGAAGCAAGGTAGGAACAACACTAAAACTCTAGAATCCTTTTTTATGGACAAAAAAGATCAAAGCATGGAGCGGGAGGAAGACAACTCAGTCAGAACTCCCTCACCAAATGCTTCCAAGACACTGGAAGAATGCTTACTAGCTATGGATCGACTTAAAAAGGACTT
>CM053593.1:103907620-103921161 GCA_028646575.1 Pseudocheirus occidentalis
GAGGACATAAAAGGGAACAGATTGTGGGAGGGGCTTCACGGTAGGATCACTGTTTTGGGCTTGGGGGTAGGGGAAAGAAGGGGAGAAAATTTGTAACTCAAAACTGGAAATGAATGATGTAATCAAGAAAATAAATTAAAATTAAACAATTTTTTAAAAAGAAAAGAAAAAAAGAAAGGAAAGGGAGCAAAGGAGGAGAGTTCATTAGAATCATTGGGATCAGAAATTGGTAATTCCATTGCAGGCTGCTGGAGTAGATCAACCCTTACCCAAAGGGAAAAGAATTCATCTACCAGATTAATGGAAACTTTGCACTAATCCCTCTTTACATGGTAAAAAGAAAGGGAAAGCCAAATTCTTTCTGGTTGCTGTATAATCTACAATACACAATTCATTAGGTGGGGAGTAGCTAGAAGGCTGTTCCTCAACTTCAAATTCCCATTGTTTACAAATGAAGTTCACTGAGTCTCAAAGGAAAGGGATAAGAACTGGCACCCAGAGAATGAGTGTCCATCTCCTCACTACCCATGCTTTCTCTATCTAGCTGACCTCTCTCACTCTTGTTCATAAGAACAACATGAGAGTCTTTGCTGAAATCCAGAAATCCTATGATTTACCAATCTCATTTTGGTTTGTTGTTTGGTTTGGGTCCACATATTTAATGGAAATAATGTTGCTGGACCTCATTTTGAATTCTAGCTCTTTTACTTTCTACTTATGACTTTGACCAAGTGATTTAGTCTTTTTGGATCCATTTCCTCAACTGTAAAATGAAGAGGTTGGAGTAGATGGTGTCTAAGATCCTAATTCTAAATCTGGAGCTAAATCTTGTCATTTTCAATCCTCAATGATTTCATCAGTGTATAAATTCCCTCTATCTGACACAGATAAACAATTCATTTATAATTCACAGGCTGGGAGCATTGCCTGGGTCATTGAGAAGTTAAATTACTTTACCCATTCAGGTACTGTGTATCAGAGGCAAGATTTGAATCCATGTCTTCCTAACTTCAGTGTTGGCCTTTTTATAATATACCAAGTTGTCAAAAAGGAAAATGAGGTTGAGCCCCCATTTCTTATTCCTTGATGAAAACTCCCTCTTAGTGATCTCCATATGCTATACTTTCTCAACCAGTAAACTATGGACTTCTCAAGAAAGTATCAAAGGACTAATAATATTTCAACCTTCCAGCTTGTCAGAACCCAGGTCTTTCTAAAGAGAAGTCCAACATATTGCTTTGAAATTGCTATGGAGCATTATAAAACACAAGGGATGGCCACAAAAAACAATTAGGAATACAAAATAATTTTTAAAGAGCTTTTAAACTCTGGCCTTTGCCTAGTCCTAGATACCCTGCAGTGTATGTGCATGTACTCATATATGTGTACATGAGCTTGGATGAATCTACATGAACTGTGCTTGAAAGCATAAAACAATCCTAAAATCCTGATGATGCTGAGGAGGTGCTGAGTAATTGGATCACTATGGTAACCACCATGGATAGCACCAGCTCAGCCATGTCAAAAAGCTTGCATCCACAAACGCATCTTAGTCCGGTTTTTATTTTTTAAATATTTTTATTTATAGCACCATTGCACTTGCTCCACTTAAAAAAATTCACATTAATGCATATAAATTATCGGGGAATTTCACATGCAGGTTAATAACAAGTTATCAAACTTTAACATTGCAGAGATTTGTAAAGTATTTCTCTCTAACGTCAGTTACATTTTGGCCAAAAAAGAAAAAAAAACTGTCCAACAGGAAAAGGAAAGATTTTAGGCAACAAAACTCCACAATACTGTAACAAAAGTTCATATCTCCACTAAGGCTCTCCCCCCTTGGAAAAGGCTCCCACTGCAGGTCATAGCCCAGGGACAATTCCTAGTAAACAGAAAGGGAAATTTTCTGATTCCCCTCCTATAGAACACTTGACAAAATCTTATTTCAACAAACTGGCCCAGAATAAAATACCTGAACTGTCAGAGGCACCAAATACAAGCTATATCCTGCATCTGGGAGATGTTACCATGATCAAAATGTTTAAATTCCACAAAGATGCTTACACTCTGACAATGGTTTTGTTCGTCAGCAGTTCTAACGTCCTAACCTACCTGAAAGCTACAAATACAACTGAGCAGCTCAGATAGAAGGTGCAGAGGCACCATGAAGCTGTAGAACAAGATATATTCAATGATCAATTAACTACATGTCTGAGAAAAAAAATTAAATTCTAACCAAGTCATTTTTCCCACTCAAAAAAAAATCTTTTCCATTATAAAGATAGTAAAAGTGAGAATTTAATCTTGAAATTTTGATTCTACAGAAGTAAAGGTAGAATATGGACACTCAACATATAAAAATAAATATAAGAGGGATGAGAAAAGGATAAAGTTAGGCATAAGTGACTAGGAAGTTTCTAGAGTAACTTCTTGCCAGTAGTATTATAATCAAATGAACTGTTTACTGGGAGCTATGGACAAGAATGATTTGTAGCTAGATACCTAACATAAGACTAGTTTTTGTTTTGTTTTGTTGTATAAGATAGAAAAACTGAATGTTTCTTCAATACCTTACCAAAAATAGATTAATTTTTTCAATTATCTTTACTAGATGTTGGGCTGAATTGACCAGACTGATTCTACTTAATTTAAGCTAATAATCATGAAGCACAGAGGTAATTAGTTGAATTTTTCCATTTCTATTTCACTTATTGTCTGTCTCTGAAATAAATCTGTGTATTTTATCAACTTCTAGATTTTTATTTAAGTTCCAGGTCCTTAAATAAAATATAGATGAGATCATAGTCAAGAGTTTACCTTACAATTAAACAATTTTTGAAAACACAATTCTCCAGAACAATTTTTTTAAAAGAATCTGTTCATTTAGTAGAATCACAGATTCTAAGAATTGAAGGGACTTTAATACATCATTTAGTCCCATTAATTTAATTCAGATATATATATTTTTAAATTTTTATTAATTTTTTTTTGCTTTTTGGAGGGGGGAGGGCAGGGCAATTGGGGTTAAGTGACTTGCTCAAGGTCACACAGCTAGTTTTTGTGTTAAGTGTCTGAGGTTCACATTTGAACTCAGGTCCTCCTGACTCCAGGGCCAGAGCTCTATTCACTGTGCCACCTAGCTGCCCCTAATGCAAATATTTTGATACAATACCAAGTTTCTTCCTGAACATTCTCAGTGACAGGGACATTATATAAGACAGCTCATTCTATTCATGAACATCTCTTATTGTCATAATTTTCTTTGTCATATTAGACCAAAATCTTCCTCATGTGTTTCTTCATTCCTGATCTTAGCTCCACAAATTCTCCTAATTCCTATGTTTCCCGGTTTATTCAGGAATATAATATTTTCAGTCAGTGAAGAAAATATGGTCGTAAAAATAGATATTATACACTTTGAGTCACATGACACCTTTGAGTCACATGATGATCATTCAGTTGAATGCCTTCTATCCTCCTTCCCTTATTTTATAGATGAGAAAAATAGGGCCCAGAGATTAAGCATTTTTTCAAGGTCAATCCCAAATCCTTTGGCTCCAAACCCAGCTCTCTTTCCACTGTACCATGCTGCTTTTACATAGCTGTCTGTTGGAATTAATCATTTTCTAAAACTGGATGCAATGCAAGCCATCTCTTTCCTAACATATTTACTTAAATATTTTCTCCCCTTTTTGGACAGACGCTTTATCAATAACATGGGAGAGAGGATGATATAATGAAACTGCTCTGATAGAAGTGAAGCTTGGTGGTATTAACTCTATACCCAATATTTATTTTACAGAGAATTGATAAACACCTGTCATTAGTGATCTTGTCTTTTGTCCACAGGCAGCATAGGCTAGAGGAATACCCCCAAAGTTCTATTATCAGATTACCTACATTCAAACTCTGCCTCTGATGACAACTATTTGTGTGACCTTGAGCATAGAAAGTCATAGAATTTCCTTAGTTTCCTCAACCATAAGATAGTGACGTTGAACTAGTTGGCTTCATAAGACTGTGTAGTGCTAACTCTCTTCTCCTTTAGTCTAAAAATAAATCTGAAAAGAAAAGCAGACCTAACGTTTCCTTCAATTGGTGCCAAGATAATGTTGTCTGATGCATGATTATCAAGTTTCTGCTTGAACACTCTCAGTATACAGAGTTCATAAGGTAGTCCATTCCATTTGTAAACATCTCCATCTGTCATAAAAAATGTTTGTCATGTTAAACCAAAATCTACCTCATATAGTCCCTCATTATTGGTCCTAGCTCCACAGATTCTCCTAATTCTTGTGCCTCCTGATTTATACAGTAGGTATGGAACAATGCTATACTCTCTTATTGCATAACAGCGTGATAATAGCAGTTTACCTCAAATTAATCTACATCAGAATTGCGAAAAATTGTTTTCCTTCGAAAAATAAAATCATTTTCAGGTATTCCCCTAGCCAGAGAAACATCAAATCAAGAGATATTTGCCTGGCTTCAGGGAAATGTTTTGTTGTAGCTGCTAATGATACTCAGGTGGGGAGGCAAAGAGGTTAGGTGAAAACATTCATATATTAGGAGGTACAAAATGGAGAAGGAAAAAGCCAAATAGAAACGATAGTGCAATGTTTTTTTTTTCTATCAGAAAAAAAAACCTATGTAATCAGAAATGAAAAAGAATGCATTCCATAGTTGTCCAACTATTTAGCATTCTTGATGGTATCAACCAGTAGCACAGCATCTTGTAAAGAACAGAAACGTTTGTCGAACTGAATTGGAGCAGTTCATTAATATTTGATTAATAAACTGTTTAGGTACTTTTAGCAGTAAGAATGGGAGATATATTCTTACATTCTACTTAATTATGTAGTCTTTAGGAGACAGGATTTTTCCTAACATTTCAAAATGGGCATCTCACAGAATTGTATATGTATGTATGTGTGCATGTATATATACATATGTGTCTGTATACATACATACATATACATGTATATGCATACACATCACTTTAAAAATTTGGGGTACAAGTCAATATACAATCTATTAATACAGTTTTCACATACAACTATACCACCCCAGTGTTGGCAGAATGTTAGAAAAATTAAATTCTCATGGAAATTGACAGGAAAAGCCCAATTGTTTCTTTGGTTGCAGGCTTGCCACCCTCATTAATATTTAAAATAGTAGAATGTGTCAAAAATATTAGCATTACAAACTTCACATGATTTCTCTAGTTTGGGTTCATCTGTGCCATCCCCTTACATTTTTTGAAAAAGTTGAGTTCACTTTTGTTATAGAAACTTTCTGAAAAGCTACATATTGCCATATCTACTGAAAGAATACAAATGCTCTTTGGGGGATAAAAACCACAGTTTTTCCATTTCCCTCTCTTATGGAAGAAGACTTGGATAAGAAAATAGGATGCATTTTCAAGAAGTAACAAGTGGACAATTCCATCTTTCATCAGCACTAGTGTAATCATTCTTTCTTCTAAACCTCACTAAGAGAATACAAAATAGTCTATATTAAGTTGGAAAATCTATTGCCTTTACCAACTCTGCATTACCAGAGATTTCTTGTGCATATTAAGAGAACTCAAATCTAAACTGCCTAAAGAAGTTTCACCTTCACCTAACCTGTCACCCCTCCTGAGATGCTCCAAGCTTATCCAATTCCTAAAACTCCACTGAGACATTGTCTTCATATTTATGCCCCACTGAAATACTGATATTGAATAATGACTAAAAGGATGATGTGGCCTTCAACAACAACAAAACCAGAACTATATTTTAATCATGTGTCTATTTCAATTGGAATAGGAGGTTCAGAAACAAAAGAAAATTTCAAACTCCTCAGATACATTCAAAGTTATAATTAAATAAATCTGCATTTCTCCCATCTAACATGATTTTTCCTATCAAATTGCTAAAAATGGAAAGTTAAATAAATACAGGAAAATATGTGTAATTAAAGAAAAAGCAACTAGCTGAACTGGACATGAGACTACAAACTAACTTCTTTATTTGGGAGGAATAAAAACTAAAATGTTCTATATTTTAAAATTTGGATAATGTCCATTTTCTCCTGGTCAATGACAGGCAGAACACATGTGATCATTTTTTAAAAAGACCTAAAAGGATGTTCAGATGAACAACTTGGTCTTGGCCAAAGCAATAAATGGGAGCAGCTCCAAATGAATTGACTGCTGAAAACAAGAAATGTATGCTACCCTAAATACGGGTTTATTTTCCTGCGATACTAAGAGAAAAAAATGTTTTACTCAATACTTCTTGACCCTATAGCTGTGGTTGTCTTCATTTTAAAAAGCAAGCAAGAATCACTTATTTTCTCTACCTCTGAAAGTAAACATGTTATCAAAGATTTTTTTTTTCTGTTGAACTCAAAAATCCCTTCTGATATTCCTGAGTCTTTTCCAGCTTATTGAAGTCCCCATCTTATTCTCTTTCAAAAAGGAACTGAGGAGTTGAAGAGATGAAGGGGCAGGGAATAACACCACTGTCAAATTCATTACTAACAACTCAGAAAAACACAACTATTGTGAGTCTTCATGGGAAGTACATCATCCATCAGTTCACTTCAGAATGGGCTAGAAATAGAACTCCGTCAAAAATGACCAAAAAGGAGATGGGGGTAAAGGGAGAAAGTTTAAATCCCAATCCTGCAAAAACATTGAATTCTAGTCTCCAGTTCACACTGTCTCTATATTCTTTCAATTTATCTGAGGAAATAAATGTTCAAACTAAAAGGATACGAGGAGATGCTCAGGTAAACGCATGAACAGTTCAACAATATTCACCTGCATGGGACATGGGGTGGGGGTGGGGGATAGGATGGGATTGTGAATCTTAAAATTGCCATTTTTAAAAGGACTTAACTCCTTATTTTAACATAGAATTACATTACTAATTTTGGTCAACAGTCACAGGTCAGGGAGCCCTTCCCACAAGGATCAGCTGGAGCCGATTGGTGGCTATGCTGCCTCTCTCAATTTCAGACTTTCAGTGCTGAGACCAAATTAAAAATGGGTGCTATTGAAAAAGATCAGACCTTCTTGTGTCTGTTTAACAGCTCTTTCACTGTCACTACGACAATCTGCTTCAATGACAATTGCAGTTGTGTCATTTCGACTTAAGCCATCACTTCTGTATGTTGCAGTTGGGGGACAACCATTGGGTTCTGTACAGCCATTGATGTGGGTAAGTGACTGCCTCTCTGGAGGGCAGCAGAGATGATTGGTGCAGGCTCTGGAGATGCAGGGTGAGTTGCAGATGAGCCTCCAGTCTTGCTCCAAGGAGTCCCTCTGGTCCACATATTCTGGCTGGATGGTTACATTGTGGATCCCTGCATCGTGGAAAATTTCTCGCAGTTTGAAATGGGCATCTTTGTAATCTTTGCTCCTTTGGCACTTGATGTGGAGAGTGGCAATGTTCTTCCCACTAACAAGTTCCCAGACGTGCACTTCATGTATGCTGCTAATTCCAGGTACATTGGATAGTTTGCCCACTAGAAGAGAGAAGAGAAAATTAACATACAGATGAATACCAGAATTAAGAACCTGAGAAATTTATAAAGATAGAAAAAAAAGTTATTAACCAAAAGTTCTGACCAACAGAACTAAAATACACATGGGCTCCATTCAAATATTTCTATCTATGTCTTCTTTTAAATCAGTCCTCACCAGATAAGAAAAATAAAAAAAATGTTTCAAATAAATATCTCCCCTTCTTATTTCCATAATATTTTAAGGTTTACAAAGCACTTTGTTCATAATAATTCCAAGAAGTGCAATATAAAAGTATTATAGTCTCCATTATATAGATGGGAAAACTGAAGCTCAGAGAATTAAATATTTTGTTCTAGATCAAACAGTCATTAGACGTTGCAGCTGGAATTTGAATTCAAAGCCAGGTGTCTCTCTTCTGCCTCTAAGTCTACTGTTCTTTTCACTCTAGCACACAGTATCAAAAGATATTAAATGCCTACTATCTTCGTGTCATTTGTGTTTAGGCACTAAGGATACAAATGAAATTAATAAAATTATCCCTACTCACAAGAAGTTTACGTTCCAATAGGGAGACAAGTACATATGTAAGTATATATAGAATAAATATGAAGATAATAAGGACAAATTAATGCCAAGTATTTAAATATAAGATTCAAAGGGTTGGGCATTAGAAAAAGCCTTCATGGAAAGCAATGCCCGGGTTTTATTCAAAGTGAACTCTCTTTTTCTCTGAATTCTCACAGCACATAATGATGCTAATACCAATTTTTGCATCTCATGATATTTTGCCTTGTGCAGTCATTTAACTGTTTCTTATGTGCCTTCAGTTTCATCTAACTGGATTGTAAGCTCCTAAAGGGCAGGCCCTTCATTCATTCAGTCAAAAAGCATTTATTAAATATCTGCTCCATGCCAGGTGATAGAAATACAACTTCAAAAAAAGGGGGAAAAGAAAAGAAACAGTCCTTGCCTGCAAAGCATTTATATTCTATTGGGGGGAAAGAGCAGATACATAGAAAATTCAATGTAAAGTATATATAGTGTAGATACAAAGTAATCTCTAGGAAGATAGGACAGATTTCCTATAAAAGGTAGCACCTAAGCCAAGTCTTAAAGAAAACCAGAGATTCAGTGTGGCAGAGATGGGGTAGGAGTACATTTCAGGCATGGAGAAGAGTCTGTTTAAAAGTACTGTGCCTCTGTCCCACTAGGGCATGGTCGTGCCCATGCATAATATTCAATAAAATAACTGTATTTGATTGATTGCTAGTCTGTGAAATAAAATACCCACAGGGCTTTTAGACCCCTACAGCTATAACTCATAATCTAAAGGGGGATAAGAGTATCAGATAGGGTCAGAAAACAAAGGTCCTTGTCCTAGCTTTGTTGGTAGCCACAAGCTTTAAGTCTCAGTTTTCTAACTCCCACTCTGCCTACTCTACTTATTATGAGAATGAAATTAAACAAAGCACTGGGAAGAAATTTAAAAGTTATAAAGCCCTATTGAAATGTCAGCTGTTATTGTTATTTCAAAAATCTTTCTAAAGGAATGACACTGAAAAGCATTACTTACTTAAATTCATGGGATAAGTCATACAATTTAGTAAACCGATATATGGATTACAATGGCAGTACCTATGTATAGGGCAAGTGGCTACCATGGAAAGTCAATCAGTCAGTAAAAATATACCAAGTGTCTACAATGTTCCAGGCACTACGGTAAGAAGGAAGGAATATAAAGGAAGGCAAAAGACTGCCCCTTTCCTCAAGGAACTCATAGACTAATGGGGGAAAACGATAAACAAACATCAAAGTACAAACAAGTTATACACAGGAAAAACGAAATAATCAACAGAGGTCAAGCACTAGAATTAAGAGAGATTGGGAATGGCTTCTTGCAGGGGTTTAGCTGGGACCTGAAGGAAGCATAGGAAGCCAGGAGATGAAGAGAAGGAAGAACATTTGAGGCATGGGGGAGAGCCAGTGAAAATGGCCAGAGTTTGGAGACAGAGGGTCCTTCTACTTCCCTGTTAACATCTGAGCTAAGCAAGACAGCAGATTAGCCTTTATAAGCTCAGAGTCCCAAGGGGGGACTCATTGACCCATTTGCTGGGTAACTAGTAGAACATTGTAACGATTAATATGATCTCTGTCTTTTCTGTGGGTCATATTTCATTTCTTAAATACATTTTGTATATGTGTGTGTGCATACATTGTCTCCCCAATAGAATTAAACAGAAACTGTTTAATTTGTGTTTTTATATTCCTGCTTCTTAGCATAGTGCCAGACACATAATAGGAGATTGGAGAAGGAAAGGGAATAAACCTTCAGATAATGCCTACTATGTGCCAGGCATTGTGCTAAACACTTCTTACAAATATCTCATTAACAACCCTACAGGTAAGTATTATTATCTCTATTTAACAGTTGAAGAAACTGAGGTAAACAAAGGTTAAGTGACTTGCCCAGGGTCACACAGCCAGTAAATATCTGAGGACAGATTTGGATGCATGTCTTTCTGATTCCAGACCTGACACTTTATCTACTGTGCCACCTAGGGCTTAATAAATGTTGGTTAGTTGACTAGCTCAACATTAGATACTGCATTGATAAATACAGCAACAATAAATTTGCACAAGCCAAGAAAACAATGAACACAGTAACTACAACAATGAAAAGGCAAAGAATAACCACAAAACAATCACTAGTGAACACTGAAAAATAAACAAGCCTAGTCTAAAGAATATATGAGAATACAAAGGTAAGGCCCAGAACTGGAGTACGCTACAGAGGTGTTCAGGTATTTTTAATGTATTGATCAATTTTGCTTACTTTTTTCCTTTTCTTTTTGTTCTTTAAGTTATTTTTTTATATGGGATTGTTCTCTAGAGGAACATAGGGGAGAGATACTGGGAAAAATGTTGGTGATACAAAAAAAGATAAAACTTAAAATTTTATTTAAAAATAAACCTGTACTGTATAAAATACATTCCATTTTCTTATCTTATGGCAGTTATAGTCTGAATAATGGCATAATTACTTTCCCTTGCCAATATTTGGATTATTTGCACATTGTCATTTCATTAACATTAAATAAATATTTACATATATATGCATATGTGTGTATATGTGTGTGTTATACACACACACCCACACACACTCATATCCTGAACTCAGATTTACACAATCTATACCAAAGTCAGAACTTAAACCGATGTGTTAAGCTCTTGACCTAAGGTTAAGCAAAGAATCAATTCAAAAAGAGGTCAGGAATGATCTGAATTTTAATCCAGCTATTTTCATGTGCTGTAACAGACTGGGTACCTTTGCCATACATAAAAATTCAACCAACAAACATGCAGTACCTAGACCATAAACTTTTTTTTTTTAGAGTAGGAGCAGCAAGAGAGCAACGGTCCTTGAAAAAAAAAACAACATGGCAAATTGAAAGAAATTTGATCTATCTCATAAGGGTGAATAGTCCAAGCATTGACGCTTGGAGTTCCACATTTTCAAAGTTCAAAGAGATACAGAACAGAAAGGAAACTTAAATTCTGACATACATGGGGTCGCATAGCTAGAATGCAAATACATGATTAAGTTTCTACAACCATAGAGTTTTGAGGAGTTTCAAATACATAAATTTAAAAATTCTCTAGAGACAACACAAATGTATTATTTATGTCATTAAAACTGAAAGAGTATGGCATAGTGGAAAAAAAGCTGTCTTGAAGTCAGAAAAACTAGGTGCATGTCCCACCTCACACTGGCTATGTGACCCTGGGCAAGTCATTTAACTATGACAGGGTCTAAACAACTAAAACTATGCATTAGTGAAAAGATGCCAACCTGCATGATATTGGGAATTTGATATCAATGAAATTGTAGATCTAGCTCATTTCTATCTTTAACATTAAAATTACATTGAAGAGCAGCTAGGTGGCAAAGTGAGTAGAGCATCAGCGATGGAGTCAGGACTTGAGCCTCAGACACTTAACACTCACTAGCTGTGTAACCTTGGGCAAGTCCCAACCCCAATTGCCTTGCCATCCCCTCTCCCCAAAAAAAATTACATTGAAAAAGGCATAAAAATTAAAACTAGATTCAACTTACCCAATTCTTCCAAATTGATGCCTTTGGGAACCATCTGTAGCAAAATCAATGCTGTCTCCTTGATGAGTGGAAAGGCAGTTGACAAAATGATAGCGACCATGATAATAGTGAGGCTTGGGTCAATATAGCACTGCCAGTTACATGGATCATTTTCCTCCAGAGGAAGCACATAGAATATGATTGCAGCAATCACCACAACCACAGATCCCAGCGCATCCCCCATTACATGCAAAAGAACACCTATCAGAAAAGAAAATGTGAAAGTCACAAAGGTCATCTCAAGTCTATCAAGAATTCTATGTAAAGAGGCTGCTAGGTGGTGCAGTGAATAGAGCACTGGCCCTGGAATCAGGAGGACCTGAGTTCAAATCCAGCCTCAGATACTTAACACAAAAAACTAGCTGTGTAACCTTGGGCAAGTCACTTAACCCCAAATGCCCTACCTGTCCCCCTCCAAAAACAAAAAAAAGACTTAAGAACTCTACTTAAGTCCATCAAGATTTCTGTACATGCTACTTTGGTAGAAAAGTATGATGACTCAGCAAGACACGCAAATAAAGTGCCATCGTTCTTCAGAGAGTCGTCAAGTGAACAAGCTTTTATTCTCTGTCAACAGAAAGAAAAGTAAAAATAACCCCTGTCTTCACAGAGTGTACAGTCTGATGGGGGAGATAACATGCAAACAACTATGTAAAAGCAAGCTATACACAGGATAAATTGAAAATAATTCAGAACAATAGAGGAAGGCACTAGAATTAAGGGAGAATTGGAAAAGGCTTCCTATGGGATTTTAGTTAGAACATGAAGAAGTCAGAAGGCAGGGATGAAAGAGGAGAAAGCTCCATTTCAATTGGTGAAAACAATGCAGTGCCCTGCATGAGGAACAGCAAGGAAGGCAGGGTTAAAGGAAGTAAAGAAATAAAGAAGAAATAACCAAGCAACCAGTCCTGAGAAGGATGTTCAGGAAAGAGGTTCAATGAATCTACAGAAAGCATGAATTCTCTATTTTCTTTTATTTTTCTTCTGTCTTCTCAAACCAACTTGTTTAGGATCCATTTTAAGTAATCTAAGTGGACACATGAGCCTACAGATGTACACATGATTATTATCACGAAGATGACTGTTTTAGATTGGTCTCAAACTTTTTTTAGAAGAAGAATAATGAGGACATACTAGCTGTGTGACACTGAGTAAGTCACTTAATCCTGTTTGCCTCAGTTTCCTCATTTGTAAAATGAGCTGGAGTAGGATATGGCAAACCACTCTAGTATCTTTGCCAAGACAGGAGAGTTGGACACAACTTTAAATGACTGAACAACAACAAGGTGAAACGTAAGAAGGGAGGAGGTTCTTTACAGCCCCCTTCTCTCCAACCAAGCTTCATTCTTTTCTCTTCCATGTATGCATTTGCCTACAATTTATTCAAATGATTATATTCTAAAACATGTAGATTAAAAGATCCTCAAAAGCAATAATTCCACCATATTCTTGTGCTTAACAAAAGGCAAGTTATTTGTTGTTCAATAAATGAAGAAGTACTGAAGTTAACAATAATTCCTTTAAGCACCGTTTAAGGGAATGCCAGGGGGCGGCAAGGTGATGCAGTGAATAGAGCACCGACCCTGGAGTCAGGAGGACCTGAGTTCAAATTTGATCTCAGATATTTAACACTTACTAGCCATGTGACCTTGGGAAATTCACTTAACCCCAATTGCCCTGCCTTTCCCTACCCCCCCCAAAAAAGAGGGGGGGAATACTGTGCATAGTCAGACATAGACCCTAAACTTTAGGAAAACAGACATCAAAAAGTATAAAGAAAATATGTTTATACTAATCTTTTTTTTTGCCTTTTTTTTTTTTGGAGGGCAGTTGGGGTTAAGTGACTTGCCCAAGGTCACACGGCTAGTT
>CM053593.1:103921261-103989313 GCA_028646575.1 Pseudocheirus occidentalis
CACACACACACACACACACACACACACACACACACACACACACACACACTTCTCCCTCCCTATCTCCTTTTTAGATCATTGTCAGTGATCCTGGAGCAAGAGAGACATTTTAGAGAAAAGGAAACATTATTGACCTCATTGGAAGTCTTTGAGCAAAGAAGCAGGATGGCCTTTGTCAGGCATGATATAGATGGGATTCTTGTTCAGATAAGAGTTGGTCGAGATGGCCTCTGAAGTCCCATCCAATTCTCGGATTCTGTGATTTTAGTAACATTTTCTAAAGGTATAAATTATGCTGTGCAAAACCAGCAGACTTATGCAAAGAAGGGCAAAGGACCTATTTGTTCAATGGAGACAAAGATGTGATTCATCTGAAAACTTTTCAGAAAGATAGCAGATGGTTATGTCTGTATGTTTTGTGTAAGAAACAACAGCACCTCCAGAAATGAACAATGAACCTAAAGTCAAGCATAAATATCTCTGCTATTAGAGGCTACTACTTATAATAGAAAAGCTTCTGGATCTAGAATCAGAACACTTTGGTCCAAATTTTTATTCTGCTATTTATATCTTGTAAAAGGCCACTTAATTAGCCTCAATCACTTGATCAATCACTCTGAGGTCCCTCCCAGCTCTAATTCTCTTAACTTTGTCCATATTTCTTGGTTTCCTACAATTCATGTTGCACAATTATAAATGATCCCAACTAGTTATTAAGACTTCCTAATAATTGTCCTCATCTTCCCACTTTCTTGTGCTTCTTTGATGCAATTAAAAAATTACTTCCTATGGTCAGTAAATCAAGATCTTCCCAACATTGGGTAAAGCCAGCTGTGAACATCCAAAGTAACCTTCTCTTATACTATGTGGAGATGATTGATAATCTCTCCCTACAACTTTGAGAGTAAAAATAATCCCAGTTCTTTCTTGGAGGATAAAATGCACAGGTTTAAATGCACTGACAGGAATAGGAGGTAACTTACCCAAAATTCAAAAGAATAACTTTCGCATTTTTATCACTAAGTTCTTTTTATTTCTGAAAGAGCTTTGTAGCTTTTCAGTTCCTATCTCAAGGCTAAAAAGTTAACATCCAAATATCTCAATTCAAGAATCATCCAGAATATCTCATGAACAACTTAGAACCTAATCTTTGATGCTCCCTTCACAAGATAGGCCAAACCAATTCTATAAAATCCATTTCTAAAAAATATACATAGTCAAGGAAAAGATGGAGAAAAATTAATTTCTGTTCATTTTTTCAAAGTAGAGTGGTGTGTATAGGTGGAAGGCAAGGAAAAAGGGGGCTAGAATGCTACAGAAGTGAAATGTTGCCTGCTCTTGCAGATGAGATTAAATATTAGCTTTACTTAACTATTTAATTTCATTACAAGAGAACTATCTCAAAGTGGGAGTAATCTGTAAATGTCTGTAATATAAAAAAAATCAATAAAACTTTTTTGAAAAAGAAAAAAGACACACTTTGTATAGAATCGCCATCTCCTCGTATTCATTTGACACCCGTCATACTACCTTAACCATTTTTGTATTTTTTTCCTAATTGTTTCCTAAGTGTTGATATTGTTCTTTCACTTAGATTACAACCTCCTTGAGGGCAGGGACAATATCTTGTAATTTTTTCATCTTTCTAATCATGGTGCCCTTCAAAGTGGTAAACATGTAGAAGTTGTTCAATAAATAAGTTTTTGCTTAATTTGCCTCGCGATCCCTCTGTAATGGACTATTCTTGTCTCTGCATCATGAGTGTAGACATCAGATTTGAAATCCAAAGATTCAAGTTCAAACCCTAGCTGTTACACGTGCTACCTGTGTGACCTTTGGCATGTCAATTAATCTCTCTCAACCTCGTTTTCTTTATCAGGAAAATGATGTGCTTCGATTATATGATCTTAAAAGTCCTTTATATCTCTACGCTCTATAAAAGTCCAGTATTCATGTTTCATGTAAAAGTGCTGAGTTATCCTTCCATTTCCCCTAAGAATGATTCAGGCATAGGGATTTAGAGCTCCAGGGCATCTCAGAATCATAGAATTTCAGAGATGGAAGAGACCTCAGAAGCCATGAAGTCCAACTGATACCTGATCAAGAGTTGCCTTCAAAATATCCCTGACAGGAAATCAGCCATTCCAAATCCTTATTTTTATAAATTTTACAAATAAGGAAAGTTATTTGAGGCTGAGGGAAAGAATGTGATTTTCAAAGAGTCACAGAATTTTAGAATTGCAAGGGACTTTCATGGCCACCTAGTCCAACTCACACCTGAAAAAGAACCCCCACTACAAGACGCCCCAACAAATAGTCACCCAGCCTCTTCTTTAAGACTTCCTATGGGGGGGTCCTACTACCTCCTAAGGCAAATTCCATTTATAGATACCTATCTTTAATGACATAAAACCTAAATTTGACTCTCTACAATTTCCTCTGTTCACTGCTTTTTTTTTCCCCAACCATTTAATTTTTTAAACTGAACTCACTTAGCACTTCCTATTTCTAAAATACTGCTATGCTGTATTGTTTGATCCCCATACAGTTGGGAGGTTTTAATGCCTTTTGCAACAAACTCAACAACAGCTTGTTTTACAGAGAAGGACTGGTTGTTTGAGTTCAATAAAAGTTCATCATTTGGAAGATGACTTATGTCCCATGCTCAGTCACCATGCCGCTAAGTATTCAAAAGACCAGATCTCTAGGATTTTGTTTATTATTCCAGTTGCTAGCAATGAAAATAAGAAAGAAAGAAACTATATAATCTTGAATCATGAATTAGCATCAAGTAACACTTCTGGACTTTGAAATCATCTCTGCTCTGATTAGTTTCTCTAGCACTTAAGAGAGTCATACATTTTATTGAATGTCATACCTATTACTTTGTATATTTTTATGGAGTTAAACCATATTTGGGGGTTAGAATAAAACAAGAAGGAAGAGACATGTTAAGAGAAAAAAGAAGTGATTTTCCAAAAGACTTGAAATATGTTTTAAGTTCCATCTGGTTACAGACTAGAAGATGACAAATATTTACCTCAGATCAAAATGTTCATTATCTTCTTTTTCAGATTCAATTTTCCTACCTCTTATCCTGCCTGACCCTGTAAGTCAAATAACTGAATAGTATAGTGCGAAAGTGCTGTATTTGGAATCACAGGACCTGGGTTCAAATCCCAGTTCTGCTACGTGCTACCTGTGTGCCACTTAGTAAGGTATTTTACTCTCTGGTCCTGTTTTCTCATCTGTAAACTGAGAAGTTTGAATAAGGTAGATTTATACTGTCTCTTCCAGCTCTAAAACTGTGATCCTATGAACCATGACATAAGGCCCTGTCACAAATCTTGGGATTTCAATTTCCCTGTAGACTCAAGTAAAAGAAGATGGAATCTGAGAGATGTGGGATTTGTTCCAGCACAGTCTCTGATTTCAGTTAGAATAAGGATTATGGAGATAGGGGTGAAAATGGAAAAGAAACAGCTTTTTATAAACAGGATGCTCTGTGAGATACTTCCCCACTTCTGGGGTCACAATGTTGTCTTTTTAAACAGCTGTTTGCATGATGAAAACTTAACAATGCTGCAGACTGTGTGCAGTGCAGGAAAAGGCTGGGGGCAGGGAGAGAAAAAGTAGGTACCTCAGCGCACAATCCTACAGCCTGTAGTGAACTCATAGAAATAGGATTCGATTAGGTTCTTGTTCTAGCTCTGCCATTTACCTAGCTGTTCGACCTTTGGAAAGTCACCTACCCTCTTTAGGCCTCATTCTCCTCCCCTGGAAAATTACGGGGCTGAAGTAAATCATCTCTAAGGTTCCTTCTGAATCTAATGATTCCATGTGGTTCTAGGTTCATCCTTTGACATGGCCGCTCACAGCAATGGTACTGGTGAGTTACAACAGTAGCTGTGATCTTTAATTCAATGTGTGCAGTATGCAGGTCACTGAATAGACAGGAAAAAGTCTTTCATGGCTCAATCCTAGTGACAAGTCATCATAGGTACTTCCATATCCATATTTTCAAGTAATCATTTAATTGAATTTTTGGCTAAATATATGTTGTCAAGATTTCTTTAGTTTCTCTATTTTTCTTTTTGGTTTACCACCTTTATTCAATTCAACAGATACTGATTAAAGATTTACTGGTTCTTGAAAGTACCAGTGGCATAAAGGGTAGAATGTTGGATTTCAAGTTAGGAAGACAGTTTGAATCCTGCCTCACTCTTACTGGCTGTGTGACCCTAGGCAAGTCACTTAAACTGTCTCAGTTTTCTCAGCTGTATAGTGGGGATATATTAATAGTACCTACCTTCCAGGGTGGTTGTAATGATATACAAATGATAGAAAATTTATAAAGTGTTTTTGCAATCTTTAAAACATTATATAAATGCTAGCTATTATTATGTGCAAAAGAACTGTGTCAGTTGATAGGCAGTCAATAAATATTAAGTGCTTACAATGTGAATATGCAAGACATGACCCTTGCCCTCAAGGAGCTCTTGATGAGGGAAACCATATGAAAGCAACTGTGTATATAAAAGACATGTACAGGGCAAATGGAAGGTAATTTCAGAGGTGGGGGGGGGAGCTTGGAAAGGCCACCTGCAGATAGTGGGATTTGAGATGAGTCTTGGAGCCAAGGAAGTCAGTAGATGGAGGTTAAGAGGGAGAGAGTTGCACGTATGGAGGATATTAAGCAAAAATGCCTGGAGTCAGGAGAGGACGGAACAGAAAGAAAGAAAGCCAGTGATAGGGTGGTTGTTTGTAAGTGAGTCATCTAGACTGTGATTTCATTGATACAGGGAACTCCCACTGAGAAAACTCCCTCATCCAGTGTTGATCTGCAACTGTTTAACGTCTTAAAGTCTTAATGTTGCTTCGGGTATTGACAGGTTAAATGACTTGCTCAGAGGCACACAGTGTCAGTGGTGGAATCTGAACTCAATTCTATCTGACTCTGAGGCCAGCTCCCTATCCACTATATCAATACTATTTCTTACTAGCAATTTGTTGTTCAGTCATCTTCATTCGTGTTTGACTCTTCATCACCCTGTTTGGGGTTTTCTTGGCAAAGAAAATGGAGTGGTTTGCCATTTTCTTTTCTAGCTCATTTTACAGATGAGGAAACTGAGGTAAACAGGGTTAATTATTTGACTAGGGTCACACAGTTACTAAGTGTCTGAGGCCAGACTTGAACTCAGGAAGATGAGGCCCAGCACGCTATCCACTGTGCCACCTAGCTGCCCTTGAAACCTCGTCACTCCTGAAACTTCTTGTATCCTACTGGAATTTTGTCAAGTGCACCAGTATCACCTTCGAGCTCCTCTCTCCCCATCTGTAATTTGGGGGATTATAATAGACCTTCTACTGACTTTCTGGGTTTTATGATGTGAATAAAATGAAGTCATTGAAGAGAAATAACTAAAAATGCTTAAGTATTGTATTCCTAGACTCTACTTAAAGATACTTAAATAAATGCAAATCAAAACTGATCTAGTTTTTAAAGATTAATTGGAGAGGGGAGAATTTACAAGATTCATCACAGGACTACTAATAGTGAATTCCCTACCATACCAAAAATGTGATTTAAAAAAAATCTTGTATACATTGATGTTTATATATCCAGCATCTAGATCAAACAAGACAATATTTGTAAAGCCCTTAGAATAGTGCCTGGCACATGGTAGGCATTTAATGCATATTCTCTTCCCTTCCCTTTCCAGTAGAACTCAAGCTTCATGAGGATAAGGATTAACTTTTTTGTCTTTGTATACCCAAAACCTAGAACCTTATACATGGCCTACTATGTAAGCCTACACTTAAATAATTGTTGGCTAGGGGAAAGTAATCAGGGAAATTATCGATGCTACAGATTATATGCATTATGAGGAAAAGGGGGTGGTTTCCCTTCATAGTAGCTCATTAAGATTTTACTGCAGTGTTTTCCAAACCATGTGAAGTTTTGTCTTTTCTTTTCTGAGGTGAGGCCCCCCTCCTATTTTGTCCATGCTGGATTGCAGCAGCCACTCATTGGCCAATGCTGATCAGCACAGAAACTTTGACCTGATCCATTTCTAATCTGGTCTGCTTCACCACTCGCTAGGCAGTCTGGTGCTCCAACTCAAAAAAAAAAAAAATTCCAGAGGTTCACCATGTCAGTACTGTACTTAGTGTGGGCACCTGATCATAGTGGAACTCAGAAATCAAATGATCCACCAGCCTCCACCACCCCAGTAGAATGGATTGCTTGTATGCACCACCATGTCCAGCCTAAAGTTCAATCTAATCATTGCTAGGTTTCCCAAAGTCAAAGATAGATTTTTCTGTCTTTTGGGACCCAGTTCCTAGAAGCAAGCTCTAATGCTCCGAAAGATAAGCTTTAGGCAAAATTGTACCCACATGAGAAGTGCCCTAGAACAGAGGTTCTAAACTTTTGGGGGAATAGCATTTTTGGCAATCTCATGAAGCTTACTGACCTGCAAGATGTTTTTAAATGCAAGAAAAACTACAAAAGGAAAGCAATTATATTGAAATAAAGTTGTCAAGATTTTTTTCCTTTCGAAATACCAAGTTCATGGACCCCAGGTTTAAAACCCCTGCCTAGAACAATCTTGAGTCTAGGGTAATGAGCTCAGAGAAGAGAACATATCAAGATGGTGAAAACATCAAACCATCCTCCTTCATCCTTCACTGGGACCTACAGGGTTGGACTTGAAAGAAATTTCATGGGAAGAGAATTTGGATTCCAATGCCTCAGGCGTCTGAGGATCTGTCTCGTTCACTCCAAAGGAAGAACCTAAAGCTGGCCATTTGGTGAAAATATTAGTCTGCAATTCATCACAGATTTAGAGTTAGAAGAAACCTAAAGGTTATTTAGTCTAACCTCTCCTCTTCCCCCCCCACCTCCCACACACCCCCTTAGGGATGAGGAATGAGAGACACAGAAGATTGGGTGACTTGCACAAGATCCACTCAGGTAGTAAGTGACAGTCAGGATCAGAACCCAGGTCCTCTGACTCTAAATTCAGTAGTCTTTCTATTAAACCACAATGCTTCTATGATTCTACCAAAAATAAACTATAGGAAAGGATTAGGGAAAATTGGGAGCAAACAAAAAAATAAGAGTAATAATAGTTAGCAAATGTGTTCATCTGTGGGATATCAGTATCACTCTAAAATGAACCAGTATAAGTCATTAACAACTAGTCTCATTCTCTAGAAATGCAATGAGTAAGAAACTAAGGACTGGCCTTGTGAATACAATTTGAATACTTTCACTCAAACTTCTCCCCTCCTGAAAACCAAATACAAATGAACAATGGTGTGAGTAAGCATTGCTATAAAAGACTGTTTAGGGATAGGTTTTTTGAGTTGTTGTTTTTTTTTTTTTCATAAGGACCTTAAGATAACATACTTCCGGGGACGCTACGTGGTGCAGTGAATAGAGCACCGGCCCTGGAGTCAGGAGGACCTGAGTTCGAATCAGACTGCACACACTTAACGCTTACTAGCTATGTGACCTTGGGCAAGTCACTTAACTGCCCTGCATTTCCTCCTCCAAAAACAAATAACAACAACAAAAAGATAACGTACCTCTGATATTCAGGGCTTCAGACTTTTTCTCTTTTTTCATAGTCCCCACTTGAGGTTCATTCTGGTTGTTCACAGAATCACCTGCATTCAAAGAAGAAACCTTGTGTTGTGTATAAGTCTACAAACAAAAAGAATCAAGGGACTCAAAAACAATTTTTAAATCCTTATCAGATTAGCAGGGTCCCCTTTATCCTCCATACACAGATGCACCCATGTATACACAAAAAGCTTCCCTCCACTACAAACAGAACAGTGCTTTTGGCCTTGAAATAAACCTTGTGATCAGCAGTGGACTTTGATCACTATTCCACTAAAGTTAAACCCAAATTCAAAGGAGAATTAGCCATAAAAGAGCCCCCTTTCTATCCTGATCCCAAGACCTGAGGGAGAAAAGATTATTCTTATAAAATAAATAAAAATAAAGTAGAATGCTGTCTCAAATTTTGACTCTGTGTGGTGTATGTGTGTGTGTGTGAGTGAGTGAGTGAGAGAGAGAGAGAGAGAGAATAAAAGCTACGACAAAAATGTGAAAAAAAGCAAGAGTGAGTCGAGGGCAGTAAAATGATAAGGAAGAACCAAGAAATGAATGGGGGAGCAGCAGAAGGGAGAGTAGGGAAAAGGGAAGGGCTGAATGGGAAGAAGAAAAGAAAGGTAAAATATCCAGAGGATGCAACTGAAAGGCACCTGCTTCACTGGGCTCAAAAGCCGCCGCTTTCTCCTCCTTCCGAGGGCTGGAGGCGACCCTAAGAGTTAGGGCTGAATCCGAACCCGATACTACAGTGGGTGGCACAGACGGTGGCTGCTGCTGAGCGCTGACTGCGTCCACAGGTGCAGAGAGATCTCTTTTGCTGTTACTTAGACGTCGCCGGCGGCGGCCGCAGCAAGTAAACCAGGAGGAACAATCCTGGAAGATTAGCAAGCCAACCACGTTGACCGCCAGCCCCAGGACGCCTACGATGAGCACTAGCTTTGCATCGTCGATACGCTCTGGCTTCGCCAGGCGCAGGATGGCCTCCACGAAGATGGTGAAGCATAGGGCGGTGAGGAAGACAGCGTTGCTCAATGCACCCACCACCTCCGCTCGCACGTACCCGTAAGAGGCCCGGGCGTCTCGGGTGTGGCGGCGAGCGATGACCCCGGTGCTTATACCCACGCATAGCGAGATCAGATCCGACAGCATGTTGAAAGAGTCGGAGATCAGGGCGATGGAATTGCCCAGGTAGCCAGACACCAGCTCGGCCACGAAGAAGCAAGTGGTGAGCACCAGCATGAAGATCAACCTGCAAGTCTTGCCTGAGTAGCGCCCCATCTTCCCTGAAGCCCTGGGGTGGTAAGGATGATCACAGACTTTCTAGCAGCAGCTAGGCTCAGTCGTGTTCACCATGCCTGCCCACCGCAGCTGGGGATTCCCTGCGGCGCACAGCGCAGCGCCGCCTTTTGGTGAGGGGCTCACTGAGTGTGCACCGCCCTGGGTGGCGAGTGAGGTTCGCAGGAGGGCCTCTGCAACAAGTGTGACCGCAGACCTTGGCTGACTCTGAAGCAGCCTTGGATACCCGGCTCTTGAGCTTTCAGCAGCCAGCCCTGCCCTTTGGCTTTTTTATACCGCAGAGAAGAGCGCCCCTAGCCTCAGCCGTCAGTTTAAGGAGTGGCAGCAGCGGCTGGGGCAATCAGAACACCGCCTCCAACTATCCTTTCGCCCTTTTAACGTGACAGTGTTGAGGAAACTGCAGCTCAGCGGTTACGCGGTTACGCCTTATTATACCTGGCCCATGACCCGAAGAGATCCCGTTAAAGGCAGTATATGAACGCCAGTCTCCAGACCCCATCGCTTTACCCTTTCTATTGCACGGCTGTGCCTCTTAAGCCATGTCAGAAAGAAAAGAAAAAAGAAAAAGAAAGGAAAAGAGGGAGGGAAGACAGAGACAGAAACAAACAGATTAATGTATTTTTTTCTAATGCATCAGAAAGAAAAAACATAAGCAAGGCCAGAAGAAAACAGACAAGCAGGACAGCTCTGAAAGTTATATCTTGAATTTATTATGTACTTAAAAGGAAAAGCAAGCTGTATTTAATACATGTTAATAGATTGGTGTACAATTTTCTTTTATGTTCTACTTTGTACATAGAAATGCTCATTTTACTTGGTAAAGTTTAGAATTAAAAAAATTTAAAGCTCTGTCCCTAACGCAATGACACATTACACTTCACTATATGTCAAAATTTATCTCAAATAAAGCATCTTCCACTAACATCAGATTTTGATGCCGCCCCCCCCCCAAACATGTAAGAAGAGTTAATGAGATTTCTCCTGAGGTACTGAGTTTTTTTCATCACCAAGGTCATTAAATGGAGACTGGGTGGCTATATGTAGGAATTACTGTAAGGGAAATTATTGCTTAAGTAGGGTTAGACTAAATGATTCCTGAATGTCTTTCTAGATTTGAGATTCTATGATTAAATGAAATAAAAATATCTTAGAAATTATTAAGGGGCTTGGAAAGAACATAAACTGTATGTGTACAAAACATTAAACAGCAGATGACCACCATGGGTATTGAACAGAAAGATTACATCTGAAAACTGCATCCTCCCTGCTTCCCACCTGTATTTGTTCAACTCCCCCACGAACTCACAAATATTTAGCATAAAAGATAGGATTCTGTTTGTAGCTTACTTGATACCATCTGACATTCATCATTGCTAATTAGACTTTTGTGTCCCTATGCACTAAAAGAAAAGCACGAGGTCAGCAGACCCAGATCACGTGAACACTGCTTAGTCACTCACCCTGGGTATAGATAGCAAAAACTGTGTCATAGAGTAGGGGGTGGGATCACAGAAAAGCCATTTGTCAAGGAAAAATGGGTCTCTAGATTTCATAGGTGCCTTTCAACTAGGTATGCACAGTACAGTTTCCTTCTAGAAGAAAAGAGATCAGACTTCTGCATCTTTGACACTCATTTCATTTTTTTTTAACAATCAATAATAAATAGAGCTTAACAAGTTGTCTGATATCTTCTTAGAAGCCTAAGTGGCACTAGAGTGTGGGAGAATGCTGAAGGGGCAAAATTAGTTTGTAATTTGCCTAGAGTTCACAAATACTTTAATGTGGTTTCATTGAATTAAATCTTATCAATAAGATTAGTTATCATTAATTGATCATTCATTTGTATAAATATGGCTGAGGAAAAGGTTTATATTACAGAAGTTTAGACCTGCACCTCGAACTATGGACCAGGTATTTGCCCTTGGATGCCCCATGGGCACTTCTAAATCATTACAACCCAAACTGAGCTTATTATCTTTCCCTCTAAACATTCTTTGCAACTGGCTATTTTTATCAGTAGCACAACCATTCAAGCTGTCTTCCATGTTCAAAACCTTGGGGTTATCTTTGACTTTTCCCATACAATCATTTCTCAGATCTAATCAGCTATCATGTCCTAGCAATCCTACTTCAGAAGCCTCTCACAATCTATTTCAGTCGCTACTACCCTAGCATAGGACTTGTATTGTCACATCCCCCTAATAACCTATAAATTCTGTGAGGACAGAGACTATCAGTGTCTAGTTTAATAGGTAATTGAACTGAATTAAAATTTTTTTCTCTACTTTGAGAAAAACTGGTTTTAAAAGTCTAGATTTTTGAAACAAGTAAACTAGACTAGAAGTGAATAATTTTTTTTACTTTAACAAAAAAAATGACCAAATCTTATCTTTTTAAAAACAACAGTTTTCATAATGATGCTAGATGAACCTCGTTCATCTCTAACACAGATTTTGTAATAGCTTCCTAATGGCCCTCCATGCCTCAAATCTCTGTCCTTTTTAATCCATCCTTCACATAGCTGCCAAAATAATCTTAAGGAACAAGTCTGATAGTAGGTTTTGCCCTCAGATTATCACCCCCCTGCTCAAAACCTTCCACGTCTCCATATTTCCTCTAGAAAAAAGAAATATCAACTACTTAGTATACAAGGCACTCCACAATCTGACTCCAAGTTACAGTTCCTAGTTAACATTATTTCCCTTCACAAACTCTACATTCCAGCCAAACTCGGTGACTCGTTGTTATTGAACCTGACATAAATTGGCGTGTAATCCCACCTGATTTCTGCCTTTCAAAATTCTTCTCTTTCTCAATTCAGGTGATAACTCCTCTATATTCTGCCCTTATTCTCACAACTGAAAATGGTTTTTTCCTCCTCCAGTTCTTTGGAGTACTTGTCTGGATCTCTCCTTTTCCTTCCTCTTTCTTCAGAGCTTTCATTATATTTATTGATGTTTAGGCTGTATCCTCTAGTAAAATCTAAGTTATCTGAAGGAAGTGACCACCATATTTAATCTTTGTGTTCCCAGCATGTGTACAGTATCTTTCAAGTCAAATTAAGTCAACAAGCATTCATTAAGTACTTATTCCTGGAGATACAAAGAAAGTTGGGGGCGGGGGAAGGAGGGGTTGTCCCTATCATAAAGGAATTTACATTCTAATGGGGGAGACAGTGTGTAAGTAACTAGGTACAGACAAGATATCTACTAAGTAACTGAGAGGGACTCTGAGAAAGGACGTCATTCTCCAGCAAGGAGATTGGGACAAGCTTTCTGGAGAAGGTAGAATTTGAAGTGGGTCTGTAAGGGAGTTAGAAGAAATAAGAGGCAAAGGTAAGAGGGCAGAATATTCCAGGAATGAGGGACAGTTTGTATAAAGGGATAGGGACAGGAGACGGAGTGTTGTGTTCAAGGAAATACAAGAAGGCCACTGCTGTTGAAATAGAATGTGTAGAGGAGATTTAAGTGAGAGGAAATCTGGAAAGGAAGGAATCAGGTTATGAAGAACAAAGTAGTCTTTATTTGATCCTGAAGGTAAGGGGGAACCATTGAAGCTCACTGAGCAGGAGAGTAACAAGATCCAATCTACACTTTTGAAAAATCACCTTGCTAGCTAAGTAGAAAATGGATCAGAATTAGGAGAGACTAAATAGGAAGACTAATTAGAAGGCTATTGGAATAGCACAGGCAAAAGGTGATAAGTACCTGTATTAGGGTAGTGATTGTGTGAACTGAAAGAAGTTGTGAAGAGATTAAATATTTTCTGTGAGTGAGTGTAAGGAATTGAGGATGATCCTGAGGTTATGAGCCTGGGTGACAGGGAGGACAATTATAAGAAAGTTGGGAAGGGGATAGTATTTCCAGGAAAAGATAAACGTTTCATACATGTATTTGGTTAGTCTATACAACATTCAATTTGTGACATCTTCTAGGTAGTCAACAAATGTTTGCTTAATGAATGAAAAAGATGCATGGTGGCAAGAGTCATGGGATAAAGAGCCTAATAAACAGCATAATTACAGGTATAAACAGAAAAGGAGGTGAGTCATTTTTGGAATAAGAATGAGGGATAACCAATGGAGAGTTGGGAGTTTGCACTGATAGTCACAAAATCTTAAAGGAAATAGAAGGCTTCTAATATTTGAGTAAATCTTACATGAAAAGAAGATAAGAATAAGAATCACATATAAGAAGACATTCATGGGCTGCATTTTGCCTCTGTGAAGGGGAGTACTTATATTAAGGAAATCACTGAAATACTGGACTAATCCACATTTCTTAGATACCTACTATGTGCTAGGCCCTGGGTAAAAAACTGAGATTACAAAGATAAAATATAATGGTCCTTCATCCTTACATTCTACTGGGGGGGATACAACATGTGTGCATTTAAGTTCTTACAAAATAGATTGGTTGGTTGTTGTCCTTTGTTCTTAAAGAGGACCAAAATGATATCACTGTGTTGGGGTCAAGGTACACCGTGTCCTACTATGTATGGCTGATCAAACCAATACAAGCTCAGAAGGCTCTACCACAGGCCAAGCCCAAATAGTTCATATGAACATTTGGAATAGATATGTCTCAAAAAATAGTTACAAAGTGCATATAAGGTAATTTGGAAGAACACTCATAGCTGGAGGGGATCAAGAAAAGTATCAGGTAAGAAGTGTTGTTTGCCCTTCATTTTCAAAGAAAACAAATGACATTTGTTTTATGAATTAATGTATGAATTAAACTGTATGAATTAAATTTAAGTGAGGCAGAGTTGCACAAAGTCATTAGCCTCACTCCTCCAGAGTCATTAGAATCCAGTGGCAAGATAAAAGTCAAAACAACTAACCTGGAATGAAGTAAATGATCTTGGCATCTTTGATGTCTGACCAAGCTCTAAGTTCCACAGCACCTGCTTCAGCCATTGGAACAAATTGTTCTCATTCACCCATTCTGCTGGGGGAAGTCTTCACATACTTGGGGTAAACCACTCTCTAATTCACCTTCCTGTCTGAGGTCCATTGGTTACCCTCAAAGTGATTTAGACCATTTGCCAAGATGATTTACTAGGATGTAGTTACCGTGTATGCTACAACTTCATGGAGTAGGTGAGAGCTGAGTGCCAGATAGACACCAAAGATGGATGATCAGCCCTGAAAAGGGCTTGGCAAGTCCTCACACCAGCAGTGCTAGTCTTCCTTGAACAACCCAAACCTGAACCTTGAAGGAAATGAGGCATTCTTAGAGGTAGGGAGGGAATATTCCAAAAATGAAATATCTTCCTCATTTTCTAGGTAAATTAATTTAACTCAAATTGGCTTTAACAAATAACGACTAAAACCCAAGTCCCTTGATTCTCCAGTTTGTTATCCCATGAAGCAAAAATGTTAATGACTACTGCAAATGAGAAGCATCCTGGTGTAAAAGAGGGAGTGCTGGACATGAAGACCCTAGTTCAAATCCTACCTCAAACACTTACCAGTTGGGAATTGCTATACAAGTTACTTGACTTCTCTGGGCCTCAGTTTCCTCATCTGTAAAATAAGGGAATTGGAATCAATGACCTTTTGTAGGTCTAAATCTGTGATCTTAAGCTCCTTTGAAATGCATGATCCAGTAAGAACAGAATAGAATATACCTGGAATTCTCAAGCAACTCAATAGAAAATGCCATAAATTTTTTCTAAGAGAATGAAGGTGATGGAATGTTTGGTTTTGGGTATAAGAAAGTGTCATTATTCAAGAGCACTTGGTCATTGTAGTTGCAGTCCCACCCTATGCAAGCCTACCATGGCCCTATTACAAAAATACAGTTAAGCCAGGGCCTTCACTTGGCAATGTGCATAGTGGAAGGAGGATAGTTATAATTACTAGCATGCACTTATAGAGAGCTTCGATTTGCAAAGCATGTCCCTCAAAACTCCATGAGGAAGACAGAGCTAACATTATATGTTATTATTCTCAGTTTACAGATGAAGAACCAGAGGATTATATACACACACACAAACGCACACACGCAGATAGATACACACATTTACATATATACATATATTTTAAATAACTTTCCCAAGGCTACACATGTAATAAGTGGCAAGGTTGGGTCTCAAACCCAAGACTTCTGATTCTAATCTACTCTGCCAAGTTACCTTAGAAAGAGAAAGGACAAAGAGGGGCTAACAAAATAGTCAATAGGGAAGGACTGGTGGGGAAAGAGAAGGATGGAGACTAAAGTAGATACTGCCCTACAAAATTCTTCATCCTCACTTGTTGAAATGAGTTAATGTATGTAATAGATTATGTAATCTTTAAAAGGACATTTAATAGAAGTTATAAACATCACCATAGGCATGTAGATTTTAAGCTACAAGGAACCATCACCATTATAATTTGGGGATTGGTTCCCCATAGGAACTGAAGAGAAGAGTCCGCATTACCAAAGTCAACTTTTGAAATATTTCCAGTTCACATAGAAGCCACACAAGAAAAACAATCTCCCCTTTGACAGTGGTGTTCCCAAAAATAATAACACTGATTCCAACAGAAATAGCCCTCATTTACACAGAATCTTCCCTGGGAGATCAAAGTCCTTTACGTCCCCTTGCTTTCTGTCTTCTTAGCATCCCATCAAAGCATAATGAAAGGATTGGCCCAAGAAATGAGGGGATGAGGACACATAGGGACAGGGAATGTGATTCTACTGTTGGAGAGAATTCCCAGATGAAGAAACTCTCTCTACCATTGCAGGTTGGCACCTTTCTACAACTTAAATCTTAGAAAGCTGTTTGGAGGATTGAGAACATTAGCCCAGAGTCATAGAGCCAGTTAAGAAGAGGGGGTGGGAGAGGGAATAAATACAGATTCAGTTAATACTTTCCCTCACATAATAACAACTCCAGAATGATTTTCCTTCCAAGTGTACAGAATAAATACAGTTTCCATAATGTTGCTTAACTTCTGATCATCTATTCTGTGTTGGATTCCCTACCAGAAGCCAAAGAGGAGTATATTATCTTCATTTTAAAATCATCTTTAGTGTGCCTCTCCCATCAGTACAGATGATCAGGGGTTCATTTTCTTAATGCCAATAAAATACTTTAAGAATCAAGAATCAACCATAGAACCTTAAAAAAATTATCTCTATACTTTAGCACCCAAGATAGTCTAAGTATGTTTTGTCTAGAAGTAGATCCCAGTTTGGATTGTAGCTAACATTCCTATAAGCCCTTTACAGGTTTACAAACATATATTGATTCATTTGATCCCCACAAAACCCTGTGAGATTAAGTATATATGAAGGAACTGAGGCCAGGGATGTCAAGTGACTAGGTTTTTATGATGTCATTTTCTTCTGACTCTTCTACCTATCTGACCACTCCTTAGTCTCTTTTGTTGGCTCTTCATCTAGGTCACACCTATTAACCATATGTGTCCCCCAAGTCATTGTGCTCAGCCCTCTTCTCTTCTTTTTCTATACTATGTGACATGCTGATCTCATTGACTCTCATAGATTCAGTTATCATCCCCAAGCTGACATAGCAGCAACCATACTGGCATACCCACGATGGTTGCTACCACAGGTTCTTAGATCGGCTTTACTAGGAAAGATAGCTGTTTAAGGGGTCAATAATGTTTTTTAATCACATCCACTAGTTTCAGGGAAAAGTCAGCACCCTGAAATTCAGAGAAAATACAAGCAGAGAAATATAGACCAACAGACAGGGCTCTGACTGCCTGAATCAACTATACACTTCACATACACCCTTGGATCAAGAGAGCCTTTACATCTAAGTAGTCAAGGAGCTCTGAACAGAGGCCACTCAGAATCTGGAGCAGGCAATCACAAGATCCTTCTTGTAAGCAAGTGCCCACAGCAACTCCGATTATATAAACACTTCTCAGAGCCAGAAGGCATCACAACCTTCAAGACTCAGTGCCTAATTAGAAATTAGCAAAAGGTGTGAAAGCCTTCCTACAAACAAGCTTCCCTTAATGGGCTACACGTGAGACCTCTTAATGACAGGGAAGATCTTAAACCCAGTAACATTACAGCTGATGATTGTAAGATTTATTTATCCAGTCCTACCTTCTCTTCTAATGTCCAGTTTCACACCTCCAACTGCTTATTGGCCTTTTTGAACTCCACACATTCAAAACTGAACTCATCCTTCTGCCCCAATCCTCTTCTCTTCCTAATTCTCGTATTACTATCAACGATACTACCATCCTCACAGACACCAAGACTCACAAACTCAGTGTCACCTCTTCCCTCTCACCCATCATTTTCAATCACCTGCCAAATCTTGTCATTTCTACTTTCATAACATCTGTAACATATGCCCCCTTATTTCCTGATATAGCCACCCAGCTAAAGCAAGCCCTCATCACCTTGTACTTGGATTATTGCAATGGCCTGACAGTTGCTCTCCTCTCAAGTGTCTCGATTACTCTAGTCCATCCTCCAATCTGCAGTCAATCTGATTTTCCTAAAGTGCAAATCTGACCATGTTCACATGCCCCCATTCCATTCAATAAACTCCAATGACTCTCTTATCACCTTCAGGACCAAATTATAAAATCACTTTCAAAGTCCTCCATATCTGGTCCCCTCCTAGTTTTGTTGTCTTCTTTCACTTTATACCAACCACTCAACATACACTCTGTGATTCAGTGACACTGACCATGTTGCTTTTCCTTCTGCTCAACAACTGCTCTCCTGACTCTGGGTATTTTCACTAATTATTTCTCATAGTGGAATTCTCTTCCTCCTCACCTCCACCTCTGGGGTTCCTTTGTTTCCTTCAAGTCCCAAGTAACATCCCACCTTCTACAGGAAGCTTTTCCCAATCCATCTTAATTCCTGTACTTTCCCTCTGTTGATTTACTCTAATTTATCCTGCATGTATCTTGTTTGCATATGCATGTTGTCTCCTCTATTAACCTGTGAGTTCCTTGAAAGCAGACTGTGTTTCATCTTTCTTTGTATCCCTGGCATTTGGTATCGTCCCTGACACTGTGCCTATGCACAATTAACCACTGTTTATTGACTGCCTGACCCATGTCCACCTAACTTTTAATTGGCAGACCTGGAATTCAAAATCAGATTTACTGACTGTCCTTTACACTATAACACATTGCATCTTTGGGATAAAGACACAGGATTTATATTTAAATGTAAGTTTATTCTTATTTTCTGTGGAAAAGGAGAGAGAATAGGGAATGTGCTATAGTGGAGAGAGCAGTGGACTCTATAATTACTAAGAGTAAAACTCAGAGTTGTCTTATAACTGTGTGTTGCTGTGAAGAGTCCAGTTTATCAAGTTTGGTTGTCACACATGTGATGTGTCTGTGATTGTGTACAAATTTTTCCTGGTTCTGCTCTTCTCACTTAACATCAGTTTGTACAAGACCCTCCCAGTAAATATGAAGTCCATCTCCTCCCCATTTCTTACAGCACAATAGTATTCCATTGCATTTCTATACCACAACTTGTTTAGCCATTCTTCAATTGACTGGCATCCCCTTAATTTCCAGTTTTTTGCCACCACAAAGAGAGCTACAATAAATATTTTTGTACATATGGGACCTTTTCCCACTTCTATGATCTCTTTGGGATACAATCCCAGAAGTGGTATTACTGGGTCAAAGGGTATGCAATTATTTATAGCCCTTTGGGCATAGTTCCAGACTGCTCTCCAAAATGGTTGTATCAGTTCACAGCTCCACCAACAATGCATTAATGTTCCAGTTTTTCCACATCCTCTCCAGTATTTGTCATTTTCCTGTTTTGTAATCTTAGCCAATCTACAAGTCTCAGGATGGAAGGAGATGTGTACACTCAGAGAAAGATCTAGAAAGAACAGAGTTTAAATGAAGACTGAGGCAATCTACATACTATCATTCTTTTTCATGTTTGGTTTTGTTTCTTCTTTCCCATTGTTCACTCTACTGGTTACAACCCTTCTATATAACCAGACTAATGTCCAGTGTGAAAGTATTTGTAGATCCTGTACTTAAATGCATGCCGCCATGGGTTGGGGGTAGGGGGGTGAAGGGAGAGGGAAGGGAGAAAATTTGAAACTCAAGTGATTCTAGAACTGAATCTTGTAAACTAAAAGTAAATAAATAAATCAATTAATGAAAAATGCAAAAAGGAAAAAAACAGTAAAACTGGAAGAGCACCAAATTTCGCTCTTAGAAAGAACTTCAACAAGGTGGTTATCCAGTCCCATCCCCAAAGCTGAAAAAGAACATGCACCAGGGCATAGCCTGCAAGTGGTCAACTGGTCTGTGCTTCACAAGGCTTCTACCACATCTCCCAAGGTAGCCCTTTCAGCTCTTATCCTGCTCCACTTTCTAGGAAATTTTACATAACAAAAAGCCTAAACCTTCCTTTCTGTCATTTCTACCCATTCTTCTTAATTCCATGATATAGATGAACAAAACAAATATAATCCCTTTTATACATGACAGCTCTTCAAATTCTTGTATGTATCCCCCACCTCTCTCTTCCCCAAGCTAAACATCTCTAGCTGTTCAACCAAACTTCATATGGCACAGCCTCAAGATCCTTTACCATCTTTTCTAGTATTGACTACTCTTATTGTTTGGTCAGGCCTGAATCTTTGTGACCCTATTTGGAGTTTTCCTAGTCAAGATACTGGAGTGGTTTGACATTTCCTTGTCCATCTCATTCTACAGAAAAGGAAACTGAGACAAAGTTAAGTGATTTGCCCAGGGTCTCATAGCAAATGGCTGAGACCTGATTTGAACTCACAAAGATAAGTCTTCTTGTTTCCAAGCCTAGTGCTCTATCCACTGTGCCACTTAGCTGCCTAATATTGGCTCCACATTTTTATTTTTGATATTGGATAAATTACTCTCTGTTTTTCAATTTTCCTCTTTTGTGAAAAAATAAAAATTTCTGTCTACTTGTTACAGCTGGTGATTGTGAGGAGCAAACAAGATCGTGGTTGATCTTTACTTTTTGAAAGATGAAAAATGCTACTTACAAAAATGTCACATTGCTTTTGCTACTAACAATGCTACAGAGCCAGATTTATGATGGCACTTGGAGGGATAGCATTGTGTGTTTAGAATGGGCAGTAATGAGAATGGATCACCAAAATCTCTATGCCTGCTGTGAGTTCTGGAGAGTGAGACTCCCCTCCTTATCCACAAGTTTGGCCTAAGAAGCATGAAATCAGTCAAGGAACTGACATGACTACATTTCCTCTGCAAGGAAAAGCTCTGAAACAGAGGAACAACTTTATCATATTCCTGTACTCTAAAGGGGTATGGGATTTTAAATTATTCTGCATTACTTTGGCTAAGGGGATGTACAGACATGGTAAGGAAGGGAAAAGGAAAAGGAAGTGTGGAAAGAGATGGGAGAAAAGAGAGGGGGAGGAAGAAAGAGAAAAAAGGAAATGGTTTTCTGTTGTGTCAGTATGAGAGAGAAGGGAGAAAAGAGGAGAAGGAGAAGAGGGGAAAAGAAGGGAGGAAAAACCAAAAGTGAAAGGGAGAAAGGAGAAAATGCATAAAATGTGGGCTTTAATTGAAAGCACAATGCATAGGCTTTAATTAAAGTGAAAAATTTGGGTGGCACATAAAGTTGTTATATATTCTTTTATCTGTATTCCCCTGTCTTATCATCATCATCATCATCATCATCACAATTAACATTTTTCATTGTTGTTTAGTCATTTTTCAGTAGTGTTGAACTCTTTGTAAACCTCATTTGGGGTTTTCTTGGCAAAGGTACTGGAGTGGTTTGCCATTTTCTTTTCCAGCCCATTTTACAGATGAAGAAACTGAGGCAAGCAGGGTTAAGTGACTTGCCCAGGGTCACACAGCTAGTGTCTGAGGCCAGATTTGAATTAAGTCTTCCTGATTCTAGGTCCACTGCACTATTCACTGTGCCACCCAGCTATTTCATAGCATCAAAGAATCTCAGGGTCTAACTCTAAAGGGACCTCTGAGGTTATCTGATCCAAGCCTTACTGGATTCCATTCTCCAACAACCCCAATCATGGTCATCTACTTGGAGGCTTCTAGGAAAAGTCACTACTTCCCAAAGCAGCCTGTGCCACTTTGGGGGTTCTTCCTCTTATTCAATTGAAATCTTCCCTCTGCGATCTCTATTCTCTGAGCCTCCTTCTGTTCTCCAGGTTCAAGTTTAACAAGTATCTGTTGTAAACATCTTTGGGATTTCCACCTGCCTCTTCTATTAAGCTGCATTTAACTTATTCCAGCCTTCATCATTTCACACTTGGATTACAGTAACCTAATGATAACAGGCTTCCCCTACCTACCTCCCATCATTCTCCTTGTTACCATTTATCCTGGACATCAATACAAATCTAATCTTCCTAAAATGTTATTTTTATGTGTCACTTTCCTGGTTAAGCGCCTGCAATGACTACTTATTTCTCAGTGTGTGACTCAATCAAATATTTATTTAATACATAGTATATGCATAGCATGATGCCAGGTTCCATGAAGGATTCAGGAATGTAAGATGCCTTTGCCCAGAGAAATTTAAAACTAATTTGGGAGGCAAATTTAATATACAGAGGATAGTATAATATGATATAATATAAAATCATAAAATGTTTGATATGACATGCCATACTATAACATAACAAAATATAATACAATGTATTGCAAAACTAATTTGCATGATACTACCTGTAAGGCATAATGAATATGGTTTGTATGATGTGATGCAGACAACACTACCAGCAAAATAGAAGCCCAAAGTATTCAAAAATACTGTACCAAATATGAAAGCTAAGAGGCACATCCTCTTTTTCTATTAACAAGTGCTTTAAGCACAAAACTGGAAAGTAGCACATACCAGCAATTCTCAAAGTATTGTGTAAGCTATGTTGGAGTTCCCCCAAGAACCTTTTAGGGGTTAGTTAAACCCTAATTCTAAGGTTGGAGCCATTTTCAAAATAATACTAAGGTATAATTTGCCCATTAAAATACTCCTCTCTTTTCCAACTATATATGTGAGGCCATATACTTCAACCAAAACAACAGAATGCAGAAGGAGATATCATATTTTAGCTGTTTTCCGTTAAGTCAGACATTAAAGAGATTTGTGAAAATTTGTAAAACAATGTTTTTTTTTTTAAAGAATGGCAAAACAACTTTTTTGGGGAATTTTTTTCATTCTGGGAAATATAATGAATTTTTATTAAAAATGTGATTTATATTTGTTAACATGTAACGGACTTATTGTTATTTAAATGAATTAATGAATAAATATTTGACAAATGTATCCATTTTAATACCTAATGTAAATATGGATAAATATAACCTATAAAGAAAAGACCTTTGAGGTATAATTTTTAAGGATGTAAAGGAATCTTCAAAATTGTTGAGTATAAAATGGTCCTGAGACCAAAAAGGTTGAGAACTCCTGACATACATTATAAGTTCCCGTCAATCTATCAGGTAATTTTTGCTTAGGTACTTTGTATGTATGTAGGGATTGGGAGGGTCAGCGGTGGTCTTTGGGGATTTGTTGTAAAGTGTTGCCTCAAAACACAATGTACATTTTATGGCACTGATAGCTTATGTGGGGACATCAATGAAAACTACAATTGTCAGGAAAGCTTCTTGAAGAAAGGCAGGATTTAAGGATGGATATGGATAAAAAATGGAGGAAATAGAACATGTTTTTTGGCAGGGCATGAGGTGGAGGCAGACAACATGTGCAAAAGCATGAAGCTAAGAATGATCATGGTATATTTGGGGACAGTGAAGATATGAGCCTAATCAAAGCAGAGGAGCGCATTTGGAGGAGTAGCGGGAAATGAAGTTGCCTAAGAATGACATATTGAGATTATATAGGCACTTGAATGCCAGGCAGAGTTGTTTAAATCCGAAAGGGTAGGAAATAAGGAGCAACTAAAGGCTTCTAAATGGAGGAATCACATGATGAAAGATATGTGTTTTCAGAAAATATGTTTGGTAGCACTCTGTTGGATGGATTGTTTAATATATCATTTCGATCTTAGCTAAATAGGAGAGAAGTAGTAATATCAATGGGAGGGAGTTGGGTGGCTCAGTGGATAAAATGTTGAGCCTGGAGTCAGAAACACTTGAATTCAAAGCCAGATTCAGACACTTACTAGATGTGTGACCCCGGGCAAGTCATTTGACCTCTGTTTGCCTTAATCCACTGAAGAAAAAAATGGCAAACCATTTCAGTATCTTTGCCAAGAAAATCTCATGGACAGTATAGTCTATGGAGTCACAAAGAGTCAGACACAGCTGAAGAACAACAAAGCAACATCAATAAAAAGCAGGGAAATCAGGAGGAAGAACCATATTTGAGGTAAAAATAATAATTTGGTTTTAGACATGTTGAGACTATGGTGCCTGACTCTTACAGTACCCCATAACCACTATTTACTACAACTTCTTACTACTTCTATAGTCAAGCTGGCCTCATTATACTTGTGAGTGATATAACCAACAAGATGGTAGACTAGACACTTTCTTTGATCTTTATGACCTTTCAAACCTCTCCAAAATAGGAATTATAAGCCAGAGATGAAACAAATTCAGTTCTTTCTACAATCTAGAATACCAAGAACCCAAACAAGGGAAATACTTTTAAATAATAGCAGAAAAAGACAATAATCCCTAACCTCAAATACAGGTACATCCAGCATTTCTCCCTTTACCACTTACCTTGCTCCTGGCAGCAGGACTGCATATGATGACCCTCTTCAACCTTGTAATCCTAGTACCATGCCCAGTGCCATGGAGATCTAAACTCCAAATAGCATAAATTTGTTAAGAATGTGATAGCAGGGGGCAGCTAAGTGGAGCAATGAATACAGCACTAGCCCTGGAGTCAGGGGGACCTGAATTCAACTATGGCCTCAGACATTTAACACTTACTAGTTGTGTGACCTTGGGCAAGTCATTTAACCCCAACTGGCCTGCCCTCCCCCCTGCAAAAAGCAATATATATATATAATTTAAAACCTTTTTTAAAAAAAGAATGTGATAGTAGCATGGCAGTGTTCTGTGCCATAAGAGAGCTCTGCCAGAGAATGAAGGAATTGTGAGAACACCATGTTCTCATGTGTGGTTGTGTCGCAGCCCATGAAAGTCTAAGTGAAAGTCCCTATTATCTAGCTAGGGAAATTACTTGGGTAGAGACTGTGGCTGGTGAATTGACCTGCATGGGAGGAAGCTTAGACATAGCGAGATCACACCTACAAAGACAGCACTATCAAAAGGGAGGGAGTCAGAAAGTGAGTAATCTGGTAAAAGAGACAATCCTTGCCCCCACCACCAAAAAAAAAAACCAACCTTGAAATTGCTGAAATTCTCAGAAGAAATAAAACTCATAGATCTTGACCATAAACAGATACACCAACAGGAAAGATAATACCATAAGCAAATATACCCTCCAGGTCAAGTATGAGAATACAGACATGTATTAATAAGAATTTCAAGACAAAGGAAGATAAATATCTAATGAGACAAAGGTCCCTGCAAAGTCTAACAAAAGGACATGGAACCATAGCAGGTTCTGCTTAAATAGTTTAAAAGAGCAATAAGAATTGTGAAAGCATAATGTATAGCCTGCACAACAGAAATAATTGGTAGGATTTTCTTTAAAATGAATACAGAGTAGCAAATATCACCAAAGGAAAAGAAAAAAATAAATTATTTTGGAATGCAAATATATGGAAGTGAAGAAAATTTGGAAGAAAAAAGCAAAAGAAACCCAAAAAACCCCTAAATACTAAAAGAAAGCATGACCTCTATATAAACAAAACATATTGATCTTGAAGATAGGATACATAGAGATAAATTAAGGATTATAAGACACCCAAAAGAAATGCGAAGTCAAAATAACTTGAAAACTATAATGCAAGAAAAAAATTATTTTAAAAAACTGTCCATTTCTGAACACAGAAAATGAAAAGATCAATTTTAAAAATTCATAGATTCACTCCAGGAAAAACCCATATGTTGAACACCACAAGATACCTAGTGGTTAAACTGAACAATTCCACTGGCAAACAACAAATTCTACAAGTAACCAGGGGAAAGACCTTCAAATATTAAGGAAAGGCCCTTTGACCCAGTAATACCACTTTTGGGGTTGTATCCCAAAGAGATCACAGAAGTGGGAAAGGGTCCCCAATGTACAAAAGTATTTATTGCAGCTCTCTTTGTGGTGGCAAAAAACTGGAAATTTAAGGGATGCCCATTATATAGGCACCTAGGTGGCACAGTAGATAGAATGCTAGGTCTGGAATCAGGAAGATTCATGTTCCAGAGTTCCAATCTGGCCTCAGACCCTTACTAGCTATGTGATTGTGGGCAAGTCACTTAACCCTGTTTGCTTCAGTTTCCTCATCTGTAAAAATGAGTTGGAGAAGGGAATAGCAAACCACTCCAATATCTTTGCCAAGAAAACCCCAAATGGGGTCACAAAGAATTGGACATGACTCAAATGAACAACAACAAAACTCTGTTACACGACCTTTCTACTCCAGTAAGACTGAAGAGTAATTCAACTCCTCCTTTCCTCTTTTTTGGGTATTCTCTCCAAAAGCCACATACCATCTTGATGTTGTTTAAATTAGAAAACACTTATTAATTCTTGGAAATGAATTACCCTTTTTTTCAAAGACCTTCCAGATAAGAGCTAAGGACAATTCATATTTATTTTAGTGCCAGGAATACGCCAATTGTAGATCAAAGACAAGTAAGTGTCAAATAAAGCAGGAGGAAAGCTTGAGAAAACACTGGGAAGTGTGTCCTGTATAAATGATTCCCTCAGGAACTGCCTGACACAGCACATGTTCTTGGCCAATCAATATGAGCTATATAGGACTGAAGATATTGTTTCAGCCAACATAAAGGATGCAAAAATATTTCAGTGACCTGACATGTTTTCACCAGTGCCAAGTGACAACTACATGTCAGTTGGACTCCTAGCTAGAGGCAAAAATAAAAGGCTGGAAGGACATTCATCATATTTTAAAGAATTAAGTATTCCTTTAAAGCATGCAAGGGGTACTCTAAGAAGAAAAAGGGCAGGGGGAAGACTCTGAAGGGACAGTGGAGAATTCATATGTAACCTGAAGTTGAAGAATGGAAGAAAAGGAAAATGGATCACTGATCCCCTGGAGTTTGTTAGTTCCAGGTTCTCTCATAGAGAATGGAATTGTATTTTCTCAAGAGATTAGAAGCTTCCAATGCCCCATGACATTATAGCAAGGATCCTGAGGTGGCATCTGGAGGGAGAGGACCTTTTTTTACTAGTAGCAAATAGAAGAAATGAGTCGAGGAGATTGGTGACTCTTTGTTGAGAGATGCTGAGGTAGCTGTTTGGTAACCCAACATGAATAATTAAGAGTTACTTCATCTTTTGAATGGGTATCTGTAATATCATGGAGAGTCTCCTTAGATTTATTATACCTAGTGACCAGTAGCCATTTCTGGTGGGTCAAGTTCATTGTTCCACATCTGGATCACTCAGAGTCTGGGTGTTCCAACAAATAATCCATTTAATAATAATAATATATAATGTGCATATAGTACACATACAATAAAAATATACACGTATAATATATGATACACATATACATATATTACAATGTATAGATATATGTGCATATATAAAATATATTCTCATGTATTATATATATATATATATACATACATACATTGCAAAAGCAATTCTCAATATAGTTGAGTGGTTTAGGAAGATAAAGGCAGATAAAAGCTGTAGCAAGTAGGCTAAAACCAATTGGGAAGGAGTCTCCTGAGGTCTTAGAAGTTCCCCACCAAAGTCCTAAAAGCTACTTTTATACTCTTCTTACCCAAAGAACTTATAGTGTGGACCTAGATGCAGTTTCAGTCAACTCTGCCTCTGAGATGGATTAATCTGGTACCCAACTGTGGAACTTTTGGGAAGTATTGTAAAAGACAGACTATGGAAGGACATGAATGCTGAGTTTTGACTTTTAACATAGGTGATTGAGAAAACATTGAAAATTTTTGAGCAGCAGGATGGTCTTTGTCAAGAAATTTTTAAGGAAGCTTATCTTTGAAACTGATTACAGGATTGGAATGGAGAGAAATGTTTTAAGATTATATGGTGGTTCAGAAGTGAAGTGATAAGGGCTTGAAGGGGTGTAGTAACAGTGAAATAGAAAGACAGAGATTCAAGAGACATTACAATTGATAGGTCTTGGGGAATAGATATGGATGTAAAAGAAGTTAAGGACTAGTCAAGGATGACTGTGAGGTATCAAGCCTTTGGGAAAATGATAGTACCAAGGACAGAAATAAGAAAACCACTAATAGAGGGAACTGAATCTTAGGAAAAGCTGAGTTCAGATTCAATGACAGCTGAAAATTTAGATGGGGATTCCCATTAAGCAGTTGGAGATTCAGGATGGAGAACAGAACAGTGGATTTCATCATTAGGAAGTCAAGGATAATCTTATGATGGGAATGAAAGCCATGTTGTAAAGGGTTGTGGAGTAAGTGGATTGTAGGGTAATATAAATAGCACATATAGTTTATGTTCAGAGAAATTTGATGGTGAAAGAGATTTGGCAAAGGAAAGCTGACTCAGGGAAATTGCAGAGATGGAGGAAAGGGATTTTTTTTTTGTTAGTTTTTGAAGGTGACTAAGTCCATATATAAGCACAGAGGGAAAGAACCAGTGCTAAAGAAACAGTAAAAAGATGAGACAGAGAGAGAGAGAGAGAGAAGATAATTAATTCACAAATTATAGAGTGAGAGCTGGCAAAGACCTTCAGAAGTCACTTTATCCAACCTCATCATATTAAAGATGAGGAAATTGAGGCTAATCTAGGTTAAGTGACTTGCCCAACATCACACAGGTAGTAAAGAGCAAAGGCAGAATTTGATCCTGAGCCCATTGACTTCAAATCTAGTATTATTTCCCACACACCAAATCCATAGTAGGATGCACAAGTGGAGACATTCTGTAAAGATTGTAAACTCATTGTAAGCCTGGCCTACACTCTAGTTAGAGACATAAGAAATACAAAGAAACAATAAACACAACAGTAACATTTTTGTATCATATGTGTGTTTATGTGTCTGTAAATTTGTCTCATATACTAACAGTAAAAATTAAGTGGAATAGACACGTCTAAGAGGGCATATTAAGAAATCATGGATTGATTAAATGTCAGTGGTGAGGAACAGTGTGGATTCCAATATGACGCCTACTGAAACAAAGAACAGAAATAGAAAAGCTCAGATGAATAGTTAAACCTAGAGGAAGAAGACAGTCTCAGTTTTCTGATAGAGTGTGTCAAAGAGAAATAAGTCACCATCAAATAACAGAGGTTGGTGAATATAGAGGGGATAATTTTAAGGGTATGAGTTGGACTATATGGCCACTGAGGTCCACTCCAGCTATGAAATTACATAATTCTGTATGACTGAGAAGAAAGGCAGTTGATGGCTCAGTGGATAGAGTGTTGGGCCTGGAGTCAGGAAGACCCGAGTTCAAATCCACTATTACTCACTTCCTAGTTGTGTGACCCTAGGTGAGTCATCTAACCTCTGACAAAACTGGAGAAAGGGCAAATTGCTCCAGTATCTTTGCCAAGAAAACCCCAAATGGAGTCACAAAAGGTCTGACACAACTGAAATGACTGAACAACAAACAAATGACTGGGCAAAGGACATTAGATTTGGTAAGGAGATCAGTGATAATCTGCAGGGATCAATTTTACACGGCTCCCTCCCTTTGCAGGGGTGGGAAATTATGAGTATGAAATGCTAGATTATGACATGTTGACTGACTTTCTTAAGAGCAAGGGACAGGGATTGGATCTATGGTTTTCCCTAATATTGAGAACTCCATCATGAGGAAACTCCCTTCATTGATGCTGGTTGGTACCCTCTCTGAAATTTAGAATGTTAGGGAGTTCCATAGAGCACCTAATTATCCAGGGTCATACAGTTAGTATGATTCAGAGATAAGGCTTGACCACAGGTAATCCAAGGGCAATTTGCTATTCATTATACACAATTTCTCTCATTGCATTTATTAAACTCCTCTCTTTTTTTTATTTCTTTTTTTCCCCTCACAAGCAATAGGTTACTGACTAGGAAAAGAATAAGGAATATTTTTCCCAAACTAAAAAAAAAAATGAAACCTCCCCAAATCAACAAAAATAAGAAAAATCAAAATTTTAAAGGAAGTTTCAGTTTCTTTGTGTCTAACCCAGTGCCTACCATAGTGCTTTATACATGCTATACTATACATATAGTAATAGCTTTCTAATAAATGTGTTAAACTGAATTGCTGAACAACAGTCAGAGGCTATAAGCTAGTTTCCATTTAACTTTCTCTTTTTATCCCCATAGGTTTACCTTCAGCTTTTTGAACTTTGTCTATCTTAACTAATTTTCAATAAACTTTTCTGTAGCAAATAAACCAGAAAAGAAAGTTACCCACTTTAGTCAGTGTCTACAACATTATAGCAGCAGCTAGGTGGTTCAGTGGATATGAGAGCTGGGCTTGGAGGCAGGAAGACTTATCTTCCTGAATTCAAATCTGGCCTCAGGCACTTATTAGTTACCTGGTCCTGGACAAGTCACTCAACTCTCTGCTCTTTATCTATAAAATGGGCTGAAGAAAGAAATGACAAATCACTCCAGTATCTCTGCCAAGAAAACTCCCAATGGGAGTTATGGAGAGTAGGATAAGACTGAGAAATGACTCAACAACAACAAGTTAACAACAAAACATATTTATATATCCCAAGAAGGAATCTTTTTAAATCAGGCATCATATTGATCCTATTGACCCCAGAGGCCAAAACCCAGAGTAGCAAGAGGAAGTTGGCCAACTTAGCTTTCCTAACAATTGTTGTTGTTCAGTGGCGTCTGACTCATTGTGACCCTGTATTTTTATTTTGGCAAAGATATTGGTGTGGTTCTCCATTTCCTTCTCCAGTGAATTAAGGCAAACAGAAGTTAAGTGACTTGCCCTGGGTCACATGGCTAATGAGTAACTGAGGCTGGATTTGAACTCGTCTTCCTGATTCCAAGTCCAGTGCTCTATCCACTGCGCCACCTAGATGCCCTAACTAACAATTACAGCTGTCCAAAACTGGAATGGGCTGTACTTCAAGGTGGTACGTTCCCTCTCAGTGGAGATTTTCAAGTTGACTAGATGATAACTTGTTAAGAATGTTGTAGAGAGGATTTTTGTCTAATTCTGAATTGGACCAGATGACCTCCAAGGTCCTTTGCATTCTGAAATTCTCTGATTTTGCATGGTAAATATCACAAATAGAGTTTGCCAAAGCAACAAGTCAACAGTGTTGAAAAAATGCATTGCTGAGATTACAGATCATTCTCATTGTGTTCTCCTATTATTACATCTGACAGCCTGGTTTGCTATGTGAAAGTACTTTCACCTTTGGTGGGAGGGTAAATATTTGAAAAAAAATTGGGAATAAAAGGAAATTAATTTTTAAAAATGTAAAGTTTAACAAAGTTTAAAAGAAAGGGTCTTTTCAATAGGAAGTACCTTTCAAAGTCCATTTACAGAGCAAGTCAGCTCTGTGAGCCTGCTCCATCCTTAGTCACATTGCTACAAAAGGCAAAAATACTCATAATGGGGGGGTAAGCATCAAAAGACAATAGAAAAATGCCTCAAGTTGAAAAGAAAAACCATTCTGCATTAGGGTCTGCCCAACCTCAAATTAAGAAAATACATCTGTCAATTTAGGAAAAGCAAATCCAGAGCTGAAAAGTTATGAAAGTAGAAGAGACAAATGTTGACAACCAAATAAATCCAGCTTAATGGAAACTAGATAACTGAAGCAGAGTCAATAAGTTGTGCTGTGGTCCCAGAAATCAGAAGGTTGTAGGTGGTAAGACTTCTAGAGGGCAGCATTCACTGCCTCTTGCTTTTGGACTTTGAACGTGTTGTGCATTCTGCTCCCCTTCTCTCTCCTTTTTCTCTTTTTTAACTCTACCTTTCACTTTTGTCCAAACTGTAATGAAACCTAGTTGAGCCATTTAAAAGTCATTCATTTCCATCTTTTCTTTTATTAAAGCTAGATATTCAGAAAGTCCGCTTCAGCTGAGTATCACCCAAACCTCCTAGTCTCTCTCATTGATTCATTTTCATGTTTCTTGGCTCTAGATGCTCAATTTCCCTTCTATCAGTTACTCAGGGATGTTTAATGTCTGAATAGAATGTGCAATATCTTTGTTTCCAGCTTTTTTGAAACTTTGGTGAGCCTAATAACTTTTTAATTTTTCTCTTACCACAGCCATCCAAATTTAATTAACTCCAGTTCCCTTTGCCAGATGGTATAGTAGAACAGGGGAAAGAGCCATATGGAAAAAAAGTGAAATATACAATTAGAACCAAAGCAGATCTGCTAATCAAAATTTTTATTTTTAGATATAAAAAAAAAATTCAGAGGACTCTTCATGATGTGGAATGCTGGACCAAAAGATACCATCAATTCTTTTTTTTTTAAAATACTATGCCAAAAAATGTAAAATATAAATGGATCATAATTGGTACCAAAATATTAAAGTCAAAACACACAACCCAACTTTACATTATAAACCATAAACTGCCAAAGTGGCAAGAAATATATGCTATCAATTGTAATCATTCTTCACGTTCAATTTGCTTAAACGTTTTGGGGGAATGTAATCATGGTGGATGAGGTAGAGAGGTAGTTGTGCCAACATGTTTTTAGCATGTGTCTGCTGTGTCAAAACAAAAAGTGCTAATAAAATAACGTTTTAAGAACCAATGTACCAGGGGCGGCTAGGTGGCACAGTGAATAGAGCACTGGCCCTGGAGTCAGGAGGACCTGAGTTCAAATCCGGCCTCAGACACTTAACACAAAAACTAGCTGTGTGACCTTGGGCAAGTCACTTAACCCCAACTGCCCTCCAAAAAGCAAAAAAAAAAAAAAAAAAAAAAAAGAACCAATGTACCATAGTAGGATGCCAGCAATGTAGAAATTCTTCACTGCCCTCTGTCTGGATTTTTAAAATAATGTCTAGCAGTGGGTATTAATCAAAACTGATATCAAGGACAGAATGTATTTTATTCCTTTATTTTTATGAGAAAAGTGAAGTGAGAGAATCCCTGTTAATTTAAGAGATTCATTTGGCATAGATGTTTACTCTTCACTTGAAATTTATTTTGTGGGGGTAGAGGAGGGGAGGAGACTGGCATTAGAATAGCTAGCTAAAAACATCACAAACATGAGACTAGAGAGAAGAATAACAAGAATCTAGAAGTGGTAATTCTAATAAAAATAACCCTTTCCACTTCTAAAAAAAAATTGGTATACTTGTTAAGAGTTTACATCAGACTGGATTATTCCTACACAGATCATTTAGCTTAATAAAACCAATGCCAATAGAGCTCTGAATATAGAAAAAGAATGTAAAATATGGAAACTAGACCTCCAGATCAATTGTTCCTATCACCACAGCCTTTAATTGTTTGGACAAAAACACTAACTTAGCATGGAATGGATCAAAGGAAGATGAATAATATTTACTTTTGCCTTATACCCTAGGCTGCTCCAGGAAAACCAAGGCCAGGGGGACCATATGGTCTGTTCAGCATGAGCAGGTCAAAGGCTAGGATAGAAAATTGGTCTTGTGCCTTTTACTGTTATTTTAACATGGGAATAAAAATGGGAAAACAAGCCTTCAAAAATGAGCACTTTGATAAAACAAATCCAATATTTTGGCCGTTTCTAATAAATGGGCCACAGGTGTCTAAGCATTGTCAAATTATTTTCCATATTTGTCCACGTCTGTTTTACTTTCTCCAGCATGAGGACTTTGATAACTTTCTTTTGTTATTTATAGGTACGTAGATGTTAATAATGTATTTTAAGAAAAAGATAAAACTAGTTGAGATAAATTGGAAATGTGGTCACAAAGAGCCTATTGATACTTCTGTAATTGATTCCATTTATGTGTCTTGGCCAACTGTTCTTGCCTTGCTTTAATTCTAATATAGGACCAGATGTCATGTTATATTTTCACATAATGGCCTACATAATCAGATATAAAATCTCCAGCTAATCAGTGTTTGTTTTTCACAAAAGAGTCATAGTCACAACTCTAATTTATTAATGTGTTGATTTAGTCACTTAAAAATTTATTGAGCATCTAGTATGTAAAAGGTATTTTGTTAAGCTCTTGAGGGATACAGAGATATACAAAAGATAATTTTTGCTCTCAAAAGTTTACAATCTTGTTTTTTACATGCAACTGGGAAATAAGATATACATTCACTGGGGTATAGAAATCCATCTTGCCCTACTAGAAAGTTAGAGGGGATGATGGGGGAGGATATCAGAGAGAACAGATTGGGGGAAGGAGTATTCAGTAGGCTGGCTACTTTGGGGTGGGGGTAGGGGAAAGATGGGGAGAAAAAATTGTAACTCAAAATCTTGAGGAAATGAATGTTGAAAGCTAAAAAGAAATTTTAAAAAGAACTTTTTAAAAAGTTTACAATCTAATTTCATTATGCTTTCCTTTGGGGGGAAGAATGTACTTCATTCTAACTTTTACCTAGCATATGTGATTGCAATGCTCTCCCAAGGAAATCCTAGTCCTCTGTCTATATATTTTCGTCTTTTATTCCAATCCAATTGATCCTTCTAACTTCTTTTTCTTTTTACTCTACGTTTCGCAAATCCTACATTCTATGTCAAATACCACTAAAAGAGATATGCTATTAGAGTGCCTTTGGAAGGTACACATCTTAAGGACAAGATAGACAGTAAAAATAGAGGTTCTCTTTTAGACTAACTTCAATTTATCCTGTATGTACTTGCATGTTTTCATGTTGCCTCCCCCAACAGAATTTGAGTTCCTTGAGGTCAGGGATTGCTTTTGCCTTTCTTTATAATGCTTAGCATAGGCCCTAGCACATAATAATCATTTAATAGATGTTTATTGACTGACTGATTTACAGGGCCTAGTATGCTGTAAGAAAATATAATTTACTAGTAGGAAAATTGAGATAGAGATTGACTAAGGCATTAACCCTCTGTATTTACACGATCTATCAGCATCCATGCTCATTCTCAAATCCTGTAAAATATATCTACCACATCAGTCTTAGTATGAAAGGCCCCAACAAATGAGAGAAGACCAAATAGTATGAAGCTAAAAGAAAACAAACTTACAGTTCTCAACATCCAGATGAGTACTTTAGAAAGAACCCAGACTGGATCATCATGTTACTCAAAGGCTGCTACTGGTAGATTTGTTTTGTGAAATTTTCTCTTCTGAAAATAGCTTTGATAAAAAACCTCTTGTGGCAATAAAAATAAGATGCACTGTTCAGAAGGAAGAGACTCTTAGATCTGTTGCTTTGTTCCAAGATTTACTGCATTCTTTTTTATGGATGATCTAATGAATGAGGTAGGTAGAACACTCTTCTCTACTTGAGTCTTTTTCAGAAAATCCACATAAAAATAACATTTTTGTTTTCCTTGAATGGGATAGATCCAGGATGATGGACATACATTCAAATAGCTGTGAAATTTTCAGCTTGAAAACCGAGGGCTTACTAGATGAGAGGCCTCTTCATTTTTCCTCTTCCTTTGTACAAATTATTCTTAGGCATCTGCTGATCTTAACAATTTTTTTCCCACTTGATTACAAGTGTTTGGAGAAGGGCAAGGGAAGCTTTCTTTTTTTCTTTTTTTTTCCTTTGATCTCATACTTTTTAACCCAACTTCCAGAGATTGTTACTCTCTAAAATTCAACCATTGCTATTTTACATTTAGTTAAACAATGAATTTTTTTTTTAAAGAAAGCTCTTTGATCTATGATCATTTTTCTTTGCTCAAATGGCTGACACTGCTTCTGAGGTTATCTTTCCATCCCCAGCTATCTGTCAGAAGCTCCTATTTTTTGGTCTGAAAGGGTCAGACTAGCTGACAACTGAATCCCTTATGGTTCCCAATTCTATGATCTTAAGCATCAAAAAGAGCCTAACATGCACTGGCTACATAGTACAGTGAAAAGCATCCTGGTTTGGAGTAGAGGACTTGAGTTTGAATTTTGTCCCAGATTAAGCCTGTATGAGCTTGGGCAGTTCACAAGCTCTCTGGGACCCCATTCCTATAAAATCTGTGAAATGAAGAGACTGGACCAGATGGTCTCCTAGGTCCCTTCCTTGATCCTTCGGAAATAGCCTGCTCTTATTCAATTCTCTAAGAAGATGAGAATGAAAATTTTTCCTAGAAAAGATTTTTTTTCTCAAATTAATTTTTAAAAAATCAAAAAGAAAAAAAAAGTCTAACATCCACAGGGCATAATTTTCCAGAGAGGATGATGGTAAGAAGCTGGGTTATTAACTCAAACACACAGCAACAAAATGAAGAGATGCCACCCTTAGACTATTTACCTGTTTCAATGTCTCCCTGGGCCCTGCTGGCATTGCAGTAACAGCAGTCTAGAAAGACAAAGTAGTTGAGCACATTGAAGAAGAGCCCAATGATCCCCGCAAGCAAGACCAGTAGGGCTTGTTCCGTCTTCTGGGGCTCAATATATCTCTTGATGGCTTCAATCAGTATGCTAAACATCAGAGCCGCAGCAAAGACAGAGTTGCTAAGTGCTCCCACCACATCTGCGCGGAGCAGGCCAAAAGTATTTTTATTGCTCTGTTTGATGGTGCTGGCCCGGACCCCAAAAAAACCTACGATCATGGAAATAAGGTGAGAAAGGACCGAAAAGGCATCGGAAGTCAAGGAGAGGGAGTTGCCGATGTATCCTATGGCTAGTTCCATCACAAAGAGAATCAGGCTCACCACGCACATGAGAACCAAGCGACACCTTCTCCCTGTGTAACGGCCCATGTTGTCTTGGCTCTCCCACTTGGCTCCTTCTCCAGCTCTCAGGAATATCTGGGTCCCAGGGGGAGCAGCTATAGATTTCTTGATTACAGCTCCAGGGATAACTCTCTCCTTCAGCCTTTCAGGGCTTGTCATATTTGGAAAGCACTTTTTATAGACCCCAGTAAAGCAATAAAATGGTTTAAAGTGCAATTAAGCAAGGGGACATCACGTGAGCCTCAATGGGGAAATGGGCAACATGGGGAACCCCTGGCTTCAGGTATAGTTCTGTTATTGAAAAACATCTATTGAGATGGAGAAAACCCCATGCCATAAAAACTAGGTAGAAGTCCATCACAACTTTTTGCCTTTCCATCTTTGAAACCACAACAGGGGGTGCAAGACTATTTTAGCAAAGCAAGATTTATCTAATATTTTAAAAAGCTATCTTTTCTAACCTGTTTTATAAATCATTTGTAATGTTACTTGCTGCACTGAAGCAAGGGACAGCTTACTGCCGACTTTCATCAACTCCTTAAACACTCTTCTCGAGTTCAAAGACAAATATTACATTATATACTCTCCCTGAGAAGACAAGATATACATTCCATTTTTGGGATTGGTGGTGGCAGAGAATTTGCTCTTCTAAGGTTCAATTATCTAAATCCCTATGGCCCCATACAGACAGGAAATGACTCTCCAATATTTTGGGACATGTTAATTTTTTAGAGTGAGGCACAGTAACTTTGATAAATTTTAATACTTTGACTTTCTTTTCTGTATTTTGTATATTCATAAACTTTTTATTAACCATTCTAATACATTCCATAAGTGGGATTTATCAAATTAAAAACAATAGTCTTGAAATTCACAGCACAAATGTAGAAATCCCTTTCACACTGTAATAAACTGAGGATTTTTCTTTCTCTGCAATTTCCAGTTGAGATGTTTCTTTTAAGCCTATTCTGTCTCCCAGAAAAGATGAGTTTGGAACAAAACCAATCTATTTCTGAATCAGATTTACATAACATCTCTCTATGTAAGCTTTGCTGTCACTTAATTTCTTTTCATTATGGTTCTGTGCTCTATAGGGGTAAGAATTTATTCTTCCTGGTTTGTAGCAATTTCAATTGTACCACACAGAGATTTACAAGAGGGCAGGGATTATCTTATTCTTATCTCCCTTGATCTGGAGGATACCACATAGTGTAGCACCTTACAACTTTTGCAGTAGGTGCTGAGTAAATATTTGTTGAACGAACAAATCCTTGCTAACATTAATGAGAAAGACAAATGTTATCAGGCAGGCAAGAGTGTGAGGTAGTGCAAGGTCAGGAGTCAGAACGCCTTGGTTCCTAGTCCCAGCTTTGCTGCTGACTATAAATTTAAGTCATTTTACTGCTCTGGACCTGTTTTCTCTCCTGAGATTAAAAGACTGGATTGGATGAGCTCCAGGAAATGCTCTAAGTTTTAAACTGATGTGACTGATGTAGCAGAAGACAGGGATTATCTTTATATTAACTTCAATGCTCAGAATGCTTTAAAAAAAATTAATGCCATTTCCTAAAAATGTAAATGATTAGAAGCCTGTCTTCAAAAGAAGCTAATGCCTATCCTTCATGAAGAAAAGAGCTTAACATGATTTCTGATCTTTCATTTGTATTTTTAAGAATTTGACTAACAATCTAAAAATTGGACAGTAGCCCTAAATTTATTTTAGCATGTCATAAATGTTCAGTTCATATTTGATCAGTATTACAAGTTTGACCTAAAACAGGGTGTATGAAAAAGAATGTCAGCTACAGAGTTGAGGGATTTTGACACTTTTCTATCTGTGTGACCTTGAGAAAATCCTTTTGTGCTTTAGGAATCCATTTCCTCATCTGTAAAGTAAGGGGGTGGGGGGGTGGGGTTAAACTACCTCTAAGTTCTCATCCAGTCCTAAATCTGTGATCCTGTAACAGTCACGCTGTCAAAAACACTGCGTAAGTACACACAAAACACAAGCCAATGTATTGGCTGCCCTCTCCGCCAAATGTTGATAGACTCACTCTTTATTGACATTACTGACAGTATACTTAAGGGAGATGGGGAGCAGGTAAGGCGGGAGTCACATTAAAATGAATTATAAGAACCTTTTTTCCCCAGAAAAACAATTTGAATAAGCTTAGTATCTATCAAAGTCACATTTTATTATGGTAAACAAATAGAACAAAATACAGTTAATTCATTGTATTGAGGAATACACACACCCACATACCCACACATCACTTTTATAATACACCTTATTTAATTATATTTTAATCTTTAAAAAAATTATTTAGTATTTTACTTTTCCCCAGTTACATTCAAAAACAATTTTTTAAACATTCATCTTTAAAACTTTGAGTTCCAAATTCTCTCACTTTCTACTGCCCCTCCCCCACCTGCTTTATTGAGAAGGCAGGCAATATGATATAACACCTTAGTTATTTTAAGCGGATGGCATGAATGGAGTTTTCTTAACACCTCAGATTAATGGCATCAATTTATCCACATTTCGGCAATGTTTTCTACCAGGCTGCTCTTTATAATTGGGAAGTTCAATGATAGTTAGCTATCTCCAGATCATTTTGTAAGAACAGTCAGTCCTATCTTCAATCCCTGATTCCCCACTGAGATACTGTTTATCATACTCCCCCTATCTTGGGATCTTAAACTGAATTGGGTTGGGCAAAGACATATCCATAGAGAACAGCTCAACCAATAGTCAACACTTTCTTGGCATGGCTTGAAGTGATGAGTACAAGGTCAAAGGTGAATTTAGGAATAAGGTACCACCTGCTCCCTCCTCCAGACAAGAAGCTGCTGGTATCAAACTTTTGGTGCTTGTAATAAATAAAAACGTCAAGGTAGGAACAATATAGTTATATGGCAGAAGAGAAATATTAACAGCTCAGGTCAAAGATAAACAGTGTGATCTCCCCAGACTTTCCACACCCAAAATACCAATCCCTTCCTTATTTACCATCTGTTCTCACTATGACTCTTAGAGATCAGCATGAAGACATCTTTCCATCTTCCTCCACCAGTAGGTCAAATGACTAAATGTAATTGTCTAGGTTTCAATTTTTAATAATCCCTGTGGTTTGTTGGAGTTTAAAAAATACAACTCTTTTTAACCCTCTTAGCTGAACTAAAAGTTGCTCCAGCTTTAAATAAGATGTAAAGTAGGAAGTGTACTTGTCTTGTATGTTGACTATACAAAAATGGACCTTGTTTCACACTGATTTCTCTAACACTTTTCAAACTGCTATCACACTTCCCATGAACTATGGATAGTACTTTTTTGAATAGCTGATAGAGAACACAACTTGTAAATAAAACAATTTCATTTCTTTCAGGCGTTATTTACTGCCAAGTCATACTTTGCCCTGAAAAGTACTACCATTCTACTTTAGTGTAATTACTGCCTTTATGACAAGACAATTATGATTTACAAATAAATTTATGCTATTAAAGAATACAACTTCTAACAAAACAAATCACTACAGTCTTTTAAATGGTGAATTCATTTTGAAGGCAGTCCTCAAGCGCTTTGGGGAAGCAGCAGTTAAATATGCCTATGATCTGAAACCTGAAAATTCCCAAGGAGCAGTATTCTTGAAAGACACCATTGGTGACATATCCTCTGCCATTTTAAAGACTGACAAAACAGAGACAGCATGTGATGGTAGCTACTAGGTTTGGTTTTTTAGTCAACAGTTTGGAAACTTTGCTCCAATAGCATTTTTGTTCATTTACAGACAGACCATCAGCCATCATACAGGGAAACTGAGAAACTTAAAGGTAAATTATTAGGCACCAGGGTCAAATTAAGGGTGGTTCATAAAGATGGGTTACTTCTAAACTTCTCTTACAATTCATGGAAAACATTCAATTTACAGGAAAAAAAATTACAGAGATCTTTGGAAAATATTTTGGAATGAATCAACTGGTGCTTTATTAAATTAAGTGAAATATACTAAATATGCTAAAATTCTCAAATGAATCTGTAATCTCATCAATTTGGATATTCTTTTAAATGATGCAGATCTCCACTTATCTATACCTAGCTATCCTGTGTACTTCATGTTCATGTCTTCTCATAAATTTGCCATAAGGTGGACATCAAAAAGGTTAGAGGATGTCTTTTTTTTTCACAAATAAATGAAAGAATAAGTAAATGAATGAAAAAAGGTTTATTTAATATGAGTCAAATACCATGTTAAGATAGCCTGACACCGCAGACACTAGCGCACTGTTGAACTGGCACCATCATCCCCTTGCACTTGCTGTGTGACTAGTCCATCTTCTTTTCCTACCCTACATTTCCCTGATAACAAAGGATCATAATAGGATCATGTCTACAGCTGAAAGAGGCCTTTACAGAGCCCTTCGAGGGCCTTAAAGGTTGAATAGTTCAACTGCCTCTTTTTAAAGATGAGGGTACTGAGACTTATAAGAAGGTTAAGTCACTTCCCCAATGTCACACATCAGAGGTAAGATCTGAAGCCAAGTTATCTGATTCCACAGTCAACCCTCTTTCCACTTACCACATTGTCTCCCAGTCTATTGTTTACTTCTGTTCTCCCAAATTACTCATTGGTTATACATTGTAGCCTGCTTCCCCATCGTCCTTTGTGATATTCATTTTTTGTTCTTCTAAGACTGTTACGTTTCACATCTTGCAGCTATACAACATTGGTGGAATATGTTTAAAAAATAGGAGCCTTTGTCTTCAAAAGAAGCTTGTGGCCATTAAAAGAGCTTTGCAACTTTCTGAAAGGTAACCCAGCCCACTCCTCCTGTCCAATTCTGAGTTTGACTTTTTGTCCATTTACACTTTCTGTTCCAGATATATGTGGTGACCGACAAACACTAAAAGTTGTCCATTCAACTGTATGTTATGATTTTGGCAACATTAATTTTTTAAAGAACAAATGATCATAGCCAAGCAAAATAAATCCACATATTTGCTATGAACAAAAATATGTCTCATGTTGCACCCTGAGTCCATCAATCCTCTGTCAGTAGCATGCTTCATCACTGGTCTGCTGCAGTTGACTGGTCATTGAACTGGTTATATTAACAGACACCATTCATACACTTGATCTTTTCTGATGCTCTGGGGCTATCCCCCCCACCCCCTTCTTTCTTTTTAGCGATGAGGTCTGAAATTTGTTCACCACCATTAGGAATTTCTCTTTCAGATAACATTATGAATTAATCCTTTGTGGTTCCAACGTAGATCTCTTTTGTGTACACTTGGCCCAATCTAGCTGCTTTGTCTGTCTTATGTTGCTATTTCTGTCTTCCATATAAGTACATCCAAGACTCTGATGTTGAGTCCAATTGTAATGGTTCAATGAACTTTGTATTTAAGTGTCATAACCATTTTTGTAGATTTCCCCCCTCATTTTTCATGTCATTGTTCTTTTATTTTTATCCTTAAAATGTCCTCAGGATGACTTCTTACCAAGTTTTAAGCTGATTTTACTTATTACTGATTTTTACACTGATTCTATTTTTGAAGTGATACTACTCATCATCATTCATCATCCTTATTTGTAAGGTCTTACAAGTGAATTTATTTCCTAATTTTGTGTTGCCTTTGGGCACCAACTTTGTGCTGGGTAAATACAGGCTTGCTGACCAAGATGTTTTTAGGCTTTTAAAAATCTCCATGTTGTGACAACTGGTTTTATATTAAACTTCTGTATAAAATAAGTGTTGATAACATTTAATTTCTGCTCTCTATTATGCATTTTTCATTATTATATATTTAAACAGTTCAGGATTGAACTGTCTCAATTGCAGATGACTTTTTTTTTTCTTTTCCATTCTTTGTCTTATAACTTTTTACTGTCTGATCTTTGCTCTCAGAAGTCAGGTCTGACTATACACAGAATATTGAGATGATTTCCACATCAATAACATATCTTTTGCTATATGATCAATTTCATTTTGGGGACATTATTCTGTGATCACCATCTGGAATGCCTACTGATTCTTTTCTCATGTAAAATATTCATGATGTAAAGGCATGAGGATTTGGTAGTCTACAAGGCTTTTGGGCTCTCTCCTTGAAACATTCACTCCTTGAATCATTTTCAAATATATTTCTTTCACAATTCTCATCAAGAATCTCATCAAATATCAAAATAAATGTTGATTCAAACTGGAAGGTCTTTGAATTCTTTTACTTTTTCATCCTCTGCAACTAATGTTGATGTAGAAGCTGTAATTACTTTTATTAAGTTTTTTGCAAATACTTAACTTGAACACTGCAATTATGAGATAAGTCAAATGTCTCATAAAATATTTTTATTTTCAAATGCAGAATAAAATCAATCAAGAAGTATCTGTCAAGCACCTACTATGTACCAGATACGGTCCTAGGTACATAGGATTAAAACAAACAATCCTTACTCCTAAGAAATTTACATTTTAATCACCAGTTTAATCTGCCAGTATCTTTCTTTGCCTCCCCAAGGAACATCTGTGTACCATTCTTCCACTTAGTTGCCACTTCTTTTATTTTTGCTTTAACTTACCACAAAAATGTCAAGATTTAGAAGATTCAGCTCCATGAATAGTATGCTTATATCTTAGTCTTGTATCCAGAGAAATCGAAACAGCCAAGTTAAAAAGTTTATAGATAATTAAAAAACTAAGTGTCTCTTAGCAACCCTGCCCTATTTTCTGCCATTGGCACTGCAAAGGCAGGAAGGAGTTGTATAGGACTAAGATAATTTTATATTTGTTTCATGGGATGAAAACATATTTGAAACTCTAGTCTTATATGCCAATGCCTCATTATAAGATGAAGTGCTAGTTCTCAAATGACATGCAAGTAGATTTGAAGGTCTGGAGGGTACTAACATACTTTGACTATGCAATGAAGCCAACAGACTTATCTATTTTCTGAGGACCAATCTTGCCATGTATGGAAAGTCTCATCATCAGTAGGCTAGCAACTTGAAGAACTCTGGTCCTAGCAACCCATAGGAAGCATAATCAATAAAAATTATGCATCATATATCTTCATTACACTTGTGGTTATTTGGATAAATGCACAGGTAATAAAGATATTAATGAATCTTCAGAAGATGGCATTTTCAGTTTGATGCTTTCATATACTAACAAATGAACACATCTGCTCCTTACAGCATCCTTTATAATTAAAACACAAAAATTGATTACAATCCTTCTTTACAATCTGACTAATGTTTAATGTGAAGGCCTTTGCAGATTCTATATTTGATTGCATGCTGCCATGGGAAGGGGGAAGAGAGGAAAGGAGGAGACAATTTAAAACTCAAGGAATTGTAGAACTGAATGTTGTAAACTAAAAGTAAATAAATTGTTTAAAAATGCAAAATCATGCGTCTTCCCTCCACAAAAAAGCCAAACTACTGTTACAGTCTTTTCACATTATTGAGCACATCTCTTGCTTAGTGTGAAGTTTTATGCATTATTACCTGGATTCATTCAGGGTAATTCACATTCATGCAATTCATTTCACTCATTTCTTCTTAAAACATAATATATATTAGATTCCTTTAAGGGATTAACCAGGGAAGATGGATGAGGGCAGAAGACATCACAGTTAGTTTGAAGACTGCCATTATTCTTAATTCTTAGTGACATTACTTTTTAACAATTTCCAAAGGACTATGAGGATTCATATTTAGATGGATTCAGTTGAAACACCACAATGGGAATTGGCTGTTGTGGTAGAGATAGAATTTATCTCATACTTTATTTCAAATTAAGATGAAATGTTATAAATTCCAATCTAAGATAATGGGAGCCGTAATCCTAGTCCTTACACTGCAGATTCCTGCCTCAGACCCATCTATAAAAGTAAAATTCTTGAATGATCCAGAGACCTTTGAAAGACCAATTAAATGTCCACTTAAATATTGTGTTTAAATTTCTAATTTCTTCATTAGATTTTTTTCATAAAACATAACACTCCAGATAAAAGCAAGTATGAAGCAACACATATGATCACAATACATATTTATTGTTAGAATTGTTTACAGAAAAGTATTTATTACTGCTATTTTAAGACTATATGGATTTTCTCCCTTGAACATTGTTTCTATGACTCTGTTTTTGGAATTTTATTTTAAAAAATCAGAAAACTGGTTATTTTTGAGAAGATGTCAGTCTTATTTAAAAAAAAATTTAAGAAGCTCAGTAATAGCCATTTTCCCTAGTAACTGCGACCAAACAAGGTATAGAACTTGGCAAGCTTCTTGCCACAGACACACTTGGTCCCAGGCTGCAAATCACAGAGAGGTTTGAAGGGCATACAAAGGCTTTTTGCTCCCATGGATGGGGCGCCAGGTTCAAGATCTTGATCTCTGAAATAACAAAAAGAATCTCACTTGTTTTCATTTATTTATTTTGACAATTCTATTACTTTGAATTAGAATACAAAAGTTTTCATATTAGGTTCTTTATAGTTAACACAATAATGATCATATTAGAGTTCAACTTCATTCAAAAAATATTGATCTGGGTGCCTACTAGGCAAAGCACTGTGAAAAGCTTTTGAGAACTGTGAGTGTGGCACAGAATGGGTAAGATAAAGCCCTTGTCCAAAAGAAACTCACAATCTCATAATAAAAGAGTTGAGACAAGTTACAAATAACTATAAAACAAAGTAGGATGTGATATGAGAGGCACAAAAAAAGAGCCACTGGGATTGACGGTGTCTTATTTGCTCAAGAATGTTCAGGGAATGCTTCACAGGAGGCAGCACTTGAGTTGGACGTTAAAAAAAAAGACATGACTTCTAAAGTTTTTGTAAACTATGCTACTGAAGATGCACTTGCTTCCTATTGCCTCTAGGATGACATACAAACACCACTGTTTGCCTCTTAATAAAAGGACCAAAATTAATTTAAGGCTACCTAGCAAGTTTTTGTCAATTGTCATACCTGGTCCTCTAGCATTAAAACTCTTCATAAGCTGGCTCATCTATTTTTCTAGCCACTTTAGTCTACCCCAAACTGGTCTACTTGATATTTCTCCCACATTAGAAATTCCTGTCTCTATACCTTTGCATAGGCTGGCCTATAAACCTGGACTGCACTCCCTCCTCATCTTTGCCCCTTGGAATCCCTAGCTTTTTTCAAATATGTGGCCTATATGTGGCCTTTCCTAAGTCCCCCAAGCTGCCACTGCTTCACAACCCTACCTGAAAGCACCTAGTATTGACTTTGTTTGAATTTTGTATTTATTTACATTTCTTCAGTTTGTTTCCCCAGAGAGAATGTAAGCACCCTGAGGGCAAGTTTATTTCATTTTTGACTTTGTATTCTCTGTGCCTATTAGTATCTGGAAATTAGGAAGTGCTTAAATTCTCATTAATGGACTACTGTACCATACATTATGGACTCAAACATGAATGTATAATGTTGATATTTAAACCTCTGTTTAAAAAAAAAATCCAGTGAGGACAGTCTTGTTCATCTGAAGTACTAATGACATATAAATTCCATGAAGCCAGTATCAGTGTTTGCCTAGCAGTATTATACATAAGTCAGAGCCTTAAACCTATTTTGCTGAAGTGAATTAGCATCATAAGAAAGCTTAAAACCAGATCCCAAACACACAAAAATATCTAACCCCAACAAGTGCTAAATCTGCATGAACAGATATTGAAGGAAAATGAATATTTAAAATTATTTCTAAGTCATTTGCACTTTTAAATGATATTTATGAATAAGTTTACCTGGCTGTAGTTTTTTTGATCCAGTCTTCACAATCAGTTTCCCCACAGAAAGGAATCTGAGCAATCTAAAGTGGGGCATAGTGAAGAAAAAAAATTGTAATTTGCTGTGTTCCATAGAACAGTTTATTTACATTTGGTACTGAAACACTTAAAACTATAAAGCAGTATTTCTTGACCTTGTTTTGGTTCTGATGCCATTACAACCTGGTGTTATGACACAATCTGGTTCGTGACACCTTTTTATAATAAACTTGCTAGAACATAGCAGGAAAGATATGAGGGAAGGGGAAGTAGAAGGTACCAGGTGCCTTCTGTTTTTTCTCTCATCTATATAAATATATATATTCAGATTCATACATATAGTTACCATTCTCGCTTTCTTTATGACAGCTATTATGACATACCATCAGATCAAAAATTGAAAAGGAGAACAAGGAAACTTAGAACAAAATAACACACTAAAGATTGCAGCACTTCAAATATCCCAAAACACTGTTTAGAAAACAGTGATCTAACAGGAGAACAATGTGGTCCAAGTAGCCCCAAGCTCTTATTTCAGCTGTACTACAAAGTTGTGACTTTTGGACTTCCTGGGCTCTCTTTACTGTATCATAAAATTCTGGCTCCACTTACCTAAAAGAGTATAGTGAGTAAATGGAAAAAAAAATATGGAAAGCTTTTTTTTTTTTTAAAGGATGATGTGGTAATTTAGAAGGTATTTTAGAGGTCACATAGTCCTATTGCCTCATTTTATTGATGAGGAATCTAATGAAGTCGTTTGCTAAAGGAACAAAGACTAGACCTTGATTTTGAACCCAGGTCTCTGGATCTACTTCAACTTCTTCATTCTGGAAAGGCATAGTCAACTTACAGGACAGTGCAAGTCTCTAAATTGTGCCAGTACAAAGGATTTTAGTTCAGTGTTCAGGTTTCAAAGGGCTTCCCTACTGAAATGCAGAGCAAATATAAATTGGGATTACTATCTCATCAATAAACAATAATTCATACTTACATAGCAATGTAAGGTCAACCAATGGAGTTGCTCATAAAGACCCTTTGAGAAGTCTTGGGAAAATTTTATCAAAGCAGCTGATGGTCTGAGTTGAACAACTCGCCTCAGTGCACATACATTAACAAGGGCACCAGTCCCCACCCCAGCATTCTAGCTCTAAGAACAATATACTCACAACTACATAAATTGCTTCTCTGTTCAGATTAAAAAGCAAAACTATGGATTACTGACAAAGCAAACTAAATTTAGTCAGTAGGAATAGATTTCATATAGGTTCCACCTCAAGAATTTCAACAAATAAATTGTACTACACTAATGTAAATTTACAGTCAACACAATTTGTCAGGATTTTAAATGGAAATGCTCGATTAACTTCTACTTAAATAATATGACCTTGTATAGTCTGAGTTGACTATTCATGATTAATTTAATTAAAACAATTTTATTTTGCCTCTGGTAAGCATATTTTCCCCTGAATCTAAGTAAAAAATTAAAACTCAAACTGTGGGAGTGTTTGGGCTAAGAAAACAGTGAAACTTGCCCCCTTTGTGTTGATATTTGGTAAATCATTAGCACCAACTCAAACAAAAAGGATTAAAATCGCTAACATTTACAAAAAGCATTGTTTACAATGAATCAGAAAAAAGGGGAAGATCGGAGGAAGGCCAATCATATTTAATTATACAGCAACAGAAAAACCATTCATGGCTTAGTTACAAATAAATCTCTTCTTACAGGAAATATATTCCAATGAACTGTTTCACAATGTTAATCCAGCAACGAGCTTAATATTTTAATATCTGGTAACTACTTTTGTTTCTTTGCTTTTTGGAGGGGGGAGGGCTGGGAAACCGGGGCTGGGTTAAGTGACTTGCCCAAGGTCATACAGCTAGTAAGTGTGTCAAGTGTCCAAGGACAGATTTGAACTCAGGTCCTCCCGACTCCAGGGCTGGTGTTCTATTCTTTGCACCATCTAGCTGCCCCCAATAACTATCTTAACAATATTTTAAATAATTTTACTCCCAGTTGGCAGTTCCATTCCTTAATTTTAAGGAAACAATCACTATGTCCTAAATAAGGGTTAATCTTAAAAACAAAGAGCAAAAATTCATCTAATACTTTTACTGCTAAACTGTTCAAAATATGTACACAAATTAAATGTAATTTTTGAGGTGCCGAAAAATAAACATAATACATAAGAGTTTATCCAGAATATCATTGTAAAACATGAATTCTATGAATTGCCATGAAGTAGCATGAATTTTTAGGTTAAGTTCAATTTCAACATTTACCAGTTGTATGACCAGGCACAAAAGACAATTTATGTGAACCTCAGTTCCCTTATCTAGAAGATGTTGACATAATACTTAACACTTATTACACCTTACAGAGTTGTCCAGAAAACATTTTATGAAGCTAAAAATGCTACACAAAAGTTCACTTATTATAACTTTAGCTCACTCATCGAAAGGTTTCTGGTTAATACTAAAGTTTAATTTAACATCAAATTGGAAAAATTTCCATCATTAGCAATTGCTATTGATGATAGTTGATACTTTTTAAATGGGAAACATTACAAATACATGACACCATACTAAGTTCTTAAAAGAGATTTAAAATGCATAAAAAACAAATATAACAAAGGTAAACATTATGTTTATATATTATGAGTGCACACGGTGAGTGATATTAAACATAAGATATAATAATGGTGTGCATCTTAGCTATAATTAGGAATAGAGAGAACTCCATTTTAAAAAAATTAATTTACTTTTAGTTTACAACATTTAGTTCCACAATCCCTTGAGATTCAAATTTTCTCCTCCTTTCTCTCCTCCCCCACCCACCATGGCAGCATGCAATCAAATATACAATCTATGCATATCTTCATATTAAACATTAGTCAGGTTGTAAAGGATTATAACCAAAAGAGTGAACAATGAGAAAAAGGAAACCAAACAAAACAAGAAAAAGAAAGGGGGCAAGTAGTTTGCTTCAATCTGCATTCAGACTCTGTAGTTCTTTCTCTGGATGTGGGTACCTCTTTCCATCATGAGCCTTTTGGAGTTGCCTTATAACCTTACATTGCTGAGAGGAGCCCAGTCTATCAAAGTTAGTCGTCATACACATGTCGTGTCTGTAATTGTATACAAATTTCTCCTGGTTCTGTTCTTCTCACTCAACATCAGTTTATATGTCTTTCCAGGTTATTATGAAGTCCATCTGCTCCTCATTTCTTACAGCACAATAGTATTCCATGACATTCATATAGGACAACTTGTTCAGCCATTCCCCAATTGACAGCCACCCCCTTGATTTACAATTCTTTGCTACCACAAAAAGGGCTGCTATAAATATTTTTGTACATGGAGGGCCTCTTCCCACTTCTATGATCTCTTTGGGATACAACCCCCGAAGTGAGATTGCTGGGTTTATACTTATTTGTAGTCCTCTGGGCATAGTTCCAGGTTGCTCTCTAGAATGGCTGAATCAGTTCACAACTCCACCAACAATGCATTAGTGTTCCAATCTTTCCACATCCTCTCCAGCATCTATTGTTTTCCTGTTTTGTCATCTTAGCCAATCTGACTAGTGAGATGTGGTACCTCAGAGTTGTTTTGATTTGCATTTTTCTAATCAAGAGTGATTTAGAGGGGGCGGCTAGGTGGCGCAGTGAATAGAGCACCGGCCCTGGAGTCAGGAGTACCTGAGTTCAAATCTGGCCTCAGACACTTAACACACACACACACACAAAAAAACTAGCCATGTGACCTTGGGCAAGTCACTTAATCCCAACTGTCCTCCAAAAAAAAAAAAAGCAAAGAAATAAGGCCTTTATCAGAGATACTGGTTGTAAAATTTCCTAATTTTCCATGTCCCTCTTAATTTTGGTTACATTGATTTTATTTATACAGAAAGTTTTCAATTTAATGTAATAAAAATGACCCATTTTGCATTTTATAATGCTCTCTTAACTCTTGTTTCATCATAAAATCTTCCCTCCTCCATAAATGTGACAGGTAAACTATTCCTTGCTCTCCCAGACTGCTTACAGTATCACCCTTTATATCTAGATAGTGCACCCATTTCAACTTGATTTTGGTATACAGTGTTAGATATTGGTCTATGCCCAGTTTCTGCCATACTATATTCCAATTTTCCCAGCAGTTTTTGTCAAATAGTGAGTTTTTATCCCAAAAAAACTGCGGTCTTTGGGTTTATCAAAGAGTAGATTACTATAGTAATTGACTGCTGAATCTTGTGTACCCAATCTATTCCACTGATCCACTACCTTATTCCTCTGCCAATTGCAAGTAGTTTTGGTGACTGCTGCTTTATAATACAGATTAAAATCTGGTATGGCTAGGCCACCTTCCTGAGCATTTCTTTTCATTAATTCCCTTGATATTCTGGACTTTTTGTTCTTCCAAATGAAATTACTTTTTCTAGCTCAATAAAGTAATGTTTTCGTACATTTATTGGTATGGCACTAAATATGCAATCAATTTAGGTAAAATTGTCATTTTTAGCATACTAGCTTGACCCAGCCACAAGCAACTGATGTTTTTCCAATTAGCTAGATCTGACTTTATTTGTGTGAAAAATGTTTTGTAATTGTGTTCAAACAGGTACTGGGTTTGTTTTGGCAGGTAGATTCCAAAATATTTTATAATGTCTACAGAAACTTTAAATGGAATTTCTCTATCTCTTGCCATTAGATTTTGTTAGAAATATGTAGGAATGCTGAAGATTTATGTGAGTTTATTTTACATCCTGCAACTTTGCCCAATTTATCATCTCAAGTAGATTTTTTAACTTGATTCTCTAAATATACCATCATATCATCTGCAAAGAGTAATAGCTTAGTCTCTTCTTTGCCTAATTTGATTCCTTCAATTTCTTTTTCTTCTCTAATTGTTACTGCTAACATTTCTAGTATAAAACTGAATAAAAGGGTTTATAGTGGACATCCTTGTTTCACCCCTGATCTTACTGGAAATGCTTCTAGCTTATCCCCATTACATATACTAATTGCTGAAGGTTTTAGATAGATGCTATTGGTATATAATTTTCTCTCTGTTTTGTGTCTTCCCAACTCAGGTATCAGTACTATATTTGTGTCATGGGCCGCCTAGGTGGTGCAGTAAATAGAGCATCAGCGCTGGAGTCAGGAGGACCTGAGTTCAAATGCAGCCTCAGACACTTAACACTTACTAGCCATGTGACCTCAGGCAAGTCACAACCCCAATTTCCCTGCCCTCCCTCTCCAGAAAAAAAAAACATTTGTGTCATAAAAAGAATTTGATAGAACTTCTCCAATTTTCCTGAATAGTGTGTAAAGTATTGGAATCAATTATTCTTTAAATGTTTGATAGAATCCTCTAGCAAATTCATCTAGCCCTGGAGATTTTTTTCTTAGGGAGTTTGCTGTTGGCTTGTTTGATTTCTTTTTCTGAGATAGGGTTATTTAAGTAATTTACTTCCTCTTCAGTTAATGTGGGTCACTTATATTTTTGCAAATATTCATCTGTTTCACTAAGACCGCCAAATTTTTGTGCATATGATTGGGCAAAATAATTCCTATTGTTTTAATTTCCTCTTCATTGGAGGTAGATTCACACTTTTCATTTTTGATACTCATAATTTGTTTTTTTTTATCATACTGACTAAAGGTCTATCAATTTTATTGTTTTTTTCATAGAACCAGCTCTTAGTTCTATTTATTAATTCAATAGCTTTCTTAATTTCAATTTTATTAATCTCTCCTTTGGTTTTCATTATTTCTAATTTAGCATTTAATTGAGGATTTTCAATTTTTTCTTTTTTCTAGCTTTTTCAATTGCATGTCCAATTTATTGACCTCCGTTTTTCTCTAATTTATTCATGTATGCATTCAGGGATGTAAAACTTCCCCTAAGAACTGCCTTTGCTGCATGCTACAAGTTTTGGCATATTGTTTCATGAATGCCATTCTCTTGAATGAAGTTACTGACTGTTTCTATAATTTCTTGTTTGACCCACTCATTCTTTAGGATTAAATTATTTAGTTTACAATTAGTTTTTAGTCTATATTTCCATGGCCCTTTATTGCATATGACTTTTATTGCATCATGATCTGAGAATGATCCATTTAATTATTTCTGCCTTTCTGCACTTAATTGTGAGGTTTTTATGCCCTAGTACATGGCCAGTTTTTGTGTATGTGTCATGTACTGCTGAGAAGAAGGTATATTCCTTTTTATCTCCATTCATTTTTCTCCAGAGATCTATTATATCTAGCCTCTCTAAAATTCTATTTGCCTCCTTAATTTCTTTCTTGTTTATTTTGAGGTTAGATTTATCAAGTTCAGAGAGGAGGAGATTGAGGTCCCCCCCTAGTATAGTTCTGCTATTTCTTCCTCTAATTCCCTTAACTTCTCCTCTAGGAATTTGGATGCTATACTGCTTGGTGCACATATGTTAAGTAATGATATTGCTTCATTCTCGGTGGTGCCTTTTAGCACGATAGTTTCTTTCCTTATCTCATTAGATCTATTTTTGCTTTTGCTTTGTCTGAGATAGATTGCTACCCCTGCTTTTTATACTTTAGCTGAAGCATAATATATTCTTATCCTATGTGTATTCCCTTGTTTCAAATGTGTTTGTTGTACACAGCATATTGCAGGATTGTGGTTTTTAATACATTCTGCTATCTGCCTTCGTTTTATGGGAGAGTTCTGTGTCTTTTCCTCCATCCTATTCTTTGCCATTTATGTTTTTGTTTCTTCCTTTGCCCTTTCCCTCCTTAAGAGTTTTCCTTTTGTCCACTGCCTCCCTCAGTATTCCCTCCCTGTGAGCCCCCCTCTTTACCTACCTTTTCTCCTGATATTTCCCTCCCTTTTTATCTCCTCCTCACCCCTCCTACTGACTGTAGGGCACAATGGATTTTTAAACTTATCGGAGTATGTTATTCCCTCTTTGACCCCAAACCAATGAGAGTAAATTCCATACAGGGCTCCTCTCCCTCTCTCCTTTTCTTATCTTATAACGAATTTTTGTGTCTTTTCACATTAGAATCTTAAACTTAACTGATTATGTTGATCCCTCTTTCAACCAGAATGAATGAAAATAAAGATCATACGTTGTTCATTTCCCTCCTTTCCCTCTGCTATAGTGTGTTTTTATAACTCTTAGTGTAGCATAATTTACCTTTTTCTGTCTCATCCTTTCCTTTTCTCCCATTATAGTCTCTTTGAATCCCTGAATAAGGTTTTTTAAAAAAAATCATCAGATTAGTTCATTTATACCCAAACCCTCTATCTATGTATATCCCATTTAAATTTCAATACTGACAGGTATCAGCTTCTCATATAGGGATGTAAACAGTCAGCTCTTATTGAATCCCAAGTTATGTGCATGTGCACGTGCGTTTTCCTTGTTTACCTTTAATCTCTTTCTTGAGAATTGTAATTGGAGATCAGATTTTCCAGTGAGTTCCGGCTTTTTACATCAGGAAAGTCTGAAAGTCCCTTATTTCATTGGATGACCATCTCCCTGCCTGAAAGATTATACTCAGTTTTGCTGGGTAGCTGACCCTTGGTTGCAGTCCAAGCTCTTTTGCCTTATGAAATATTATATTCCAATCCCTCAGTCTTTTAATGCAGAAGCTGCTAGGTCCTGTGTGATACTGACTGTAGTTCCACAATATTTGAACTGTTTCTTTCTGGCTGCTTGCAGTATTTAGTCTTATAATTCTGGAATTTGACTACCATATTTCTTGGAGTTTTCAATTTGGGACCTCTTTCAGGAGGAGTCTGGTGAACTTTCAATAACTATTTTACCCTCTGATTCTAGGACCTCAGGACAGTTTTCTTTGACAATCTCTTGGAGGATACTGTCCAGGCTGTTTTTTAAATCATGGCTTTCCGGAAGACCTATAATTTTTAGGTTATCTCTCCTGGATCTGTTCTCCAGGTCAGTTGTTTTCCCAACAAAATATTTTACACTTTCTTCTAATTTTTCAATCTTTATATTTTGTTTGATTCTTGATGCATCATAGTCATTAGCTTCAATTGGACTGATTCTAATTTTTGGTGAATTATTTTCTTTGGTTAGTTTTTGAAATACCTTTTCCATATATTCAGATTTCATTTTTAGGGAGACATTTTCTCCAGTTAGATTTTGAATCTCCTGCCCTAGTTCACAAAATTTACTTTTTAAGGATGTTTTCTTCAGTGAGATTTTTTTTTTCTTTCCCATTTTGGTCAATGCAGTTTTAAAAGAATTGGTCAATTTATCTTCTACCTCTCTAATTTGGCTTTTAAAATCTTTCTTGAACTCTTCCAAGAATGCTTTTTGGGCTTGAGACCAATTCATATATCTTTTTGTGGTCTCCGGTGTGGATACAGTTCATGGTGTCTCCTGAAAGTGGTTCTTCTTGTTCGCAACAATAGGATTCAATCATCTTTGTTTTTTCCTTTGTAAGTTGCTTCTTGCCCATTGTGACTGCTTATTTTCTGGCTTTTAAAGTGTATTTCTGCTTCTAGGGTACAGAAGGCTCTGACCCATGATTCTTAAGCTGGGATCTAGGGGCCTGGTTGTTGACTTTGTGTGCTGTAGCCTCTAGACTGAGGCCAAGGCCAGAACTCTCAGTGTTTCCCCTGGGTTACCCTGAGGCTCAGAGAGTAAGATGTGGGGGAGGGGTGGTCTGGCTACTTCAGGTTTCTGGCTCTGTGCCCCTGGGCTACAGCTCAGGTAGGCTCAGCAGCTGGTGGCTGTAGCACTGGTGTTTGCAGATTCCCCTGGTTGTGCTTAGGCACAACTGGGCTTCTGGTGTTACCACTTGCTGGCTCCACCCCCCTGGGCTTCGGGATATCCCCCTGGTCAGCTGAGATGAGGGTTCTGAGACACTTCCCACTCTTCACTCCAGGCTTTGCAAAGCCTCAGTCACAACCTTCCTCTAGGTCTCCCAAGCCTGCTACTGCTTCCGCTATTTCAAGATTTTACACTGGGGCAATTATCTCTGGGATTTCAGGGTCAGGAAAGGGGATTAGAGCAGCTAAGGTTTACTCTGCCATCTTGGCTCTCAGAAGTTCAGAGAGGTGAATTTTAAACGGGCTGATAGCCCCAAGAGAAGCTGCTCCTGCTGCGTGGGCCCTGAGTTTTTTCTTACCCAGCTCTAACAGATGCTCTGTCCCATGGTGAAAGGTCTGCAAATTGCCCTTGTGGTGGGTGAATATGCTGGACAGGGCTCACTCTTACTCCACTGCTGTGTGTTCTCAGGTCTACGCTGGTGTATCCTGTGTGTGCTCCACGTTTCCCCTGCCCACTCCTACGTGGGCACTTTCCTGGACTGGGAATCTCCTACCCTCCATCTCCCAATGGATTGTGTTACTCTAAAATCTGTTCAGATCCACTTTTTAGAGGTTACTGACAGAATTCACCATGGAGTTAAGATAAAATCCTGCTTACATTTGGCCATCTTGGCTCCACCCCAAGCACTCTATTAATGCTTATTTAAATAGTACAATGAAATCTGTTTGAATAGGTTTGATGGAAATTTATGACAATGGAAATTATGTGTTAAAAGGTATAATAGTTCAGTTAATTGGAGGATTCTGCATTGGAATAACTCCCAAAAGCAAACAAAGCACAATCAGATTTTAAGAAGTTTGGAAAAAAAAGGAACTTTAAAATCAAATATTAGAATAGCCAGGTGCCTAACAATGATCAAATTATATTTTATCTGTAAAGGTTCTTTTTCCCCCCCTCATAAAAAAAGTACAATAGCTATATTTATACCAGTCTTGGAAAAATTGATTGTTACCACCTCTTAAAGGGGATGAGACAGTGAAGGGGGTCCAAAGAATAGAAAATACAAAACCTTTTAATGCCAAAAACATGTTCTTTGGACCTATATCTGAAATTCAGTTGCAGTCTAGCTTAAACTAGGAGGTGAAATTCTTACAATGGCTTACCTTCTATTAGGCTTAAAAGATAGTTCAATTATCTTGTATATTATTAATTTCTGTGAAAGCCATGGTTATTATTACTATGACAACTAAAGTTGACCTATAAGCTAATTTATTAATTCATGCAACATTTTAAAAATACTATTTTTTAGAGGAAGCTAGGTGACACAGTGAATAGAGCACTGGCCCTGGATTCAGGAGGACCTGAGCTCAAATCCAGCCTCAGACACTTAACCCCCAACTGCCCTCCCTTCCTCCTCCAAAAAGAAAAAAAATTTTTTTAAACAGTAACCTATTTCTACAGTAAAGGAAATGAAAATATCTTAAGAAATAAACTAAAAACAAAGAAAAATAAATATGATTCACATTCTTGAAACAGAAAAAGAGAAACTCAAACCTCCCCTGGTCAGCTGAGGTGACCTCAACACCCTTTCACTGATGTAGGTGGTACAGTCATCATTTGGTCATATGACAGAAGTAACAGGGCTTGAATGAGGACAGAACTATCTAAGGAAAATATATGCATAGGAAGGATGGGAAATTCTGAAAACTGGGATCAAAGAAACTAAGAATGGGAAGGGACCTTAGTATGTAATTTTACAGATGAGGACACAAGTCCAAATGATCACTGATATGGAACCTTAGTGACAGAAGGGACCTTGTCCAATGTCCCACCCAATGAAGGAATGTGCCTTATGTTTTATATTTGATGGTCTAGTATATGTTTTATAACTCTCAGTTATGATGAATTCACTACTTTATAAGGCAGTCAATTCAATTTGGGGCTTAACTCAAAGCTATACACAACATTAACTATATTTGTCTGCTTGTATTTTTTAGTGCCTAGTATATTTTAAGTGCTTAATAAAGGATTTATCCCTCCATGGAAAAATAAACATGTCATAAACAAAAATTCAGCCAATATTTTATGTGGGTTTTGACAGGATGATATGGTGGAAAGTACACTAAATCAGATATTCTGAAACATGGGTTTAGCTGAAGCACTGCCACTAATGGGCACTGTGAGTTTTGACAAATTGTCACCTCACAGGTCCTGAGCTTCTTCACGCATAAAATGACAGAATCACACTCTGAAAGGGATTCTTTAGCTGTCTCTACATCAGACATTGTGGAATATCAACTCTGTAAATGTAAGACATTATTATGTCACTTATTAATTTACACAGTATGTAATTTGAGCAACCTCATATAGAAAAACTCTTTTTATAGCAATCCTCAGGTGACAGAACACAGCAATAACATATATACCACCTTAACTAATCATAAAAAGGCAACTATATTGTTCCTTAAGTTCCAATAGTATTTAAAAAGATCAATTAAATTAAAAAGATCAATTAAATATTTTTAATTCACCTACATAAAGGTTTTAAAAACTTTTCAAAAGTCTTTTACCTTTCCAGAATCCAATATTTTCTGAAATTCTTCCATTGTATTGGCTACAACCATATGAGTTTTGAGGTCTTCAGATGCTCTAAAGAGAAAGGAATGAATAAATGTTTCTTTCTATTCACCAACATTTGTAGCCAGTTGATAACAACATGAGGTAGTAAACAAGTTGGAAAATATCAATAGACTTGGAAGTAGATCTCTGTTCCTGTCCAAGTTCTGCTGTTTATTTAGCTGTGACCATTATACCAGTCACAATCTCTCTGAGCCTTAATTTCCTCACCTGAAAAATAAGAATAATACCACCTGATATGGCTGTTTTAAGAACCAAATGAAGCTCAAAATGTTCTCTGAGTGTACAGTACTCTTTTTTTCCCCTTTAAATCTATTTACTTATTTATTTATTTGCTTTCTGGAGGGCAGTTGGGGTTAAGTGACTTGCCCAAGGTCACATGGCTAGTTTTTTGTGTTAAGTATCTGAGGCCGGATTTGAACTCAGGTACTCCTGACTCCAGGGCCGGTGCTCTATTCACTGCGCCACCTAGCCACCCCAATTTATTTACTTTTAACTTACAACATCCAGTTCCACAAGTTTTTGAGTTTCAAATTTTCTCCCCTTCCCCCAAGGGGGCATGCAATCCAATATAGGTTTAACATATACGTTTACATTAAACATTAGTCAAGTTGTAAAGAAGAATGATAACCAATGGAATGAACCATGATAAAGAAGAAACAAAAGAGAGAGATCAAATAGTTTGCTTCAATCAGGATTCAGACTCCGTAAGTCTTTCTCTGGATGTGGATGGCCTTTTCCATCATGAGTCTTTTGGAGTTGTCTTATAACCTCGCATTGCTGAGAAGCACCCAGTCTATTAAAGATAGTCATCTCAAATACAATGTGTCTGTAATTGTGTCCAACATTCTCTTGGTTCTGCTCTCTTCATTCAATATTAGTTCATATAAGTCTTTCTAGGTTATTTATGATGCCTGTCTACTCCTCATTTCTTATTATAGAATATAATATTCCATTACATTCATATACCATAACTTGTTTAGCCATTCTCCAATTGATGGAAATCCCCTTGATTTCCAATTCTTTGCCACCACAAAGAGTTGCTACAAATGTTTTTTTGTACACACGGGTCCTTATCACATTTGTATGGTTTCTTTTGGATGTAGCCCTAGAAGTGGTATTCCTGGGTCAAAGGGTATGCACATTTTATAGCCCTTTGAACACAGTTCCAAATTGCTCTCCAGAATGGTTGGATTAGTTCATGACTTTGCCAACAATGTATCAGTGATACAATTTTCCCACATCTTTTCCAGCATTTGTAATTTTCTTGTTTTGTCATATCAGCCAATCTGACTTATGAGAAATGGTACTTAAAGGTTGTTTTGGTTTGCATTTCTCTCTCCGAAAACTGCTTTTTCACGTCCTTTGGCAATTTATCAATTGGGGAATGACTTGTATTATAAATTTTACTCAAGTTTTCTGTATACTTTAGAAATGAGGCCTTTAATCAGAAACACTAGTTGTAAAAATTCTTTCCTAATTTGCTTCCTTTCTAATCTTGGTTGCATTGACTTTGTTCAAAAACTTTTCAATTTAATGCAATCAAAATTATCCATTTTGCATTTTGTAATGCTTTGTCTTATTTGGTCATAAATTCTTTCCTTCTCTAGAAATCTGAGAGGTAAACTATTCTTTGTTCTCCCAGAATGCTTATAGTATCAGTCTTTATATCTAAATTGTGAGCCCATGTTGACTTTATTTTGGTATAAAGTGTAAGATACTGATCTAAGCCCAGTTTTTGCCATACTATTTTCCAGTGTTCATCAAATAGTGGGTTATTATCCCAGAAGCTGGAATCTTTGGGTTTATCAAACAATGGATTACTACTGTCACTGACTACTGTGTCTTCTGTACCTAATCTATTCCACTGATCCACTACTCATTCCTCTGCCACTACCAAGTAGTTCTGATGATTGCTTCTTTATAATACAGTTTAACATTTACTGTGGCTAGGCCACCTTCCCTAGCATTTCTTTTCATTAATCCACCTGATATTCTGGACCTTTGGTTCTTCCAAATGAATTCTGTTATTATTTTTTCTAGTTCTACAAAATAATTTTTTGGTAGTCTGATTGGTATAGCACTAAATAGGTAAATTAATTTAGGTAAAATTGTCATTTTTATATTAGCTCGACCTAACCACGAGCAACTATTGTTTTTCCAGTTATTTAGATCTGATTTTATTTGTATGAAAAGTGTTTTATAATTGTGTTTATATAGTCCCTGGGTTTGTTTTGGCAGGTAGATTCCCAAATATATGTATAGTATTCTTACTAACTTGATCTAACATACCAGTCTCTTCTCTAAAAACTTAAAGTTAAAAAATTTTAATAATTTAATTGATTAAATAGGAAGCCCAAGAATTTATTATGTTTCTTTTTTTCACTTTCCTATGTCAATTATACATTCCACTCCCTTCCAGTCAAACAAATGGCATAGAATGTATGGTAGTAAACCCTCAATAAATATTCTCTCTTTTGCAATCTGGGGCCTTCCCGGGACTATGTAAACACCTTAAAGTGAAAGCTTTTGTTTGGCAACACTACTTTTTACTCATTAATGAATCAATCTAATGGCTGTGGCAGGTTAAGTGTCTTGGTTTCTTGGAATCAAGGTAAAAGTCCAAAACAGCATCCTGGTCACATTAAATTTGATGATTACAACATAAAAGTAGCTTCATCCCACGCTGTAAAACATGAGTTGTTTTCAATGTAAACAGGAATATTTTGACATTTATTTTTTTCCTTTACCTAAGTAACACTGTCCTAATCTGTCTTTCATCAGTACTTGCTCAAATCCAAACATGGTCTATAAACAGTCACAGAAGAACAAATTAAAGAAAATAATGAAAAATGTTAACTGAGATGGGAATGAGGGGAAGAACAATTAAGAGAGCCTGTAAAATTTCTTCTCTAAAAATTAAGCATCATTTTAAAAGAACTTATCATCATATATATTAGACAGTAAGGCTCCAACCTTTTGAAAAGATTAACCTGGATATCCTCCAAAATATCGCGAAGCTTTGTTTCAGCTTCCTTTTCAGCAATTGTCAGCTTTTCACCAGTGTCTCGTCTGACTGCTACAAACTGACAGTTCTTCATATCCCGTGGCCCCACTTCAAGCCTGATTGGAACTCCCTAAAAAATTTAAAGATAACTATAACATAAACACACATACACACAAATACCTGCAATTAGGTACATGTCAAGAATCAGTAAGAAACACAAGTCTATGTATACACACACTTTTTCTCTCTCTGACTTCTGAAGCTGGGCAGCACAGTGCATAGTAGCACCAGGTCTGGATTCAGGGCACTTCCCTGACCTCAGACACTTACTAGTTATGGGACCCTTGGTAAGTGACTTAATAATGTCTGCTTCAGTTTCCTTATCAGCAAAATGAGTTGAAGAAGGAAATGTCAAGCCACTTCAGTATCTTTGCCAAGAAAACTCCAAATGGAGTCCTGAATAGTCAGACATGACTGAAGCAACTGAGCAACAAAATTGTACAAAATTATAAAAGCATATAAGGAAGCTATTCAGTAAAGATAATATGTGATTATCATCACAAAGATCACTATGTAATGAACTCACATTTATTAGATAATTTCTAAATCTTTTAGAAGCTTATGTGACAATGCAAGAAAATAGAGATCCTGAGGGTTCAAACAACTGTACCATTAGTTTTGATAAAATATTATCAAATTTATCCAAAACTATGGATCCTTTCAATAAAGAAAAGTATAAGCAAACAAACATACTACCAATACACAACAGACTCATTGGTTTGTGTAGGTCTGGGTAATTTCAGACTATAGCCAGCTTTATAGCAGGCACTTAATAAATGTTTACTAGTTATTAATTAGTAGAGACTATGACTGGCATAAGTAAGTCCTATGAGTTCAAGACTTGACAGTCTCCATGGGTTCCTTAAACATTGATCACTTGAGGGATGAGTGACCTCTAAACATAGAACAACAGGTTAAAGATTCCTCAACCTGAGAGCTTTTAATTCCACCCTCCCAGTCATCTCTAAAATCATAGCAGCATATTAAACAACAGAAACCTCAGTTTCTTTGCAGAATTCTACAATAAGAAAACAACCTGTCCACTAAATAACGTTTTAGGATAGCGTATTGGTTTTGTTTATAAATAATAGACATACAAATAGGGCTTTTTTCTTTTTAATTTGCCCCACGGCTAAATTTTCTTTTATGTGTTGTCTGTTCTAATTGGAATATGAGCTCTTTAAGAGCTGTAACTGTTAAGATTTTTATATTTGTATCACTAAGAACAGTTATTGGTACATAGTAAGCACTTAGGTAAATGCTTTTTCATACATGCTTGCATTCATTCCCTAATAAAAAGATATAGTTCAGCACCAATGAACAATGAAAAAAAGTTGAATAATTTTTACAAGCCAGAACTACTATCACTATCTCTAGTCATAATTTAAACCTTTTTGATTCCTAAGGAGGAAGAACCACACAACTGATATGGACTCATCACTGGAACTATTTCTCCAAGTTTGAGGAACACTGAGTAATGCAACAGTCCTGTATATCCAAACTCAAAGAAAGGAGGGTAACAGAGATAACAGTAGAGAGAAAGGTGAGTGATAGAGGAATATAAACTAGTTTGACATTCTTGTCCAAGTCAAGAAGAAAGCAAAAAGCTGCTCCTTTAATATGTTACTCTTTGTGTCTACATGCAAAGTTGTGTCCCACATCCAGAGATATAAAATAAATAAATAGGACTATGTAATGGGACTGCCCTAACCTAAGAGTTCCTTGTGTGCCTCTATCTGCATTATGCTCTAAGGATGCAATATTTGGATTATTCACTTTAGCTTCCCTAATAAAATAGGTAAACAGATATACTTTAAATATTCAAATAATAAAACTTATCCCCTAGAAATCGGTCTGATTTTGTAAAGGAATATACATTAGACTTCTACTGAAATGTTGTGTGACACACTACATTACATGAATAATCAATGAGACAAATAATTTGAGGAGATATGTATTATTAGACTTGGGGAATTCCAACAAAGTACATAAATAGTACTACTACATTATTAAATATAGTTGCTTTGTAAGAAAGGAAAAGGAACTTCAACAAGTAACAAGAAAAGTTATGGGGGAGAAAAAAAAATTCTAGAATGAAATAAAAATCTTCAAAGAATATTAACTTCTCCCCACCCCCCCCAAAAGAAATTAAAAGTACCTCACAATTAAGGTTAGGATGAATTCATAATAAAAATATTTTAAAGTTATCAATAAATAATCCCTATGCATATATTATGCATAAGTATAGAGAATGGTAGAACATTACCCAATACCTTTTCCTGAAGCAAATCTGGCAGTAAGCCACTAAAAAAAGAAATTATAGACAAATTTCTCTAATGAAAATAGATGCAAAAATACTAAATGTTAGCCACCAGCATATACCATAGAAAATTTATATAGTAAGATTATTACTCAGGAGCAAATCACATTTTTACCAGTCATTCAGTTTATATCAGAAGTTAATATACTTCCCAATAGAAATCAACATAATTAAACATATAAATGACAACCAAAAAACTCAAGACAAGCATGTCATTAGGATAGAGCAAACCTTTGAAAAAAAATCCAACCAGGGAGAAGGGATGCAAGAAGCAATTTTGGTAATGTAAGAGCTATAAATAAAAATTTGTTTCAAGAAAACAACATTCATTCATGATAAATTACTAAAAAAAATAAAAAATATCCCATACAGATGTCATGTGATTTTTTTTTTCCTTAACAAGGTAAAAGCTTCTATCTTTAGACAAAAACCCAAATAACTTGTAATGGAGAATCATTTGAAGCACTGCCACTAAAAAGTGGTACAAAGTGCTACTTTTTACTTCCCATATGAGTGGAACTTCAGAGATTGCTCTTAAACAGGAGACATGAGAGGAATGTACTGGAAATGAAGAGGCCAAAACATCACTATATGCAGAAACAAAGTCATAATAGTACTGTAGACCCTTTTAGGGATAAATGGTAAAAGAATAAGAACCATTCTTAAAAGAAGAAACAAATTGTTCATCATTTTTAAATGTTCAATTTCAATAAGGAGTTTCAAATTTAAAAAGTTTTTAGTTACCATGTCAAACCTTCAAACAGACAAAAATAAAAACAATAAAATTCAGTGCTAGTGATGTATACAAACAGACACACACATCATTTCTGACAGAACCATAGATTTGTAGAACCTTGTGGGAGACTAATCTGGCAACATATAGTAAAGGTTACCAAAAAAATTTAAAAATCATGCCCTTTGACCTAACAATTTCACTGGTGGCAAAAATATCCTGAACATGTTATTTTAAAAAGGGAGGTGAGCTACTCTATACATAAGGATTTCCATAGCCACAATGTTACTGAAAAAAAACAAAACAAAAAACAAAACTGGAAACAAATTAAATGTTCAACAAAAGGTGAACAGCATATTAAATTGTGTTAAATGGAATGAAATACCATAATGCAAATCAGACCAAAAAATGTCAATGTATGCCAAGATATCTGGTAAGCTCTACATAAAAATAATGCAAAGCAATAAGAACCAGAAAAATAATAACAGATACCAATTAGGAGGAAATGCGAATAAGAATGAATAGACAATCCTAAGGAGGATTTAGAGGGAGTGACTGAAAAACCGCCATGATTCTTTATGTGCTGAAATTTTATTTATTTATATTTTAATTCATATTTTATATTTATAAATTTATATAAATTTATATTTATCCTCACCAAAATGAGTTATACTCGTGTTCAATATTAAACAACACAACAGCTCTTCAAATATCTCAAAAACAGTCAACAAAACTCCAAGCTTTTAGTTAAATAACAAATATGATAAAGTTTAGAAACCTCTTCACATTTTGGACAGTTTCCAAAGGGCCTACATTAGTTCTCTTAATATATATATATATATATATATAAAACGTTATATACCATTCTGATTGCATAAATCCCTGCTAAAAACCTCCAGTGGCTCGCTACTGCCTACTCCAATGCCAGATAAAACATAAAACTTCTGAGTATGGCATCCAAGGACTTCCATCAAGTGGCTCTAAACTACCTTTCTAGACTTTAGCTCACATGACTTCTGTCCATTCCAACACAGTTGGAATACTCACTGCCCTCTGTTCTCATGAACTTTTACTGCCCTCTTCTGTTTCTGCTCTCAGTTTACACTATGCCTAGAAGGAATGCATCCTTATGCCTTCAAACCCATTCTCCACCTGTTAAAGACTCTTTTGGGAGACCCAAAATAGATGTTTCCTCCTCTATGAAAACTTCCTGATCCCTATAGCTACAAGTGATCTCTCCCTCTCTGTAATTCTCATAAAAATTTTTCTGCATATTTTAATTTAAAACATTTGGCCTTGCCATAGAGTTATTTGGATATAATTCCTATCTTACCTAGTACGTTGTAAGTTCCTTGAGAAATAAAGACAATACTTAGTTATCTGTGTACGCCCAAGTCCTAGTGTCTTCTTGGTGCTTAATATTTGTTGAACTGAACTGTGGTCTAAATTCACAATGGATTTTTGGCTTTCACAGCACACTGCTGTTTTATAATGACTGTGGATTTCAAAACAAATCTCTCTATGTAGCTGATTTTTTAAAAATAATTCACCTACATTTCATTGTTAGATTTGGTATATCATTCCTGTTTACTGGGATTTGGGGCTTATGACTCTGTCATCCAACACCATAAGCTATCCTTTCCAGTTTCATGTGAGCCTTTGCCTTATCTAGTCACATCTCCAACTTTCTGGCTATCTCTAAGCCAGAACCCCTGTACTCTGGCCTTTTCTTCCCACTACTCCTGTTCCTGGGGCGCCTTATGTTCTCTACCGAGTTTTCAACTTATTTAGCTCAGTCTCAGTTTTACTATACACTTCTAGACATCTGAGTGTCCCCAAATTTTGCCTCCGAGTTAGAACCCTCCTCATCCACTTTCCATCACTACATCTTTAATCTTCTCCTATTAGAATGTAAGCTCCTGACTGCAGCTTTATAATATAGTTTGAAGTCCTTCATCCTTTCCTTTTTTAATGATTCTTCTTTATATTACACAGCTTTTATTTTTTCAAATAAATTTTATTATTTTCTCGAGTTCTGTAAAGTATACCTTGGATAATTTGATTAGTAAAGCATTAAAACTATAAATTGATTGTGGCAATATCATCACTTTTATTATATCGTCACAGCCTAGCTGTGAGCACTGAATATTCCTCCAACTATTTAAGTTGTGCTTTATTTAAGGTGAACTTCATCTTTCAATGTATACAAATATTTTGTGTGCTTTGGTAAACTGATGCCTAAATGTTGTACGCATTTTGTAGTTATTTGGAACTGGACTTCTATTTCTAAGTAATAGCCTCCTGTAGTTATTACCACATAGAAATGCTGTTGATTTTTGAGGGTTAATTCTGTAGCTTGCAACTCTGCTGAAGTTATTAAATGTTTCGAGTAGTATCTTTGCTGGTTCCTTAGGATTTTCTTTTTAAATCATCATATCATCAGAAAACAGGCACAATTTTAATTCCTCTCCTTATTTTAGACCTTTAATTATAAAGTAACAGTCATCAAAACCATTTAGTATTGGTTAAAAAATAGAGAGGTAGATCAATGGAACATATTACTCAAGGAAGAATTAAAAACAATGGATCTAAATGTTTGATAAATTGCAAAAGATAAATTATTAAAGAAATCCCTATATAATAAAAACTTTTGGGAAAAATGGAAAGCAGCCTGACAGAACAGAAATTACTTAGGCCAATGCCTTATGCCAAATTCCACAAAATATTCTAAATGGATATGCAAACTCAATACTGAAGATTACAACATAAAAAATTAGAAGAGAAGCAGATCCTTAAACAGCTATGGGTAGATATATTCTCAATAAAAGAGTGATAGAGGTAATTTTGAAAGATAAAACATACATTTGATAACACAAAACTAAAACTTTTGTACAAAGAAAATTAATGAACCTAGGATAGATAAGAAAGGAAGTGGTTAAATGGGGGGGAAAAAAATCAGAAATTTTTTTGTATCAAATTTCTCTGAGGAGAGGCTGGTATCCAAGATTTATAAACAATGAACAGATTTTACATATGTGTGTGGGTAGGCTTGTGTGTCTGTATGTGTATGTAAAACGATCAAAAGTCATTTCCAATAGCGGTTGGCAAAATATATGAACAGTTCTTAAAAGGATAATTGTAAACTATTAACAAATATGTCAATACTCCAAATCACTAATAACAGGAATGCAAATCAAAACAACCCTGAGGTTTCACTAAACACTTAGCAAACAGGCAAAGATGACAAAAGATGTCAACAGTTAATAATTGAGGGCTTGTGGGTAGACAGGCATGCTAATGTATTGCTTGTGGAGCTATCAATTAGTACAACCATCCTGAAAAGTAATCTGGAATTATGCAAACAAAGTGACTAAAAAGCCCATAAACCTTTCACTCAGAGACTCCATTACTAGGCTTATACCTCAAGGAGACAATTTATAAGAAGAAAGCCTTGATATACACCAAAATATTCATAGCAGCACTTTTAGTGATAACAAAGAATTTTTGTTAAATGCCCAACAAGTGGGAAATAGCAAGCAAATTACAGTACATGAATGTAATGGATCCATGATATAAGAAATTATGAATGTGATGAGTACAGAGAAGCACAAAAGGTTTTACTTGAACTGATAGATACAGAGTGAAACAATTAGTCAAGAAAACAACATACACAATGATTATAATATAAAGTGAAAGGACAACTACACACAATTCAATAAACAAGGAAACCGATAATATGGTATATTTTAAAAATAGTACAATTACTTAGTAAAATCCTAATTCTTGATGGAACTATATTAAAACATTAATATCTCAACCAGATATGGCTAATTATCACATTCATTTCAATAAAAACAAGCTAAAACAAACTTTCCATCTATCTCTCTCTCTCTCTCTCTCTATCTATCTATCTATAGCAAAGCACCATCTGGATAATCAATTCTTACTGACCAAGAACATTGTCACTTAAAATACAGAGGAGTAATAATACAGTTTTTATGCATTAGAAAAAACAGCTATGAAGAATAAAATATGAAACAAAATTAGGTTGGGATAAACAGATCAGAGGAATTTACCTTGAGTTCCCAATGATTGAACTTCCAACCTGGTGAATAATTGTCTCGTAAATCTACCTTGACACGGATATCAGCCATGCACAGTCGTTTTTGATAATCATTGCATTTCATAATTAATGCCTCTCTGTCTTCTTCAGAGAGGGCATTTGTAATTCCACATGGAATAACAACAACCTATATGCAAGGAAAATGTCCCAGACTTAAAATACAAAAACAAGCTCTACTCGAGTAATTTTATTATGTTAAACTAGTAACAGTTTGCAATCAACTATAAAACTTTGCATAAGTCAGCGTGCATGATGTCTAAATTACAAGAAATTTTACGGGTTTATAAGACCTGCATAAACAGCATCTTCTATGAAGCAGAAAACACTTTAATTCAGAAATTTTTTTAAAGAAGTATCTGAAGAAATGAAAGTAATTAACTATAGAAACAAAATAAAACATATATACAAAATTGTTAAAATGAACAAGAACTTAATTCTTGTTTTGTTTTGGATTTTTTTGCTTTTTTTGGAGAGGGAAAGGCAGGGCAATTGGGGTTAAGTGACTTGCCCAAGGTCACATGGCTAGTTTTGTGTTAAGCGTTTGAGGAGATATTTGAACTCCAGTCCTCCTGACTCCAGGGCCAGTGCTCTATTCACTGTGCCACCTAGCCACCCCCTTGTTTAACATTCTACCTTATCTTATTTACAATATATATATTTTTTTTAATTTTAATTTATTTTCTTGGTTACATCATTCATTTCCACAAGGTTTTGAGTTACAAATTTTCTTCCCTTTTTGTCCCTACCCCCCAGCCCAGAACATTGATCCCACTGTAAGACCCCTCCCACAATCTGTT
>CM053593.1:103989813-104055549 GCA_028646575.1 Pseudocheirus occidentalis
AGGGGAGGGCAGGGTCTGGGGGGGATGCTGATGCTCACACTGCAATAAAGGGACAGGGACAGGGTAGAGAACAGAACAAGGCAGGAGGGATAGGAAGGAGGGACAGATGATCACTGTCACAATATGTCCACTATGAAGATGTCCTGTATAATCACACCTACACAGCCTGTATTGAATTAGCTGTCCTTCCAGTGGGGGTGTGTGACAAGGGAGGAACTGAAAAAATCTAGAATTTAAAGCTCTGCAATACCTGCAACTAGGAATCAAGATATACAGGGGCTGGGTTAGGGAGGCCCTCCCTGCCCTACCAGAAAGTTAGAGAGCAGACTAGGGGAGGGGCTCTACAGTGGGATTGCTGTTTTGGGGTTGGGGTAGGGGAAAGACAGGGAGAAAATTTGTAATTCAAAAATCTCATGAAAATGAATGATGTAAACAAGAAAACAAATAAAATTTATTTTTAAAAAACTGACCTTTTCTTGAGTAATTCAGCAACTTCAATTCAACAAGAACTTGTGGAGTGTCATGCAATTAATAAGATTGTAGAAAGAAGAAAAGGTCTCATTTTATGGCAAAAAAGATTAATTTAGCAAAGAGAAAACTAGGTATAATTTTAGAAGTATTTAAAGTGTGTTTTGTGGCAAAGGTACCTAACTGAGCCATTTTCCATGTTCTACAAGAATGAAAAGACAAGAAGATGTTTAATAACGTGTTCTTTTGCCGAATGTTTTGATGAAATATTTGTCAAATGGAACTTGGAAATGGCATCTTGACCTAATAAACCTTTACTAATTAAAAAAAAAACCAATAAATGAAAAAACAGAAAGCAATGTGAAATATCTCCTTGAAGAAACCACTGATCTGGAAAATAGATCCAGGAGAGACAATCTGAAAATTATTGGTCTACCTGAAACCCATGATCAAAAAAAGAACTTGGAAAGCATCCTTCAAGAAATCCTCAAGGAAAACTGCCCTGATATTTTAGATTAAGAGGGCAAAATAGAACTTGAAAGAATTCACCGATCACCTCTTCAAAAAGATCCCCAAAAGAAAACTCCTAGAAATGTTTTTGCCAGGTTTCAGAACCCCCAGTTGAAAGAGAAAATATTACAGGCTGCCAAGAGAAAATCATTTGAATACTGTAGAAACACAATTAGGATAACCCAGGTTCTGGCAGCTTCTACACTGAGGGATAGAAGGGCCTGGAATATGATATTTCGAAGATCAAGGGAGCTGGGATTAAAACCAAGAATCAACTACCCAGCAAAATTGAGTATAGTGTTCCAGGGGAAAATATGGTCATTCAATGAGGTGGAGGACTTTCAAGCATTCTTGCTGAAAAAAACCGAACTGAACAGAAAATTTGACAAACACAAGAAGTATGAGAAGATAAACATGGGAAAGAAATAATAAGGAACTTATCAAAATTGAACTATTTACATGCCAATATGGAAAACTGATAACAGTAACTTATGAAGCTTTTCTTAGTATGAGGATTGGTGAAGGGAATATATATATATATATATATATATATATACACACACACACATATATATATGTATGCTTACACATGTCTATATAGGAGGCTATATATGTGTATGAATATATATCTAAGCATGGGTGTATATGAGTACATGGAGGGTACAGAATCAATTGAATACAAAGGGATGATGCTTTAAGGGGTGAAATTCTGAGGTGGGAGAGAACTAGAATGAGAGGAGACAGGGAGAGACAAAATGAGGTTAAGCATCCTATACGGAGAAGGCAAAGGATAACTGTTACAACTTTACTTTCATTTACTCTCATTGATTTTGGCTTAGGGAAGGAATGACATAAACTATAAACGGGGTATCATGCCACACAGGAGAGTAGGGGGTATGGGGATGGAAGGCAGGATGACAGAGGGGAGGGCAGGGTCTGGGGGAGGGATACTGGAAGCACACACTTCAGTAAAGGGACAGGGACAGGGTAGGGAGCTGAACAAGGTGGGGGGCAGGATAGGAAGGAGGGACATATGATCAGATTGTCACAATATGTCCACTGTGAAGATGTCCGGTGTAGTTACACATGCACAGCCTGTATTGAATTGCTTGTCCTTCCAGTGGGGGTGGGTCACAGGGGAGGAACTGAGAGAATCTAGAATGTAAACCTCCGCAATACATGCAACTGGGAATTAAGATGCGCAGGGACTGTGGTAGGGAGACCGTCCTTGCCCTACCAGAAGGGTAGATGGGTGTTGGAGGAGGGCACAGAGGAGAGCAGATTCAGAGAAGGGCTTTACAGTGGGATTGCTGGTTTGGGGTTGGGAGTTGGGGAAGGATGGAGAGAAAATTTGTAACTCAAAAATCTCATGGAAATGAATTATATAAACAAGAAAACAAATTTTTTAAAAAATTGCCAAAAAAAAAAAAAAGAAAATGTTTTGGGTATGAATGAATTTGTTATTTAAAGAATTATTTTAACACAGAATTCCTTTAATTTTTCAAATGGTGACTTTCTTTAGGTTCTAGACTCTAATCTCTTAATGAAATAGGAGTTTGACCTAATACCAAGATTGTAAAACAAATATCCCTCTTTGCTATAAATCCCATCAGGACAAAAGTGAAAAAAGGAATGCAGGCTGTAAGATTTTGATCAGATTCATCTGATTAATATCAGTAATCACAGATTACTTTCTTTTGCAAAAAAGAAGCTTTAGTAGAATCAGTGATCTGGTAAACAGACCTTAAATCAATTAATACCAAAAACTCAAACTACTTGAGATTATGCAGCATCTGAATTATACAAAAATATAATACAAGTCGGTATTCATTCCATTTCAAACCAATCAAGAACCTTGAATTTAACTTACATGCATTATCCTTAGTAAGGACTTCAGTTTTGCATGACTGTTCAAGAAATTTCCCAAATGATGATATTAATAGAAGTAATTCTCAGGAAGGTTGAAGTAGCCACTGAACTTTTGAAGTGGTATTTATAATTACTATTTCACATCAGGTACACTCTTTTGATTATAAGAATACCCTCCCATGAATGGCTACAAGATACCCTTCTTCCTGCTGAATCTTAAATTGGAAAAATATTGAGTGCCTCTCTGTACATTTAATATTTTTCTAAACCATACTGGCAAAGGCCTCTCGAAACAATAATTTTTAAAACAAAGGTGGCATGTCAAAATATTAGATAGCAAGGCTTAAATTGCTTATCTGTGACATTTCTGGAAAAAAAACCTAAACAGTTTAGATATTCTAGAAAAAAATTAAACCCTTTAAATATAACCACCCAGAATCAACATTTATTTTGGCTCTATTCTTCATAAATCCAATTTACTTGCAAGCCATGGCACCACCTTCCTGACATCACTGTTCTCAGAGAGTACAGGACAGATAACAACAGCACCTAGCCTTGATCACGTAAACTACGTCCTAGGCCATCTCCAGTTGTCCTGTTCCATATCTGGCCATGGGACCCAGATGGCTCTAGAAGAGAAAGTGAGGCTGGTGACTTTGCACAGCTCTCCCTCACTTAAATCGAATTCACCTGCACGTCATGGCATCATCTCCCTCATGTCATGGTCCTCTTCAAGAACAAAGGACAAATAACAACTTTTCCCTGATTTTAATGCTTAGTTTATCTTAGGAAAACATTCCCCCCACCCTTATTTTACTTGTCTAATTTACTCTAACTAATTAAGCACAGAATAGTATTACTTTATATACTTGTATCTGTAGTTTTAAAAAAAGGAAAAGAAAGTTGTTAAGTACATAGAAAGCATGGTCCACAGGAGATCTGTTTTATAAAATAATCCAGGTCCTGCCACAAACTAGCTCTATAAATATGCTACTTAAGTTCCATCAACATATTGTTAATAGGTAAAAATCAAGGGTCATGCTACAAGTCTAAGACATTCTAATTTTTAAAAACAGGAAATTTTAGCTCAGTTGTTTCAGTTCTGTGAAATGTGCTTGCAGCATGAGATCTGTCCTTAACACCACATTCAGTTGTCTTCTGCCCCCAATAACCCCTGTATTTTCTGCAGCACAGTGTAGTTCCTTTCTCCAACAGTATCCAGTGCCCAGCGTTACAAGCAACCATTCTTACAAACCTCTAAACCTGAGTTTGGGAGAGTGGGAGAAGAACACAAACCTCCTTCCCTGCCTCACATGGATCAAATCTCTAAATCCCTTTTAGACTTTTTTTAACCTGTAGGATCTTTCTAGGATCCTAGAGTAATCAGCCACCATCTCCTTCTAGTCCTAGTGATGGACCTGCCCACCCTGGTGGTACCTTCCTGGGGAGATATAACAGTTACAAAAACCTTAAAATTAAGGGTAAGCCCCTTGGGCTGGACAAGCATTTACAGTTTTGTACATCCTTCATCAGTTGATGGGAGGTTTGTCAGTTTGGATTCCTCCCACCCTCTTGCTCTCCAGGGTTGGGCAAACATCATAAAGTACTTGACTTTGAAAAAGAAATTAAGGGCAATGGTGATACCATTAGCACAAGTGGGGTTAGTTTCCTACTAAATTAGATTTGATAGCTTGGATACTGACCAGTTCTGAGACCCCAGTGTGGTTTTATATTTAATGATAAAATAAAGATGTTCATCTGATTTTGCTTTCTGTTCTGAGGGGGTGGGGAGTTTTCCAGATCTGAAGCATCTAGGCATGCAGTGTTCAAGCTAAAGATAACTTGTCATGGCCCCTCAGCACTTCCTTTCTCCCATAATCACTGTAGTGTCCAACTTGGTCTCGAATGGATTGTAGTGTTTTGTCTTATTAGAAAAACAACAACAGAATAAAACCTTAATCAAATCCAATCTAAAAAAAAAAGGAAATTAGGTTTTGAGTGTGTCTACATTTTTGTCTTTTTTTTTTTGAAGGGGGAAGGCAGGGCAATTGAGGTTAAGTGACTTGCCCAAGGTCACACAACCACTAAGTGTTAAGTGTCTAAGGCCACATTTCAGTTCAAGTCCTCCTGTCTCCAGGGCTGGTGCTCTATTCATTGTGCTACCTAGCTCCCCCTGTATCCATACTTTTTGAATCTCAAATCTTTCAATGACAACATACTATATAACATTCTTTTTATTTAATACCTGAAAGAACACAATTCCATGAAGTTCCACTTTCAAACCAGATATCCAAGATATCCCGACCTGGCACATATTCCAATGCTCCAGAGCCACCAAGCTAATGAGATGTAAGTGAAAAAAGCATTTTAATTATACAAAAATATAATACAAGTGGGTACTAGGTAATATTACTAAATTCAGAAAAACTTAATACTTCAGTTGTCATTGAATTTTCTTATGTTTACTACATTTACTAAAATAACTAGTAAAATACTCAAGCACTTTTTAAAATCCTAAGCAAAATCAAGCTTCCCATAACAAGCTGGATACTTCTCTTTCATTTGATCTCATCACATTTCATGCTCCTTGTATGGACCTGAACAATCAAATTAAGACATTATCTATGAACATCTAATTTTTCCTACTATAAATTATTAGAGGGAGGGCCCATTTCTTTCCATTTATGCCAGGGTCTACACATTACATTGTATTTTTTGATTTAATCAAGTTATGAGGATGCCCTCTATTTGTGTAGATCACAAGGCACCCATGCCTCCCCATCCTGTGGTGTCTATCCTTGCCTATGCCTTTCCATAAGTTCTCAGTAGAAGACCAACCCAACATCCAGGAGGCCATCTTCTTTAATATTGTTAGGAATTGGGCTATCTATTGCTTGCTCTCAGTGCCTAAACACTTTCCACCACTTCCTTTTCCAATTATGTATTTCCTTAATGTCTTTACAATTAGGTATTTCCTTCTTACAGAAAAGTCATCAATGGTTCTGTGCTTCATCCTACTTATCCCTAGTATATGTCTTCTCCATTGCCCTTTGGGTTACCTGCTTTACTAGTTGTATCTACTTTTTAAAAATTATCGTATGTCAGAGAGGGACTTAGGACCATAAGATCATCAATTTAAGGACTGGAAGAGACTTCAGAGATCCTGGACACCAACCCCTTCAATTTATAGCCAAGAAATGATTCTTTCAAATTTTTTTCTTTGTGCCTGAAGTCTGAAAACACATGATTAACTCAGATACACACTGAGCTAACCTATCAGCACATATCTTATATGCTGTCTATAAGCTTATATGCTTATAGACAGACGATGAGCTAGTCTCAGTTCTGAAGAAGTTCTGAAGAAGTAGAGAGTCGCCTGGACTGTTTGTGGGAACTTACCCAGTGCTTTCAAAGATCTTAAAGCACTATATGTGTGTGTGTGTGTGTGTGTGTGTGTGTGTGTGTGTGTGTGTTTTGAATAAACATTTAGTTTAATGTTTATAGCCATTAGTTAAACCTGCACAATTTTGGCTCGTGTGGGTATTATTTTGCTAAAAGTAAACACTTTCCTGCATGACATTTCAGAGCAGCTAATACAATCAGTTATGGACAGGATGATTTTTATCTGCATCCAGCAAAGTTCAAGTGTTATTCCCACTAACTCTAAGCAACTTTCAACATAAATACAAGTATTTATGATACACTATAGTTTAAAAATGAACTTCAGATCACTAATACTAGCAGAAATGAACCTGTAGCTTTCATTTCTAAAGCATTTTTTTCATCATAACCTTCAGAGTAGGTCATGTAGGTATTATTATTTCTATTTTGCAATGGAGAAAACAGGCCCAAAAGTGAAACAATCTGCCTCATAGCAGAGTGCCTGAAACCCTGAGATCTGGAACTTGAAGACATGTCTTTGGGGCTCCAAATCTAATGCTCTTCTTGTTGTATCACACTGCCTCAATATAGTGACATTGTACCTACCACTATATTAAATTCTATCCTGTAAGAGTTATATATGCTCTATTTTAGGTCTTGATTACGTTTTTCTTATATTTTTGTATTCTATTAACTATGTTAAGCCCGTTTTAAAAATTATATTATAAAGTAATTACCAAGCTTAAAAAAAAATCACCCCTAAGATCATCAGTGTTCAACATTTGCAATTAGAAATTTACCTGAGATAAGACTTTTTCAGGTAGAAGCTGCTCCGGAGGACAACTCCACCAGATGTCACTTCCATGTTTTTCTACTAGCTGAACAAGATGCTCAATAGTTTGGCTGTTGAAGGAAAAAAAAAAAACAATCAGAGCCAGTGAAGTAACTACTGTTGCTAAGGTATAAAGCAACAATAATAAAAAGAAACTATAGAAATAATGCCTTATTTCCAACCCCAAACTGACCTCTCCAGTTAGACAGTTACAACTGTAGGCTTCCAGATACTAGCTCACTTCAAAAACATTTCAGAAATAAACTTATTATTCTATCTCCTCCACAAAATTAAATTTATCCTCCAAATTATTGTATTATGTTAAAGGAATTGCTATTCTATTGGTTAAAATGCTCAAAATGTTTTAGTCACCTCCAATGAAATAAACCAAAAGCATTCAAATACTTAATGTGTGCCACATGGAAGGGACACAAATACAAAAGCGACAGTTCCCATCTTCAGGGACTCATACTCTAAAAGTGGAAGGCTACACATATAGGAAAGTAGAAGCTATACAAGGGCTGTTTGGGTCTACTAAAGCATAAGGATAATAAATGGAGCTAAAGAAAAGCCTAATGACATATCCTACCCTTTCAAGAAGCAATGATACAAAGGTCATTCTCCAATAAATGGGGATAAACAGTTTTCAAAAGAATAAGAGCAAACTTAATAACCACATAAAGGAATGTTCTAAATCATGAATAAGAATGGAGATATAAATTAAAACAACACTAAGGTTTTATCTTCTAACACTGTAAACTGGCAAAAGTAAAAAAAGATAGATTAGTCAATAATGGAGGGTCTGAGGGAAGGCAGGCACACTAGTGTAAAACTGGTAGAGCCGTGAACAAACTCCCAAACTCCACCATCATGGAAAGCAATTTGGAATTATACAAATAAAAGTGATTAAAATATCTATGCCCTTTGACCCCGAGATTCTATTTCCTGGCTTATACCCCAAGGAGGGCACTGACCAATACCTTTATATACCAAAATATTTATTGTAGAATTCATTGTGATAGCAAAGAATTGGAAACCAAGTAGATGCTCATGTTCTGTAGAACAGCTAAACAAACTGTGGCACACAAACATACAGGAATACCATTGTGCTATAAGAAATGATGAAATGTGATGACTATGGTATTGAACTAATATAGAGTGAACTAAGCAGAACCAAGAAAATAGCATGTACTATGACTACAACAATGTAAAGAACCACTATAAACAAACAAAAAAAAAATAAAGAAAAAAGAAAGTGAATGCTACAAAACTGTAAAGAATAAGCCTGGTTCAGAAGAAGAGATAATGACAAAACACTCCCACCTCACCCCTTTACAGAGGTTGGGGATCCACAAGTTTTGTACATTATACATATATTTAGACTTTTTTTTCCTCGTTATGCTGACTTTTCCGTCCCCTTTTTCTGTTGATCTTTAAAAAATATTATTTGTTATGTGAAATGGCTCTCTGGGTTGGGGAGGGGAAATAGGCAATGTAAAAAAAATGTCAATAGAAATGTAAAAAAGAAAAAAAAGGAGCAATGTATGTGTTAATTAGGTTCCCAGAAAAAATGGTTCAAAGTAGAAGGGGATATATAAGTGTGGTAGCAGTGTAAAAGGTAAGAAAATGGACAGGAACATATGGATGGGATATGAAACAAGGAATAAATGGAATAATAAAGGAATCTTATGAAACAAGGTCTGGTTGGTCTGGAGACAGCTGTCAAGATTATGGCCTGGAACATTATAAAAACTTCCAAATAATCTTCCTGCCTACATTCTCTACAAACAAAACACTGACATATTTATCTTCCTAAAATACTACTTTCATTAAGTCACCTTCCTGTTAAAAACCAACTAGACTTAGTAGCCTCTAATCTGGCCCCAATCTATTTTTTAATTCTTAACTCCCAACTTTCTTAAGGTGAATGTCCTAATCTTGCCAAATTGATCCATTCACTGTCCCCAAAATAAAGTAACTCATACTTTCCCACTACTTACTCAATTCCTCTTACCCCACTCCATCCTAACCTGCAAGGCCAACATCAATTCTTACCTCCTCCATGAGGTCTTCTTGGCCACTCCAATTCTGTCACCTCCTCTTTCTGGTAGCTTAGTTGTACATACTACTTAATTCACATTTAATCATATGTGCAATGGATTTTGTGCTGGGTGTGGAGTCAGGAAGACCTGAATTCAAATCCTATCTCAAACACTTACTAGATCTGGACTTCAATTTCCTTATGAATGGTGCTTTTCAACCAACACACATAAAAAGAGGATCGTTCTAAGAGAACACACTGTAACTATCCCAGAAAATGATAACATCTCTCTGAAGGTCTGGTCAGTTATTGTGAAGTGCCTCAGAGGAATCAAATGAAGGTATTTCAACCATACCAATATTAAGCTCAATTTCCTTAGGAACCCCCTCACCCCCACCAAAAAAAAAAAAAGGCTCATGAATGACAAGCATAAGGAAATTGAAAAGAATCTGTAACAGTTTGCACAATCTGTTATTGCGCAAAACATGACCAGAAGAGTTGCCCTGGGCTTGGGGGTCAAGGTAACGTCCTTGTATATTCATTTTCCTATCAACATAACTATTCATTCATTACTACTCACTTGCTGAAATCAGAAACTTCTTGGGTGAAAAATAGATCCAAAGAGTGCTCATGAGATCAGATGTTGCGTTAACTCTTGAAGGAAATGATGTTAAACTTGTATCAAACTCAGCCACCCTGATGCAACAGGCCGCAAAAAAACAAATAAATAAATGATAATTTTAGGATGGTATCTATGCCTCTGAGAAAGGCCCAGTGCCCAGGCTGGCTGCCAGGTCTAAAAAGTGTCCCCGGTGCTGATGGGAACCTTCTATGCTCCTCAAACTGAGATGTTAAGATAAAATACATTTGGTCCTTTGGGGACTAATACCTTTTAATCTGACAAATGATAAAAGTTTACTTATGATTATGCTGAATTATATTATGTCCAGTAGTACAGATTTAGACAGGTAATCTTGGGCTCTTGGAGACCCAGCCCAAATTTCGGGAGATTCTTCTACCAAGTCAGAAAGGCTGTGAATATAGTCTTTTAAAGAGAGTGTAATTAAATTCAGAAAGCGGTTTATCATCTATTTCTTCAACGTAATAAAAAATAATTTTGTTGTTGTTAAGTCATTTCAGTTATGTCTGACTGTAACCCCTTTTAGGGTTTTCCTGGCAAAGATAGGAGTGGTTTTCCATTTCCTTCTCCAGCTCATTTTATAGATGAAAAACTGAGGCAAACAGGGTTAAGTGACTTGCCCATGGTGACAAAGTTAGTAAGTGCCTGAGGTTGGATTTGAACTCAGGTGCTCCTCACTCTGGTAAAGTAATAAATAAAATGAAAGGGTTGGACATGATATCCTTTAAGGCTTTCTGCTTCTAAATCTCTGATTCCATGACCCATTTGTCTAGCTTAGCTGCCAAAATCAATTACAACTAAGAAATTCAAAGAAGGCTTACTAGAATAAAAGCAGCACCTATATGGTATCTTGAATAAAGAAAAAGATTCAGTAAAGTTAGAAAGGAGTATATTCTAGGGATAGGGAATAATGGCCTGTACCAGGCAGAAGAGAGAATGTCAAGCAAGTTTGGGAAACAGTGTTTTGTATCATTTGGGCTAGAACACTAAAGCGCATGAAGAAGAGTAATAAGAAATAAGTAGGTTGTAAAGTCGGTCGGGACTAAACTGTGAAGCTCAATTCTCATTTACTACCCTTTATATCACAGGCAACAAGCCTTGTCTATTATACCTTTTAAGTGTCTTTCACATCTCTCTCCTTTCCTTTCTCTCAGCCACCCTAAAACAAACACTAATTTAATTCACATAAGTGAATTATTATAACCTAACTAGTGTAACTATTTTTACTTTAAGAAGAAAATTGGGACATAAAGTAATTTATTTGCCCAAATTACTTCCTCAAGGTCTGTGACTTATGTATAAACTAAAATGACTAATTCAAAAATTATTTACTGTGGCTTTCCAAGAAACAGAAGAAAACCTTCTATTACCTAGGTATAATCATAATTCAAATCCAGGGCTAAAGATAGGTAAGAAAGAAGTCTCTGAAGTACAGGGAGTAGCCAGAGCATGACATAAATGACAAAGGCCAGGGTTTATCTTTAGTTTTTGACAGTTAGTCCTGTACTTGGCTGAGCCTTGGTTTCTAAAACAGAATTAGGAAGGCTATAAGACTAGGAAGAGCAGCTTGTCCATTTAAAAAACACATCAGATTCTCTCTGAGAAGACTGAATTTCTCCTATATCATTTTCTTATTGGTTCTATTTACAATTAATTGCTATTCTCCTAGAACTGCTTAAGTCATGGTTCTTTGTCTCTGAACTTACTCCAGGGATTTGGTTGTTCTGTAATGGGTTAAGTTTAAAAATCCAGTTAATCACTGATATATTCTTGCCTCAAGGAATTTAACTAGCCTTGGGGGATGCATGTGAAAATTAGAGAGTTAGGTCTAAAATCTTCATACCACCAAGTTATCCTTCAAGAATGTCTGCTTTGTTATCTAGTACCTGCACTCTCAGGAGGGAAGGAGGGCATTGTTGCTAACCCCTATTACCAAACTTCTAAAAGCTGATGTTGTTCCCTATACCTCAGCCCTGTAACCAATCACGTTGCTTCAATCCTATCATGTCATCTACCCTGTTCTGTACTACCCAAAATTTATATAAGGTGAACTGTTATTTCACTCAGGTACTTTGGCATAAATGGAGGCAAAACACTGCCCATTTATTAACAAGCAGCATGCCCCTGTTAATAAATGTTATCTTGCTCAGTGAAGTGCCTTAGTTTACCCTTTGATTAAATTTCATCTGCAACATCTTTAAGCTTGTATTTACAGAAGAAACCTATTCCTTATTTTAAATAAACCTGGTATTTTAATATTTATCCACCATACAGAAGAGCAGTGTTCCAGATGTGGCACTAATCTAAGACCAGGAATCCTTTTATGTAATTAAAATTCCCAACACATTTCAGATACCCAAATCAGAAATGAAAAAACAAAATCTTATGCAAACACATATACTCTCAGTCTACTGTAATAATTACCAAATAACAAGAAGTAAATCATGTTATATTGGGGCAACATGTGAATGCTACCTAGGTTCAGTTAATTGTATCTTTATTCCACCTTTTTTATGCAAGCACATTTTATAAACAATTCTATTTACTCAATTTAAAAAAACATGCTTTATAATATATGCAAAACAAAAAAATGGAAGTAACTACTAACTTTATACATACATAACTGATAAAAAAATTTAAAAATTATCTTACATAACTGATAATACTAAAACAAAGACTAGTTAAAGGTAACAAAAAAGCCTGAAAATTCAAAATTCCAAAGTCATATCTTTTCCATCTCTGAAATTAAGTTATCACAGATTTTGGTCAATTAATTATTTTCTTTATTTTTTTTTTGTTCCAGGCTTTTCTTTAGTGACTACCTCTTAATGTTATCTCTTTCAGTCAACTATACTCTTACTCCATCTTCCTTATGCAAGAGACTAAAATAAGTGGTATCAAGAAACATATAAATTATTCAGCATCTGCTACAAACAGTGCCTTTAAAATAGCAGACAATCAATAAATGTTGGCTAAATTGTAATAATTAAAGTGAACTATCAGTAGAGTGGGAAAAGTGATGGATTTAGAATCAGAGAATATGGATTCAAATCCCAGTTCTGATACTTTTTATATGTGAGAAAGGAATTTAATTTGTTTGTTTCATTATCACTAAATTCTTAAGTCCTTTTTAGTTCTAAATCAGTGATTCTGTTGTGAGTATTTTATCCTGTTGCAAGTATTTTACACAAACTATTTTTGGAAGGTAAAAAAGACTTTTTTTTTGCTTCTTCCTCTCTCCACTCCCCCTCCTCACTTGTTCATTTAAAAATATACTCTTTAAAAATAAACACAGTGGGACATTTTTCTTTAAGAAAGCTTGACTGGAAAAAAAAAAGTTTCAATGAAGAAAAGATAAAGATTATCAAGAAAATGGCTTGTTAAGCTTTGTTTACTAGATAGGGGTAATTTGGGTAAAAAAAATGATCAAATATTTACAGATTTACTAATTATCAACCACATTTTCAGGTTTTTATTATATTTAAATTATATTAAATATTATTATATTTATAATTATATTATAAACATATTAAAAGTCATATCTTAGTTTAAAAAATTCATACAAAAAGACAGTTAACTTGATTAGTATTTGAATCCTCAGGAGAAATGATCATAAAATATGAAGATAATCAAATTAATAACAGTTCTTCTACTAATAAGTCTATTTGATTTTTGAGATCTTAAGCATTTATATTTATGTATCAAAACGTTTATTTATTCAAGGCTTTTAAAATATACACCTTAAATTTTTCTTTCATCATTCCAAGGCTCTCTATTTTATTATTCTGTATTTACATTAAATATGTAATTTATAAGCATAAGATAATATAAATTATCTTTGATAAAGGTAGCAAAAACTCATTTATCTCTATGCAGTCCAGCTGTTTATATAAATACTTCATTTCATAAAGCAGTAAGCCCATCATAAAATTTTCCTCTGTACGCACAGACCTTATCTTAAACTTTGCATTATGTATTACTTACAGGTTTCAAACAGCAAAAAGTTATGTCATTCAAGTTACCATCACACCAATCATCCTGAACTTTGATACTGATTGTACTGAATGCTTACTTGACCTGTTATCAGAAATTAATCAACATTATAACTACTAAGAAATGAAGAAAATATTTGTTTCAGAATTCTCAGTTTCTTTGTCTTCAAAAGTAGAAAGAGTAAAGACCAAAAAATAACTTCATTTACAAGGGAATATTAAACAACTTCTCTAGGTAATTTATTTGGAAAGAGGTAAGTGGCTATGTTATGAACGTATAAGGTGGGTTCTAGTTCAGAATGAAGTTCCATGAATAAAATTCTGTTATAAATTTTAGACCTACACTTGTAAGACAACTTACTAAAGGGAAATTTAATTTTAAATAAGAAAATCAATCAAAGAAATCTATAATTTTCAACTAAACACTTTAAAAATTAAACAAGAGAAGAAAACTTTCTAATTATACTTTAAGTTTCTGGAAAACGTTTAGTATAACTGATTTCAATGTTGTTATAATTTTTCAGGAAACAAATACTTTTACTCACCAACTATGGTCATTGATACTGATATTAAACTTAAATAAAAGAAATTACTTCCTACAAAATGATCATTGCTGTTGACTTAGTAACAAGGAAAAATTTTGAAAACTGCAAAACGTAAATACATTTATCAACTTAACTTTAAATATCAAATCATTATTTATTCCTTACAGATACTATGTCCCTCTTTTATGTTATCTTGTTAAAATAATATACATTTTTAATATTTTGGAGGAGGAAAGGCAAGGTAATTGGAGTTAAGTGACTTGCCCAAGATCTCTCTCTCTCTCTCTCTCTCTCTCTCTCTCTCTCACACACACACGCACACACACACACACACACACACACACACACACACACATCTAGTAAGTGTGTCAAGTGTCTGAGGTTGCATTTGAACTCAGGTCTTCCTGACTCTAGGGCCAGTGCTCCACCTAGCTGCCCCTAAAATAATCTTTAAAAAAATGTGTAGACAAAATAATTCAGCACAAATTTCACACTATATCAAAATGCATAATTATAATTTTTAAAGCTACTACTGAGTATGTAAAACAAAAAAAAAGTCACACCAAATGTAAAACGCAAATAATCAGAATGTAGATTTCATGCCAAAATTTAAAAAAATTTTTTTTAGTATTTTATGTTTATCAGTCATTAAAGTTCAGACACAAACTAAATCAAGATTCTCTTCTTTTAAAAGATTTTAACAGAATTTATCCAGACAGATAATTTCCCAGTTTTACATTGTCCAAATATTAAGTAGGAAAACTCAATTTCATGCAGGGGAGATCAGTGTTATCATCAGCAACTCCACGTGGACTGTGCTGACTTCTAGTGGAAGTGGCTTTATTTCAGATGGGCACTGGCATACTACTGTATAAAGAAGAAAATCATTCAGCTTCACACAATTTAGGTGGACAGAGACAGGGGACAGGGGCTGGTGCTGGGGTACAAAAGACAAAACATTATTCAGTTTGTTTTCTAAAATATATCTCGTGAATAAAGGAGGAATACCAAGCAACATTTTTTGCCTGTCTGAATTCAATTACAGTAATGAAGAAGGAATTGCTCTTACCAGTAAGAAACAGCATACAGGAAAACGACCTATGAATTAACAGACAGTATATTTAAGTTTGTCTGTCATTTCTGTAGGCCAATGTTCTGTATGTCTGCGCTACTTTGAAACTACAAACCTGTTAGCATGGAGACAATTTAAAGGCACTTACAGTGAAAAAATTTAAAAAAAAATGTTTTTAATTAATTCTTAACCATCAGTAAAAGAATACTAGTAACCAAAGAGAATTCACTTGAATTTTTCAGGCTCATGAGAGCTTTCATTTGTTTCACCTTTATGGTGCTCATTTTAATGACCACTCTGCCCACATTCCTTATCAGAAGGAAAAGACTGAAAAACACATACTTGCTCAATTTATTTAAACAAAGGTAAACTACACTTTCACAAGGAAATACCCTGAAAACATTTTCCTAATAATGGTGATGAAAAAATAAACAATATACCTTTAAAGAAAACTGCCTAATTATGATGCAGTATTTTAAACAGGTTCTATATCTGTTACAGTAAAATAGCTTCCTTGTCAAGTGCCTATATAACAATGTACCTCGGTTCAAATTCCACATATTACATTTATTATTTGGGTCCCTTATACTAAATCCGTTAAAATTCTTTGGGCTTTGATTTTCTCATTTTTGAAATGAGAGGCTTCGACTAGAAAGTTTCTGAGGTACTTTCCAGTTCTAGATCTATGATCCAGCGATGATTATATTTGGATAGAGCACTAATCTTTGCACCTTCTTGCTCTAGGTAGCACAATCATCTCACAAAAGAGTAACAATTTCAAAAAAGAAAAGACACTAATATAAAAAGAGACATCAGAGAAATAACAGTACTTTGCAGAGAATACAAGAAATTCTTAAGAATGATCTAAGAAAGTTTGGTATATTTGTTTTCATATGAATAAGCAAAGACTGAGCTAGAAAAAATAAAGTAACTGATTTACAAGTTTTTACAGGTAGTAGTAATAATAAGTCAGAGTAGCTAGATGGCACCATGTATAGAGTACTGGGCTTGGAATGAGGAGACCATCTTCCTGAGTTCAAATCTGGCCTCAGACTGTGTTGGCCCTGGGTAAGTCACTTAACCCTGTTTGCCTCAGATTTTTCATCTGTAAAATGAGCTGTAAAAGGAGAAGGAAATGGCAAATGGCATTCCATTATATTTGCTAAAAAACAAACAAACAAACCCAAATGGGGCCACAAAGAGTGGTATACAAAAACAATAATAGTAGGCCACATTTCTATAGTGCTTTAAGATTGACAAAAGTCTCAACAGAGCTAAAATTCCCACGTGCCAAATTTAAACATAATTCCATATTTTGATGATGCATTTTTGTATAATTCTTTCTGTAAACTAAAAAATACTTTATATAATCATTTGAATTTATTCTTAGCAGTGAGACACAACATGGCAGACTGGTAATAGTGCTGGTCTTGGAGTTAGCTGAAGTTATGTGAACTCTATTAAGTACTTTATTACACAGAGGTTTGCCCTAAGTCCATGTTGGATATTTTGAAGTGCACAGGAAGCAGAGATACCTGACACAGTACAGAAATATATATATAAAAATGTAACCAGCTAATGCTATTTCTGATGACAGAATTATTGTTATTAAAACTGAGGAACACAAGGAAAATATTTTCTCCAAGGTACTAAGGAAATTTATAATTCAAAATTCTGGATTTTTTATATGTGTGTGTGTGTTGCTCTTTTTGGTTACTGAAGTCAAATTGGCTTTTGCTGTCTAACATAACTCCTATAGAGCAAAGAAATTCATAAATTCTAAGATGGAAAACAGTCTATTTTTTAAACAGAATATCTCAGTGACAGGATTGGAAGTAAATGTGTTTAAGGGCAAAAAATAACATGGGTCTGAGTCCTATTATTTCTCCACTTAAAGTCTCAAAAGGCCAAATTACAGCTATTATTTCTCCACATACAAAACGAAACATCTACTTCTCAAGTAAGTGGATACTATAACTTTGTAGTAACTTTTTCTCAAGGCAACAATAGACTATTTATATACTGTTTAAGTAACACACTTAATACACTGTTTCAGGGAGAAAAAACTACTATAAATGTATCTTCCTAGAGCATAAATGGGACCACAGCTTCAAGTTTAAGTGCTTGAACTGAAAGACTCCTTTAATAATACGGCCTTTTCCTGTGAGGTACCTAGTACCTGAAGTGACTAAGCCTCTTTGAAAGCTTTTGTTTCATGCTGGATTAAACTCTCCATAGCAATCCTATCAAGATTTAAAATTCTTTAAAATTTACTTTAATGCAAAACCATGAATATACTCTTAAAACAGGTGTCTTAGATTTTTTCATATACACAAACCCAGGCGATGTCCTAAAAAATACTGCCCAAACAATATAAACTGTAAGGGAGGCCCATATTCGGAGTGAGATATAAAAAGAGTGTGGGAGAAGAAGAACAAAGTTCAAAGCATTTCACCTTGTTAAAGAAGAGACTTAGTTGGGTACAGAATGATAAGGCTTAAGAAGGGCTCTTGTCCCCAGGAGAAGCCATCGTGACCTGCAACGAATTCACTAAATATAGAGGATGGAAGAATAATGCAATCATTCAACAAAAGCATTCTTATCATGTGTGGCACATTTTAGAATTGGGTCCATGAGCCAGAACTGTTCAATGTTAGTAGATCAACAAACATCTACTTTCCACCAAACCCCTGATTTGCCAAGAAGGGAAATGTAAGTAATCACTTCACTAGCTCCAGTGGGAAATTTTCTCCTTAATCCTATCGAGTTATTTGTTGTCAATATGCCACTAGAAATCTCAAGGACTCAGATAAATCAAGAGTGCCTTTTCTTCACAAAATGGTTAGAGACCTCAACTCTTAAGTCTCCAAAATTCCTTCAGTTATCTATAACCTAAAACCAGGCCCTCAATTCTCATTTGAAAATATCAAGTTACTGCTTTCAAGCTATAATCTCAATGGAAAAAATTACCTCATATAACCATAAACTTAAAAAAACCCACTTTTTATATTAATTCCCAATTAATACAAACAGGGACTCCAGAAATTTAGAATCATGGATAGATAAGCTAAGGGGAAAGGAAAAGAATAATGGAAAAGGGAAAATATTAGAGAGAAGTAATGTGGCACTGTCACCTAAAAAGAAACAGGTAGTGGTTACATATAGGTTTCATCCTAGCAACAGAAGTATCTAGCTTTGGGAAAAAATAATTTTATACAGAATGATATCATGAAAGAAGATATTTTGATAAAATTACCACATTTTACTCAGAAAAAACAAATTACGTATCCTGTAATTTATTTGAAAAAGACATAATAAAGATCAGTGAAGTTGAGATATTTTTCCACATGTGAAAAAATATTTAACTCACTAAAAGCTTATAAAATACAGAAAAAATTTCTACCTGTTGATCAAGATTTCATCTTTTGTCTTGTGATAGAACACAGGAATTGGGACACCCCAAACCCTTTGCCTTGAGATACACCAATATGGCCGTCTCTCTATCGTATCCACCATACTATTCATTGCTGATACAGGAATAAATTTCACCTTTCTTAATGAGTCCTGCAATAAGTTTACAAAAGCATTTGTAATTGGGTTACTGAGATCATGCTAAAAAATAAATTAACATAAAACTAGGAAAAGAAACTAAGTAAAATTATTTCAGATGTCACCAGGGGAACATAAAATTAAATGAATCTCTATTTCAACTATAAAAAACAAATTAGCACTATATGGTTAAAGGATATGAACAATCTTCAAAAGAATAACTGTAAACCATTAACAACTATATGAAAGAATAATCCAAATCACTATTACTAAGAAAAATGTAAATCAAAGGAACTCTTAAGTTTCACAAACATGACAAAAAGAAGAAATAGTCAACATTGAATAGGATTATGGAGAGATACACACTTAGGAACTGTTGGTAGAGCTAAGAATTGGTACAACTGTTCTGGAAAGCAATCTGGAATTAGGTAAAGAGTGCCTAAAATGTTTGTAGCTTCTTACACAGAGGTTATACCCCAAGGAAGTCAAAGAGAAAAAGAAAAGTTCTATGAACACTGAAAAAATTACTTCATCATTTTTTTTTTGTAGTAGCAAACATCTTGAAATAAATTAGAAGTCCATCAACTAGGGAATGGCTAAACAAATTGTGACACATGAATATAACGGAATATAACTATGCAGTAAAATGATAAATATGATGGACACAGAAGCATGGAAAGATTTTAAGAATTGATACAAAAGTGAAATAAGAAGAACTAGGAAAATAATATACAGAATGACAACAATGTAAAGTTAAAAAACAAAAAAACCACTGAGTGCTGATAAAATTATAATGACAAAACTTGGCTCCAAAGAATAAACATGAGAAGGCACCTCTCCATTTTCCCTTCTTTGAAGAGGCAGGAGAATTTAAGTGTGGAACATTGTATTGAATTTATTTTATTTGATATGTTGGTTAAGTTTTACTGAACTGTTTCCCCCTCTCTATTTTATTTTTTTAATAGAGGATGGCTGTCTGGGAGGGGGGGGGGATATAGTAAGAGATTTAAAAACAAAATATGTCTATAAAATTTACGAAAAGCAAATAAAAGAGAAAACAAAGTAGTATAATCTCAAAGCAGTGTTTCAGAACCTAAAGCAGTCAGCTGATTTGTTATTTTAAAGCAAGTATTCCTTATCCTCATATCAGGGATCCTTCTGACAGTGTAGTGGAACCTACTTCTCAAAATGATTCTTTAAAAAATTAATAATTGAAGGAGATACTAAGTTTCAATTACAGATCAGTGAAAACAAAGTTATAATTTCCTCTCCAGGCTCAAAGACCTCATGAAATTTATTCATGGACTTCTAAAGGAACATAAATTCCTTTTCCTAAGAGCTTCTCCTGTGGTATAAAACAGGGAAACATCATCCCTCAACTTTAGGACTTTAGTTAGGACTAACAGAGAGTTTAGCTGTCAAAAATGCTTGTGTCTGAATGCAACATCCCCTAAAGCTCCAAGATGGCAATGCGGCTCTGTGCCCTTGAATTTATTTTTTTTCTTTCTCCTTTAGTTACAATATTCAAGTATCACATTTTAAATTATTTGTTGTATTTAACAGTTTTAGGTTTCCTCCTATTAATTTGAAGAATGTATGAAACATTTTATACTTGTCTGAAGAAAACTTCTGTCTTTTTTTTTTAATCTGTGTGGCTTTCAATCTACTTTTAAAAATGTGGGTTGATTGCCCCCAGGTAGAAAATTTAAAAGTTCCCTATCTCTACTTTAACTTTACATATCTGTGAAAGGATGAATGAATAAGGACCCATATTATGACTGTTTAATTTAACTATAGATTACATTTACACCATATTTCTAATTTGAGACAAACCTTTTAGCAAATTCAGGTGGGATCACCCTAAGTCAAAGACACTCAAGTGCCTGAAACCAAAAGGAGATCAAAACAATAACAGGGAATTGGCAAATAGTAATAAGGTCTTTTTCTATTTCAAAATAGTATGCAAAACACAAGTGTTTTAAATTAACCTAAAAACTAATCTACATATTCAAAGTTGAAAAATATATACTTGGTTACAAATACCAAGTCTGATTTCAATATAAGCACCTCAATTCAAAACTTTTCATATTACAACTACTAAAACATTCTATGAAAATCTGGGAAGACATATGAAATGAAGCAAAGTGAAGTGAGAACAACCAGGAGAACACTCTACACAGTGACAGTAATGGTGTAATGATGATCAACTGTGAAAGACTTAGCTACTCTAATCAATACATCAATAATCAAAGATTCAAGATAATTAATTCAAAAGGACCCATGATAAAAATGCTATCTACTGCCAGAGAGATAACTGGTCAATTATGCAGACTGAAGCATATTTTTTTCAGTTTCTTTTTTTTGGCAAAACTGATTTCTTGGCAAAATCATCACAGCTAATATGGAAACATGTTTTACATGACTTCACATGTATAACTAATATATTACTTGCCTTCTCTATGAGCAGGAGGGGCTGGAAGGAGGGAGAGAATTGGGGACTCAAAATTTATAAAAATAAATAAAAGTTTTTAGAAATGAAATGCTTCATAAAATGTTTCTACATGGTTAAAAACTTTACCTCATGAGTTCAAAAATATTATCACAATGAAAATTCACTTTCCTCATGCATAGAATTCCAAGCTGAATGATTAAGATGATAATTGTTAAATATAGTAAGGACTATAGTTTTAAACTATATGTATGTACATATATGTATATGTGTATATATATATATGTATATATATGTATTTTTAACAGAGATCAGTTACTTTTGTTGAAATTCTTATCATTTATTCATCTTGCAATTGACAACCTATGCAACCTTGTCTACATCACATCATCTCCTTGGTCATGTTTTACCATTTACAAAGCAAAGATTATAGACTAAATGATCTTGAAGGTCTTACTAAGCTTTAAGCTTCAATGATTTTTACAATTCTAGGAATGCAAGCCAGTACAAATTAAATAAATGTTTCCTCAAAGACTATATGTGTATATAAGCCTGGGGGAGGGGAGTCAAAACTATTTTACAAGAAAAATGACTTAAGTCTAGTACCGTGGCTGTAGCTGTCATATTTTCTATCTTTACAAACCACTGTTTGCTAGGGCGAATAATCACTGGTTTCTTTGTCCTCCAGTCACAGGGATAACTATGTGTAAGTTTCTCCTCCTTTAGCAAACTCTTTGTAGATTTAAGCATCTTTATCACTAATAAAGAAAAAAAAGAAAATTACAAGTAAGCTATAAGAAGGTACACAGCACTCTACAACCGCCTACATGCAATCCTAACAGCTATTCAGCAATGTAGAATCTGGGCTAGTAGTTGCTATCACCAAAGACACACACACTACCCTGATACAAAAATCAGAGTCTATAGAACCCCCGACAGAAACTTCAGCTGAAAGCAAAGGTAAAAGTCAAGTGGCTATACAGAACCATAAGAATCAGAACCATTCCACAATATCAAACTAGAAAAGTCTTCTGGAATTCTAGAAACACCCAAGTTTATTCTTCTCTTGGTTTAAGGAGAGTGGTTTCATTATTAAATCTACTTATGAATCTATCAAGTCACACAGACTGATGAATGAAACATTGCTACTATGCAGACTCGATTATAAACACAAAGAAGTATTATTATTTTGGCAAAATAAATTAAAACAAGCCATTTAAAGGTTTTGCTTTGTTCAGGGAAGAATTACCTTGAGTTAAAAACTCTAAAGACCAGAGGAAAAGAGACATAGATGTTACTTGCTCCTCCTATCCATAGAAGGTACTTGGATGACAAGCAGAGAAAACACTTACCAGTATCAGATCCTTCCTCAAGGATATTCCTATTCTCAAGTTCCTTTCCTGCAGCTTCTGTGAAATTCCCAAGTTCATCCACCAAACAATCCTAGGAGTTTCATTTTAGTCAATTAAAACAAAATGTTAAGAGACATCTTGTTGAGACATCTGACAATGTGAACAAAGAATCAATGAGACTGATAATTATGAATTCCTGTTCTATAACGAAAAATTGAAGAAATTTTAGTTATAATCACACAACTTCAAATTTCTGTGCTTAAAAAATAACTGGAATACTAAGGAAGCTTAATAACAAAAGCTATCAAAGTGTTTGAGTTCAAACAAAATGTCAGAACCAAGTCTGATCTATGAAACAAGGGATAAGAGATCATTTTTAAAGTACTTCTAGGTGACAGCCTGAAATTCTGATATAATTTAGACTCAACTAAGATAAAAATTCATAGTAATTTAGACATATATTAGGCTAAAAATTGTTAAAAAAAATTTTTTTCTAGATACAAAATTACTAAAGGAATACTCTTCCTATTTAAGCAACAAACATACAAAACACTTAAAACCATCTCCATTCTAAAAGGCCACACTGGAAGTGTCCTTTAAGTATATAATATTAAGGGAATTTTAAAATCTTCCCTGCCCTTTAATAGCCCCATGTGAGCTTTGGCCCAGGCCACAACTTGAGTCACATGGAGCCTCTGGTGGAAGGAGCTTGCTGAACTGGTAGAGCAGGAAGAGACTGAGGCAAAGCAGCTAGTGTGAGTGAGAGAGGGAGGAATTTTGCCTAGGGGAGTTTGTTTGTGAAGAGGCCTAAGAGAGGGAAAGCTTTGGGATGTTGGCACCTGGACTGGCAATATGTATAAACTTCTTTGTTACCATAGTGGAAATGACTTTCTGGTATGTGAATAAATATCTTGGTTTTGTCTTTGAGGAAGAATTTGTCATATTTTGCCATTCAACCCTGGAAATACGTCTGCATATTCATTGTGACTGCTATGGGTATTGCATTGGTGATATAAAGTATTAGAACAGCTGATACATGGTCTCAAGATGATTTTGTTAACCATTAATCTATTTATATTACCTAGGAATTAATGCAACTACATTCCTTTTCAAATATTCATTCCTTACATCATCCTCTTAATTACTGAAACTGAGTTAAAGGCAACTGGTATACCTGAAAGAGCACTTATTCTTAGACCAGAGGACCTAGGTTCAAACTCTGTCTCTGACACTCCCTGTACGCCCTTGAACAATTCACTTAACCCCTCCAGGCCTGTTTCCTTCTCTGTCAAAGAAGGTGGTTAGACTAGATGGTTTGTGCAGTTGCTTCAGGCTGTAGATCTAGGACCCTATAAACTTTCTCAATTAGCCCTCAAAAGCAAGATTGTACTGCAAAATTTCAAACGGAACAAATCTTAATTTTTATAGATTTCACAAAATCATAAATTTAGAGCTAGAAAAAACTGTAGGTTATCTAATTCTATCCCCATATCTTACAGATTCAAAAACTGAGAACCAAATAAGGGAAGTATAGGTGATAAATGAAAGGGCTTGAAATAGATGGAAAAGAATGGAATAAACTACAATATAAGGGGTCAGAATTAATTATGTTGATTCAGTAAAAGCAATAAATAGCTATTTTTCCTCACCCCTCCCTCTTCAAAAAAAAAAAGAGCAAGAAATGCTACCATGGGCAGCTTATGCATGGAAGCTACACTGTAATCTTCCATCCCATGAGCTGGGGCTATGTGCACTAAGCCTGTGCCTTTGGACAAAGTCACGTGATGGGCAGGTAAGAGTGGGGAGACTCTGTCAGCAAGCGTAGGATGAGCACAAGAACCATTCTCCATATCAGCTCCTGAAAGGAAAGAAAATAACCATTAAAAAACATATATTCAGATCTTCTTTTGATTCTTTCTTCCCAATAGACCTGATCCTAAACTCACTGAGATCAGGTTTGTGCCATACTGATAGCCTCATTGTCAGTACAGGGAAGGCATTTAACACATGTTTGTTGCTTTGCATATTGCTATGCTAACAACTTCCTGAGATATGAATTACATAAGCACTTAAGAAAGGTATACCAAGTTGGTTCAATACGGCCTGGCCAACACTCAAGAACCTGTGAAAGGATATGGTACCTATCCTCCAGGAAACTAAGTCAAAAGATTAGGTCCACAACCCAGCAACATGAGTTTTCCTTATTAACTCTAATGCCTGAATACATCTAAATATTTTTAAAAGTTACTTGTATCTGCTATTTATACCATATCCTGGGTTAACAAATTCTATAAGCCTATTCCTTGATGTTGAAAGCATTACTTTGTAAGACAAAAACTTTTAAAAATCAAGTCTATCCCAAACTTCAACCATTTTCCAAAACTGATGCTATTTCATTTCTTTTCACCTATCTTCACATCCCTTGATGATTTCAGCTATCTTTTTTGACTCTCTTGAGCCTCACTGTGCCTTTACTGATGCACAATTGACCAAAAGTGTCACTCTGCCTTCCAGCTGAATATAGCCCTCAACATTCCAAGTGTGGTCCAAATCAGATGAGAATATAGTTCCCAGGGGCAGCTAGGTGGCACAGCAGATAGAGCACCAGCCCTGGAGTCAGGAGGATCTGAGTTCAGATCCGGCTTCAGACACTTAATACTTACTAGCTGTGTGACCTTGGGCAAGTCACTTAACCCCAACTGCCCTTCCCTTCCCCCTCCAAAAAGCAAAAAATAAATTTTTTTTAAATGTAGCTCCTATCTGATTTTAATGTCTTGTAGTATTAATAAAATATGTATACATATTACATATAATTGTGCGTATATATATATATACATAAATTATATATGCATGTGCATATGTGTATACGCACAGCCTATAGGGATCCTTATGTAAGTTTTAGTAGCCCCTATTTCTATCAGTGTTTGACACCACTGCAGCAGATGGAATTGCAGAAATAACATAGATGGTGACTGAACATGATTTAAAGCACTCTGGGGAAAGGGACACACATTTTTTTCTAGACTTCTAAAAGACTTATTATTCAGGAATCTTTAGATGCTATCCAGTATTATTTTATATTTTATGTACTTTATAAGGTCACCAAAACTTCTTCTGAGCCAAAACGTCCAAATTACATTTTGGTTGAAGATACCTTTGGTATGCTTTCTAGAACTCATCCACTTTCTCCACAATCGAAATTCTGACTTGCAAAAATGTAATTTCTTCCTCAAAAGTATTGAACAAGTTTTCAGCAGTGTGTGTGTGTGTGTGTGTGTGTGTGTGTGTAAAAATTCAGCAGTGTGTATATACACACACGTGTATATATATATATATATATATATATATGTTTATTATATGAATATCTTAAGAAACTCCATCAGTTATGTAAATAGGCATATAACTTTTGTTTATCAATATTTCTATATTTTATCTACATCTAATGTATGTTTTTTAAAAAATATCACTCCCCCTGATAGAAGTCAAGCTCCTGAAGAGAAAGGTCTACTAGTTTTGAAAAGTAGGAAGCAAAGTACTACACTCAAATCAATATTTCATGTAACTGATAAATACTATGTTTCAATTTTTTACTAATCTTTACCTAAAAATGTTGAAATAACCTCAAATTCTGTTCCCAAAACAGCAGCTATAGATGATACTTTTTCAGCAGCCAATATATAAAATTCTCCAGAGTTGGCGCATTTGACGATGGAATAACTAGGATGAAATATTAGAAGTCTATTAACAGTAATAAAAGATTATTTTTTATCATATTAGAAATAACTTAAAGAGGAATTCTTAAAATGACTCTAGACAAGATACTACCACCCAATCTTTCCCTAATATACATAACATTTGCATTGCTGCCTAGCTTGTCAGAGGAGAGAGCCCCATCCTCAGAGCCAGGATAATTAGGGCTCAATTCTGGCTCTGATGTGCTGGGTATATGACCGTAGGAAGTCACTTAACTTCTCAGTGCTCCAGGCCAGAGGTGTCAAACTCCAAGAAAAGCAGGAGCCACCATTCAGTACATAAGAATCCCTGTGGGCCACTTACTTAGTTTTAAAATGTAAGATTACCCATGTTTTCTTTTATTTTTATTTCGTTAAATATTTGTCAATTGCACTGTAATCTAAATGACGCACCCTGGGGAGGATTGTGGGGCATCATCAGGCCTGGGACTATATGTTGGACACCTGTGCTCTAGGGAAATCCTTCCAGCATCAGAGTTGCAGAAGAAGCATTGACCTGCATTGGGAAGAGGCAGACTGCTTCACAAGTTCCCTGTAATTAATGAAATCACAGGTCCAGGTCTTTTTCCTATCCCTTCCTAATAACAATTTCAAAGGAAACAGTTGAGAAAGCTTACAACACTGTAAAAAATTAAATAAATCTAATCAAGTTCATGTTGTCACCAAGATAGTATCCACTAACTTTTAAGATTTTAGACATTAAATGTGTTACCACCAAATATGGATAAAACAAAAAAATCTCAACACATACTTAGATTCTGGCATATAGCAGACAGCCTGATTGGCAGGAATAGTCCAAGGCTGTGTGGTCCAGATTATTGCACTAACAGGTGATGAGCTAGCTACAGGAGAGAGAGAAAAGTGTTGTGAGTAGCCCAACAAGCAGTATACTGTATCCCTACTTTATGTAGGGTACCCTGCTGGGTACCTTGGAGGGTTGGAAGAAGAGGACAAAGAGAATTGGGAAACAGGATAGCCCCTGCCCCAATATAAAGCTATAAAAAATATATATACAAATAAATCTAGAAAGTACAAGCATATGAATCAAATACAAAAAGCATAAGACTTCTATTCCAGATGACAGAAAGAGAAAAGATAATATTTAAACAAGGTCTTAAAATGGGTAAGATTTCAACTGAAAGAGTTGTAGGGGGAAAGGTATTCTAGGCATATGGAAAAACATCAACTAAAAAAGGGTACAAAGGCAAGAAAAATCACAGGAGAATATCTCAATGCTGTATCTATAACAGAAGAACTAGAACAGATCTTACCTAAGACAGAGGCCAACATGGGAGGAGGTTTCAAGAGTGGGAACTTGACATATACAGTGCGACTGACATGCTCAGGATTATATTCAAGTTCAGCTTCAGCCAGTGCAGTCCTAAATTTTATTAAAACATCAAGTTAACAAATGAATGCTTTGAACTCACTCAAAAACCCTTTTTACTGCCCACTGGTTAAACATACCTTGATGAAGGAGACCAAAATACAGGTTTATAAGCTCTATATACCAAATCCTGTAGAAGATAAAATCACATTAAAACAGTATTTTTGAGACACATACTTTAAAATATTTAAAAATTATTCAAATAAAAATACCTTAGTATACATTTGATAAAACATTTTTAATTGTTGGGCCTCATACTTTCCATCAAATGTGTAGTAGCAATTATCCCAGTCTGCCATTACACCCCAACGAATAAATGCAGACTTCTGCTTTTCAATAGCTGCTTCTGCAAATGCTCTGGCTGAAAAAGATAACACATTCTTAAAAAATAAATAAATTCAATAAAGTTATTAAAACCTATGTTAAGTACGTGTTCTCCAAAATGTCAAAGATTATTACATACTGTCAGCATACATGTTAGTACATGATTTGTAAACCAGTTCTGTGACACTGAAATCACAGAGAGGCTATTAAACATTTAGCAAAGGAAAGCAGGTTAGAGAGGAAGATAAATAATTTCTACAGCAGATTTCCCTTCCTTGTTATGGTTTCTTGTTAGTTTGTACAAACTGGTGGCCATTTATTACTCATTTTGATATACATAATGAAAGAACTAAGATAACAGATGTAACTCCACATCTTTAAGAAGGACTATTCTATGCAAACGAAAAAATCATAACACATAATCAGTAACTGAATAATTGTATGTAAGGGTTTTTTTGGGTACTCTTCACATAAAGAAGAGATTTCATCTATCTTCTCAATTGGGTGAAAGGAGAATATAAAAGAGTTTAATTTAAAATTTTAAGTTTGCTTTTGGTTTATAGAACCAGGAATAAAACTACTGGTTGAAATATCAAGTTCATACAATTGGAAGACAGGGCTAAATGTGAACACAGCTATAGAGGTTTTTAAACCCCTTCTTTCAATATCCAACAGTCAGAGATACTTATCAGATCTAAAAGCTCTTATTCAATAAGGCTACACTTCCTGAAAAGTAACACATTTTACAAAATAAGAAAAACAAAAACTTTATTTGGGAGATTTCACTGTACTATGGATGAGGGGGTAAACCATAGTTTTAAAAATAAGGCCCAGAAATGTCTAGAAAATTCATTTTAAAACTACTGCATATAGTCAGTTCTATAATAACTTTTGTTTTGAAAATGCAAATTTCTTCCAACACAATTGATATATTGGGGAATAATTTGAGCATAATCTGGATGATGAGTTTGCTTATGCTCAAAATTCAATTAGTGAGAATGCAAAAATGGGCACCACTTCACAATAACTCACAAGCCACAAGTCTTCTTATACTTACTTCCACAAGCAAACTTCAGAGCTTTCTGAAAGTAAAATCCCTTATCTATTGTGTATCTTCTGGTACAGTTAAAAAGCTATATGAAAAGGAGGGCTGGTCTGCACCCACAATGACTGCCCCATCCCAAAGTTCTGGCTGAGGCAGATCTCTCAGGGTTGTCAACTGTACCAGGAGAACCAGCACACAAAGCCAAGCAGTAGCCCAAAGCCATAGATGTAGCTATTATTAAATGCAATACTTATATATTTCTTAATGATTTAATGTCTAAATTTGTGCTACTCTTTTTGTTAGATTCCTATCTTTTTTTAATGTATTGCTAACAAAGATTTTTTATTTTTCCCATCAGCTCCATGATTTTTACTGTGTAATTTTGAATAGCATGCAGTGATTTATTAGAAATGAGTTATGTCATTTTATAGAACTGACTGTACTGTCATACATGATCAATGTGTAAGATTTGTTTTGCTGAACTTTTTCATCTTTTTTTAAGTTCTTTTACATAGCATAATTGGCTAGACAGGAGAGTAGAGCAGGATAAATTAAATATATTATGGTGATAGGAAAATAAAAAAACATGAATAAAAATAGGGTAAACTTTTTTTAAACTGGAAAACAATGAGTTTGACTGGCTATCTTTGCCATTATTTAAAATCATAAGACACAGAAAATTTACCTGTCTTTCTAATTTCCATTGGTGAAAGATTCTGAGCTTTTTCTCCAAGTTCTGAAAGTGCTTTTAATTCAATGGGCAATCCATGACAATCCCAACCTGGTACAAAGTGCACCTTTGAACCATTCATCATTTGGAATCGATTAGTTATATCTTTCAAGATCTATTAAAAAAAAAAACAAACAAAAAATTATGTGCTCCACTTAAATGTAAATGTATCTAATGCTTAAATCTTTAAATATATGGATACGTTATCAGATAAATATGAAAACGGTTGTACATCAATACTTCAAATATCTATGATTTTATCCACATGGGAAGTCTCTCTACAATGCAGATGTAAAGCTACTAAACATTACAACTCATATAGTTAGGGGAATATATAGATCAATTAGGTGGTCCAGTGGATAAAGTTCTAAGCCAAGAAGCAGAAAGACCTGAATTCAAATCCAGCTTCAGACATGTTATAAGCTATGTGACCCTGGACAAGTCACTTTATCTGTCTGCCTCAGTTTCCTTAACTATAAAAATGGGGATAATTACAGCACCCATCTTGCAGGGTTGTTTCAAGATTCAAATGAGATGTTAGTAAAGCATATGGTGCCTGACACAGAGTAGACATTCTATAAATGCTTATTCCCTTCCCTACCTCCAAGAGATGGTTTAAAAAGCAATAACCCACCGGTCTACACCACAGCTTGTACTCCACTGTTCTAGCCTTCAAGACCTTAAAGACCAGCTTCGTTTCATGATATAATAAAGACATGTTTATTTGATACTGACAGTGAGAATATATGATTTTACTGGTAACTAGACATGAAGAAATTCTGTCTACCAATGCCTATCAGCCCCTGTGTATGTGTATGCCTTTTGATACAGCATTACCATTGCTAGGCCTATACCCAAAAGGGATCAAAGAAAATGGAAAAAGTCCGTTACATACAAAACTACTTATAGAACCTCTTTTGATGCTAGTGAAAAAGTGGAAACTAAGGGAATGTCCATCAATTGTAGAACAGCCAAATAAGTTATGGTATATGAATGTGATGAAGTATTAATTGTGTGTAAGAAATGAGGAAATAGGTGATTAAAAAAAATTAATAGACAAATGATACAGTGAAGTAAACAATCAAAACAATTTAATCAAAAAATCAGCAATGTAAAAATGAACACTTTTAAGGACTTAAATAAACTGATGAAAAATGAAATGAGTAGATCAAAAGAATAATTTATACTCATTGATACAATGACAATTCATGAATTGAGAGCAGAGGTGTCAAACATCTGATTGTCTGGTGGCATGCTGTCTACTACACTCCCCAGTGAGGCAAAAACCAAATTAAAATGTAATTTCTACATGATCTTAATGTGTTTATATACTAATAAAAAAAGAAATATATAAACGTGCTTTTTTAAGTCAATATGGCAGTCAAGAGGGATCCTCATACTGCATGTGGTTTGATGACCCTCTCATTGTATTTGAGCTTGCCATCACAATTCTGGAGGATCACTGATGAAACACGCTATTCATTACAAAGAAGTGACAGATTTAGGGTACAAAATGATATACATATATTTTTGTATATAGTCATTTATGGAATATTTTTTTTAGCTACGCATATTTATTTATTGGGATGGGGAAGCAATCAGGGTTAAGTAACTAGCCCTGGATCACACATTACTCTATCCACCATGCCACCTAGCTGCCCAATTTATATATATACATTTTTTTTGGAGGGGGGAAGGCAGGGCAATTAGGGTTAAGTGACTTGCCCAAGGTCACACAGCTATCAAGTGTTAAGTGTCTGAGGCCACATTTGAACTCAGGTCTTCCTGACTCTAGGGTCAGTGCGTCACCTAGCTGCCCCTATTTATTTTTTAAAATTTGAGTTTTTTTCCCAGTGGGGTAGCAGTTAGGAAAGAAAATGGATTTCTGTTAATTTTTTCAAAATAAAGAGATGGGGGCAGGGGGAGCCCACATATGTATAATTTATGAACTCTCAGATGAGATCACTGTTTTCTTAGTTTTACTAAATTGTTTTCCTTTGTCATAAGAGATCTTTAATGAAGTGGGAGAAATCTGTAGTGTAAAAACTAAATATATCAATAAAATTTTAAAAACTAAATTAAAAAACACCAAATATCCTACCATGTCTTATGAAAAGTATCCAGCTCCGACTTTGGTAAGCTGGCCTTAATTTGCACTTAATTAGCACTCAGGAGTGCTATTAAGATGCAATACCTGCTGAGTTCTCTGGAAAGAAGAGTTGTTCGTCTTTCAGGTCTACTGGATTTCTTGTTGTCCATGAGCATGCACACATTCCATGTAAATGGAATCATCTTCAGAAAAGTTTTTGTGTATTTTTTTGTGTTTTGACCACAGGGTAGGATCCCTGCCTTTTCTAAGTCCTTCCTCATGCCAGGAGGTCAGCAGTGCAGGCCTTAAAAAAGGCTACTCAGACACCCTGATTCCTTGCGTTATCATTGCTGCTTCAGTCCAGTGAGAAAACAAGCCCTCTGGCCTGGGCCACCTATGTGCAAAGCTGTGACTGCAGATCTCAATGGTTGTTACTTGTCTATCACCACAGGACTATGAGGAATAAAATAATGAAATAGCAAATAGTAAAAGGTGATGTCTTTTGACTTGAGCATAAAATGGATTTATGTGGGGCAGAGCTGAACAAATCATCAGCCTTAACTTCTCTTCCAGAATCACTGAAGTCCAGAGAAAAGACAAAAGTCAAGAGACTCGGGATGCAGTGGATGACCTTGGTGTCTTCAAAGTCTAACCAAACTCTAAGGGCTCCATGGTGACTACTTCCACCACTTTCACGGTTCACTGGAACAAGTGGTTCACAACTACCTATTCTGCCAGAGAAGTCCCCCCATGCTTGGGGCAAACACCCCCCCTAACTCAGTGGTGGGTCTGAGGTCTGTTGGTTAGCCTCAACCTGGTTCAGCCTATCTGCTGAGATGGTTTTACTGGAGCGTGGCTGCTAAGCATGCTACAGATTCTTGGAGCCAAATATGAGAGAGTAACCGCATTTGGACATCAAAGGTGAGAAGTAGCTCTAGGTATGGCAGGCCTCACACCAAAGGTACTAATCTGCCCCAAACACCCTAGAAAACCCAAAACATGATGTAAAGGTTGGTCTAAGCCTAATTTCTGCCAGATTCTTTTCCAGTCTTCCTGGAAGTTTTTTTTTTAATCAAATAGAGACATCTTTTCTAAGTAATTAATGTTTTCTGGTTTATTGAACACTGGGTTACTGAGTTCCACTGTTTTTCATTTACCCATAACCTATATTGCTTCATTGATCTACTTCTCTATTTTTTAACCAATACCAAATGGTTTTGATGACTGCTGCTTTATAGAATAGCCTGAGGTATGAAAGTGCTATTTCTTCAATTTCCTCTCCATATTCCATATTATTTTGTTTCTCCAAATTAACGTAGTTATTATTTTATCTAGTTCTATAAAGTATTCCTTTGATAGTTTGATTGGCAAAATGTTAAAAGTGTAAACTAACAACTTCTATCAGATAGATACCTTTTCCCACTATCAATTTCCTCCCTGTCTCACCTATGGAAGATATATGCACAAACGATATCCCATCTCATCCCCTTAAGCAGCCCTGCACTCTAGTTAAAGCATTTATTATCAAATACTTACTATGTGGCAGGCATTGTGATAAATCCTGGGAACATAAATACAAACAAAAGGAAGGCTAGTTCTGACCCTTAAGAGGGCTACATTCTAATTGAGGTGGTGAGGGTGATGAAAAATAATTCATAACAAAGGAGCTGAAGGCAGACTGGGGAAGAACAGAGAAAGGTACTATGGGAGAGTCTGAAGGGTTAGGAGCTGAGCCTGGTTAGAGCTGAGTATAGTTATCAGGGGTACTTTCTCAAATGGAGGATTCAGGGAGGAATTCACTAAGTGGAAGAAGAAGTTGATTTGGATGGAAGCATTTCCAGTACAGGAATGTAACTGGAGTAGAGGTGGAAAAGTCCTAAGAGTCAGGAATTGACTCATTTTATTTCTACCTCATTAACCTTCGATCTCTTCCTGTCTACTGGCTGCTTTCCTCCTTCATAAAAAAATTCTCACTTGATCCATTCATCCTTGTTACCCAGCATCCTGTATTTTTTTTCATGGCTCTTGGCTTGAGGAAGTCATCTACAACTGGTTTCTTCCACTTCTTCTCTTAGATGTGGCTTCAGATATCATCATCCCACCTAATCTGCTCTCTCCAAAATCACCAATAATCTCTCCCTGCCAAATCCAAGGGCCTTTTCACAACACTCATTCTCTCTGATCTCTTTGCAGCCACCGTGGATCACTCTTCTCTTTGATATTTTTTCTCTTTCCTAGTTTTCCTCCTACCTACTTGACTACTCTTTCTCAGTTTTTTTTTTTTAACTGGATCCTCATCCAGATCATTCCCTCTAATCTTAGTTGTCCTCCCAGTTCTTTCCTGGGCTGCCTTCTGATTCAAGTCCCTAGGTGATCTCATAAGTTTCCCCAGATTTATTTAGCATCTCTATGTTGATCTCAACACTACCTCTTTTCCCCTAACTTCTCTGCTGACTTGTGGTCTTGAATCTCCACCTGACTTTCAGGTACCTGAAAACAGGGCATAGGTCCAGGCCCTACAATCTATCCCCTATTATCCTCATTATGTAATTTTAACAAAAAATTGTAGTAAGAACATAGTAATGTATGACACTGACCACAGTGACTTGAATATAAGGTGAAATTTTTAACAGTTGTGTCTTTTAAAAACACAGCTCACCTTATATTCTTAGAAGTGAAACCCTGAGAGTCATGGTGCCATGAGACCCTGGCACAAGCAAGTACAGCATCCCTTTGTGATTGCTGCTGAAAAGGAAATCAGTTAGTATTGGTTATTTTGATTTATCTTTAGTTTGATTATAGGATTAAGCTTTCCTCCTCTAGGAAAAGCTAGTCCTAAACTAAGTCAGACTAAAATAGTTTTTTAAGTCTAGGTTTCCTATAGATTTAGTGAATAGACAGACTGATAAGACTTTATCATTTAGTAGCATACAATTTAGAGGAATAAAATAATCATTTTATTGTAAGGGTATTTTAAAGGCTAAGGTCCCCCTCTTAGTAGCTCAGTTTCTTCATATTTCAATTAATTTTGATATTATAGGTAATTGCAAAATAAGCACTATCACCTCTTGTATAGGCAGAAAAGTTCCTACACAAAAGACATTACAAATAACACAAGAGAAGAGGAGGAGGAACTGAGTGATAAGGGAACTATACTAGCATAAGTGTAATGGAAGACAACACCAGGTCATGGATTCTGTATCTAGCTATTTGACAACAGAGAAGATATCTCGTGTCTGTAGTTCTCAGTTTCTAGATCTGTAAAAGGAGTCTTTTTAACTCTAGCACCCTAAAATTTAGCTTTACTTTTGTTTTAAAATTTCCACTAGATTTCTTTGCTTATAGAGAATCCATATTTAAAGCTTTTACAAATTAATGTAATTTGGAAATTAATTTAAAGCTTTTCCTGGAACAGCTTCTGAAAGCTTTAGAATACCCCCACAACATAATAAGACATCAAATTAGGCCTTTAGGGTACATAACTATAACACATCTTTAATGAGTTGAAAATATATTTTTCAGAGGAAAACATGAAAATCTTTGAAGTACACAAGATTGATAAGCAACTGAAAATTACAAATACCTTATTTAAAGCATGACCAATATGAGCTTCACCATTAGCATATGGTGGTCCATCATGAAGACAAAATTCTGCCTTTACATCTCTTTTTCTTTGCCATGAATAAAGTTCTGAAAATCCACATTTCTGTAAAGATGGAAGAAAATACAATGTATACACTTAATACATGAATACCTCATCTTACTCTAAAGGAATAAATTCTTAATAAAATCATAAACAATCTAGTAGTAGCTGAAAAATGTATTAAAATAGCTATATTGTCAGTTCTGTAGTCATTATTTAAATTACTATAGTTCATTTTGAATCAGTTCACATATGTCTATGTTTCTCTATATTAAACAATCATTATTTCTTAGAGCATGGGAATATTCCATTACATTTATGTGCCACAATTTGTTGAATCATTTCTCAACTGTTTGTAATCTACCTTGTTTCTAGTTATTTTGCTACCACAAAAAGTTCTATTCTAAATATTTTGGTTTATACCTTTCTTTTTGTCAATGACCTCCTTAGGGCATATGCCTAACACTGATACTTTCATCATTTTATTTACATAATTCCAAACTCCACTACTGAATTATTGAACAAATCAGCTCCATCAGCAATGCATTAGCATGCAGTCTTTCCATATGCCTTACAACACTGATTGTTCTTGTGTTTTGTCAACTGATCTAAACTTAGTTTCTGCCAGACTGCTTTAGTTTTCCCAGAAATTCTTAGTAAACAAAAATTTCTTTCCTAGAAAATTTATGTTTGAGGGTTTATCAAATACTAGGTTACTAGATTCAGTTACTTCTGATTCTTCTTTATGAGTATGTTTCAATGGAGCTATTTTTCTATTTATTAACCAGTACCAAATGGTTTTAAGGATTCCACTTTACAAAATGGTTTGAGGTCTGGAATTGCTATTGCCCCTTAAATTCTACCCTTTTTCATTATTTCTTTTGGTATTCTAAAACCTTTGGCCCTTCAAATTAATTCTGTTACCATTTTGTCTAGCTATGTAGAATAGAGTTTTGGTAATCTGATAAAGCAACACACCTGTAAATTAACTTTGGTAGCATAGTCATTTTTATTAAATTGTCATGATCTACTCCTAAATAGTCTTCCAACTATTTAAACTGTACTATATTTCTCTAAGGAGTATTTTCTAATTGAATCTATACAAATACTGCATGAGCTTAGGAAGGAAAGAAGAAAAGAGAAGAAAAAAGAGACAGAAGGAGGAAGGTTGGCTAAGAAGCCTTGACACTTAAGTACTTAAAGGAAAAATTAACTGAATTATTTACAGGGAAAAATAGAATGCAAAACAGTAATAGTTGGAGGCCTCAAGATACCCCTTTCATGTGGGGACAAATCTAACAAAAAAGAAGCACCTGAACGACAACATTTGTGAAAAGTTATATATACTAGATCTTTAATGGCTACTAATGGACATGAGATCGAGAGCAAGATAAAGGGGCGGCTAGGTGGTGGAGCAGGGAATAGAGCACTGGTCCTGCAGTCAGGAAGACCTGAGTTCAAATTCGACCTCAGACACTCAACACTTATTAGCCATGTGACCTTGGGCAAGTCACTTAACCCCAACTGCCCTGCCTTCCTCCCATCTCCCCCCCAAAAAAGAGTGAGAGAGACAGAGACACAAAGACATTTCTCATATGCACGTGGTACCTTTATAAAAAATTAGCCAAGTGCTTGTACATAAACAACCATAACATGCATAAATATTAAATACATCCTTTAGAAGTCACAACTACATGAAAACTGTAATCAAGTTAGGAGTATCTGAAGAAAAGATTCAAACTTAAATGGATACTAAATAATATTTTAAAAAATGAACATATCAAATACAAAATCACAGAAACAATAGATAAGTTCAAAGAAAATGAGAAGACAACATACCAAAACTTTGCACATGCAACGAATGCAGTCTTAGAGGGAACATTTATATATTTCTAAATACTTTAATCAACAAAAGACAAAACGACTGTCAAAAGAACAATTGGGTATGCAATAATATTCAACAAGAGAAAAGCAACAAATTAAAGAAACCCAAACCACAAAAATGGAAATTAAAAAACCCCAGTACGACTTGATAGGTAAATCTAGGAGTTGTTTTTGGGGAAAAAAAATTTCAAGCAAAAAAACTTATAAAAATAGACAAACTTAAAAAAAAAGGAAAATGAAACCAGCAAAATCAGAAATGGAAAAATTTCATAACAAACAAAAAGGAGATGAAGTAAACTTCAGGAACTGTTTAGCCCAATTAAATGTCAACAAAACTAAAAAATGAAAGAAATGAGTATTTACAAATATATAAAATATTCAGATTAACAAAAGAAAAATAATTTATGACCTAATTTGAGAAAAAAGCAATTAAACAAGTCATGAAAGCTAACAAAGTAAAAAACTTTAAGGAAAATGGATTTATGAGTGAATTCTATTAATCATCTGATAAAAATTAACTTCGATAATAAATTGTGTACAAAAATTGAGAAAACAATCCTGTCAAATTACAACTTCTGAGCTAAATAAGAAAAAAAATTGTGAGACAAAAATATTTAAATGAATACTTTAGTACTTAAAGTAACAAAGAGTTAGAACATAAACTATTTTTGAGTAGGGGTTATTTTATTCATTTAATTTGTGTCTCTAGTGTCTAACACACTGGTAGATAGTTAATGCTTAATAAAAACACTTCAATTAAATGATCAACTGATATCAAAGAACTAGAAATACTGTGGGGGGCTCACCAATTAGTAAATACCTAAGAAAATACATGTAAACATAATGAATATTATGCCACAAAAATGACAAAAGGAAAAACTTAAGAGAAACCTAGGAAGCCTTGTATAAATTAATGCAGAAAAAAGTAAGCAAAACCAGGAGAATAATTTACATAAGGACTGCCATAATGTAAAGTACCTTTGAAAGACTTAAGAATTCTAACCAAGGCAATAGAAAACCATGACTTGAAACAAGATTACTCTCAGCTGATTGCTGATGGAACAGAGAAGAATGAGACACATTTTCAAACATGTCCAATATACTAGTTTATTTTGCTTGACAAGTTATTTGCTACAAGGAAGGACTTTGGAGGTTGGTAATTAGGAAAGGGGGAAAAGACTGAAAATTGTGATAATGCAAAAACAGAAAAGAAAACGTCAAGAAAACACTTTAAAAATACATAAAAAAAGGAGAAGGAATTTCAGAGGGATCACAGAATCAGGTTAGTTTTGCTTACTCCTGTATTTAATATGTACTTTAAAATTATACTGAACAGAAGTTCAGTTTCATATACAATGCTCTTCTGTTCTTTGTATATTAAAATTTTCATGTTTGCTGATTTGTTACATTCATAATAAAAAAAATTTTTTAATACCAACTCAAACTAATAAGTACAAGCTGTAATTCCTAAGAAAACTAGAAGCTTAATAGTATAGGCATGTGATACTGAACACAAATGAATAGGGTTGAAAATCTGAGTGAATTAATGAAACATGTCCTTCCCAGAAGTACTTTTTACAATACCTTTGGATTCACGCAGCTTTCCTAGGCCTCATCCTCCTCTCATCACATAACTTGTTTTGAGATCGTTTTATATTATGGATTGTTGTTGTTGAATTGTTTTCAGCTGTGTCCAACTCTCCACGTGGTTTGCCATTTCTGTCTCCAGCTCATTTTACAGATGAGGAAACTGAGGCAAACAGGATTAAGTGACTCTCCCAGGGTCACACAGCTAGTGTTTGAGTTTGGAGTTGAACTCAGGTCTTCCTGACTCCAGGCTTCCACTGAGCCATCTGGCTGCCCATATATTATGAATTAAATGAACTCTAAATTCCTTTTCAGCTCTAAACATTCTCTGCCTTTATGAAATAGAAATTTTAATTGCTAATCCTTATTTTTTTCCACATATTCTTGTACTATCTATTTCTATTAGGTTAAAGCTAGTGGAAGACACCCACATAAACAAGGTCTACCTCTTTTACATTCTCCTAACTTCTGGTACATACAGTGGGTGTTTAGTAAATATTGCTGACCCACTGGATTACAAATTCTCAGAGTTAGATAGGACCACAGAGATCTATTCCAACCAATAAATGAACAAGTATTTCCCTCTACACTATACCTGACAGTGGTCATCTAGCCTGTGCTCTAAAATGAGGTTAACTCCCTCTACCAATCTGCAGCTTATATAGTCTTAGAGCTGAGTTACTACAGTGGCATCAAAGTCAAAGAGAAACAAGGGCTACTAAACAATACATATGGCTCCCTGTAGAAAACCACATGTTTATATGAGTCAGGCTATATATCTGACAACTCTGGCCTAGAGCACTGTTAACACCTTAAGTGACTTGCTCTGGGTCACACAACCATCTACATCAGAGGCAAGACATGAACCCAAGTCAGCTCTTGCTCTATGCCACAAACCCAGTGTATTTATTGGGCACTTAAATAATTGTGGATTAATGCTTAATATGATGCCCATAAGTAGCACATGTTTATAAATGCTTGCTAACTTCACCTAGAACCAGCTGTGAGTGCAGTGGTATAGAGTTCTGGCTTTGGAGTAAGAGGACCTGGGTGATGTTAAGGAATATTAAAGGGTGCCCTGAACTTGTCTTTCTGCATTGCCATATCTTCTGGAAACACTAGACCCAGAATATGCAAGAGGCCTTGAATGGGCCAAGGATGACATAATTTGTTGTTTGCAGCCCAAGCTGGACTCCCTGTGTGTCCTTGAGAGTCAAGACAGGCACCAGTCAGTCTGCACTGAGCTGAGAAACTGCTCGTGTAGCCAGGACTCTTCTAGATAAGCAGAATCTCCTATCTTCATGGTCTAGAGCAGCGATTCTCAACCTGTGGGTCATGACCCCTTTGGGGGTAGAATAACCCTTTCACAGGGGTTACAGGGGTTGCCCAAGACCATAGGAAAACACATTATTTCCGATGGTCTTAGGAACTGAGACACCGCTCCTCTATCAGTCTCCAGGCGGTCAGCCCACATGCAAATATGCCCACCTCAGAGTATTAAAGGGTAGCAGCATTAGGAAGGTTGAGAACTACTGGTCTAGAGGTCCCCAAAGGAAAAGAATGCTTCTTTTATTACCACAACCCTGTTCTTCCCCTTCAGGAGGGGTTTTGTCCTTTCCCCACCTTCACTGCACCTTTTCCCCTCTCATGCAACTCCCTTTTAGGATGAAATTTCTAATTCCCCTCCTTTCTTTGTTGTACTATCATAAATATAAAAATTTCCATATGGATTGTGAACTCCTTGCTCTGGTTTTGGGTTCCACATGAATGTTCATTTCTCTTTTAATAAATCCAGTTACAAGACAATATCTCATGGACTCATGATACTGTTTTTGGTTAACAGTTTGAACCCTGTGGCTCTGCCATTCCCCAATAGATAAAGGATATGAACAGGTTAATTTTCTAAGGAAGAAATCCAAGTTAACAGAAACTATATAAAAAAATGTTCTAAATCACTAATGGATTAGAGAAATGCAAATGAATGTAACTTTGAGGTTCCACATCATACTAATCAGGCTGATGAAGAGAAAAATGAAAAAATGCTGGGAGCAGGGAGCTGGGGGAAAAGAGGTACACCAGTACACTCTTAGGTAGAGCTATGATTTAATTGGTCCAGCTATTCTGGAAAGCAATTTGGAACTACTGCCAGAAAGTAACCAAACTCTTTTGACCTAGCTATACCAATACTAAGCCTATACTGCAAAGAAATCAAAGAAAGAGGAAAAGGGTGTGTAAAAAAAATTCTATTTGATTATTTATATATGTGTGTGTGTGTGTGTGTGTGTGTGTGTGTATAAAACTTTTATAAAAAGTATTTATAGTAGCTCTTTAATGATAGCCAAAAATTGGAAACTAAGAGGTTGTTTTCCTATAGGGGAATGGCTAAACACACTGTAGTGCAGCATTCTCAACCTGGGAGTCACGACCCTTTTGGGGGGTTGAATGACCTTTTCACAGGGATCATAGGGGTCGCCTCAGACCATCAGAAAACACATATTTCTGATGGTCTTAGGAAGCGAGACACCACTCCTCTATCCATTTCCAGGCGGGTCCACCCACATGCAGATACACACCCATATACTAGTATTAAAGAATCTCAGCCTTTGGAAGGTTGAGAACCACTGCTGTAGTGTACGAATGTAAAAAAAAAAAAAATATCATTGTGCCATAATAAATGACAAAATAGAAAGTTGCAGAAGAAACTCAGAAGACCTATAACAAATCCAAAGGAATGAAGATGAAACAGGTAAACAGGTTAATCCCTTCCTGTCAGAGAGATGATAAACTTAAAATGCAAAGAAATTTATTTTCAGATATGGGTGATGTGGGGATTTGTTTTGCTGCACTACACAGACATGTACTGAGAACTTCTGTTTTCAGGTTTGTTTTCTAAATTTGCTCAAAGCAGGGGAGAAAGTGTACTAGAAGGGGCATTAATTATTTTTAATGCTAAACTGAAAAATAATTTTAAAACTAAGAAGAAATTCTATGTCTAGTCAACTGTTCAAAAACAACAACACTTAAAAGTATAATAACTATATAATCCATAAAATATAATGCTCTAAACTCTTACGTATCCCCTGTAATGGAAAAAAAACAGAATGGGTAATTCTATTCTAAATCTACTATTAATCATAGTAATAATGATAGCAATAAAAATAATTCATGAAAAAATTCTGGCTCTTCCATTCATTGTCTGGATGAACTTAGGAAAATTAGTTCACCTCTATAGATTTTTGACTTCCTTACTTGAGAAATCAGGGAGCTGGATTAAATGACCTCTTATGGCTTTCTCAAGTCCAAATCCATGACCCTCTTAGCTGCCTTCCTGGATGCATTCCAAATTATTTAATGGCAATACTAAATTTTGCTGTATCGCTCCACCCAGACTCAAACTCCTAGAAAATGCTATCTAAACTCACCAACTCTTCTTTCTTCCCACTTAGTACTCAACTCCACAATCTGTATATTTTGACTACATGCTTAACTGAAATTGTTGTCTCCAAAGGAATTAATGTTCTCTAAATTGTCAAATGTGAAAAAATGATAAATGTTGGAGATGATGTGGAAAAACTGTAACACTAATGCATTGTTGGTGGAGTTGTAAACTGATCCAACCATCCTGGAGCAATTTGGAACTATGCCCAAAGGGCTATAAAAAAAGTGCATTCCTTTGATCCAGTAATACCACTTCTACCAATCCCAAAGAAATCATACAAGCAGGAGGAGGACTCGTAGGTACAAAAATATTGATAGCAGCTCTTTTTGTTGTGGCAAAGAATTGGAAATTGATGGGGATGCCCAACAACTGGGGAATGGCTAAACAAGTTGTGGTATATGAATGTTAATGGAATACTATAGTGCTATAAGAAATGAAGAGCAGATGGGCTTCATAATAACCTGGAGAGACTTCTGTAAACTGATGCTGAGTGAGGGCAGAACCAGGAGAACTTTGTACACAATTACAGACGCATCATATCTGTGATGACTAACTTTGATACACTGGGCTCCTCTCAGCAATGCAAGGTCATAAGACAACTCCAAAGGACTTATGATGGAAAGGGATATCCACACGCAGAGAAAGAACTATAGAGTCTGAACACACAGTGAAGCAAACTACTTGCTCTCTCTCTTTTGTGTTTCTTTGTTTTTTGTTTTTTTCTCTTTCTTTCCTTCCTTCCTCCCTTCCTTCCTTCCTTCCTTTCTTGTTCACTCCACTGGTTATAATTCTTCTTTACAGTCTGACTAATGTTTAATATGAAGGTATTTGTAGAACTTATATTGGATTGCATGCTGCCATGGGTGGGAGGAAGAGAAAATTTTGAACTCAGGGGATTGTGGAACTGAATATTGCAAGCTACAAATAAATAAACTTTTAAAAAAGGAATCGGGAAGGATAGGAAGGAAACTTTGAAAAAAAAAAAAGATAAATTGTCAAATGTGAAGTAGTTTTCTGAGTCCTCACCTTTCTTAACCTCTCTGACACATCTGTTGTACTCTCTCCTCTGGGTTTTAATGATGCTGCTCTCTCATCATTCACATCATAGCACAATTCTAAAGTTGTGGTTATATGCTGTAAGGGTAATTTGAAGATCTTCCCTGCCCCCCAAAAGGCCAAATGTAATCACATGAAGCCTGGGGTGGTAGGAGTTTGCTGAAAGGGTGGAGCAGAAAGCTGGGAGTCAGAACAGTTAGAGCTGGAGGGAGAAGAGGATGTAGGCAAGGAGACAGTTAGGTATGTTGTGGCTCCCTGGTGTGTTAACGGTGTATTAACTTCTTTGTTGCTATGAAGGATTTGGTTTTCTGGTGTTAGGATTTGTCTTTATGGTGTCTGAATAAATGTTTTGCTTCTGTCTTCTATATGAAGAGTCTGTTATATTTTGTAATTCAGAACTATTCTGGCATGTTCATAGTCACCACCATTGCTGTGAATATTGTATTGGTGCTATATATGCCAAGACTCTGTTCTGGGTCCTTTCTTTTTTCAAAATCTTACATGGTGATCTCATAAACACCAGTCTCAAGTCACTGTTAGGGGACATCTCAAACTGGATATCCTGTAGGCATCTTAAACCCACAATGTCCAAAACTTTCCCCCCCAAATCCTTCCTTTTACCAAACATTCCCATTTCTGTGGAGGGCACCACCATTCTTCTAGTTTCCACATTCACAGCCTCAGCAAAAACTTCATGAAAGCTAGATTCCTCATAATGCCTTTCCTAGTTCCCTCTAATTCTAGTACCCTCACTTCCCAACCACCTTGAATTTATTTTTTATTTGTTCTGAATATATTGATAAATATATACATTGTCCCATCCAAGAGAATGTAAATTCCTTAAGAGTAGGGACTACTTCATTTTTGTCTCTGTGTTCCCAGTGACTGGCCCAAAGAGGTTTAATAAATACTTGGGGATTGACTAAATTGGAAAGAACTTTTTGGGATTATCCAGAGCAGGGTTCTTAACCTGGTGCCAGTGTACTTTTTAAAAAAATATTTTGATAGAAGCAGAACCAAAATGGCAGAGTAGCAAGAAGCAGTAGAGAGAGCTCTCTACCAAAACTTCTACCAAGAGATACAGAAAATGTGCCAGATCAAACCTAATGAGGGAACTAAAAGCAAAGCCAAAGTAAGTAATTTTTCCAGCCCAGGATGGCACAGGAAGATAGGCAAAGAGGTTTGGGGACACTAGGGATGGGGCACCCCTAGCCAGAAACTGTTGTGTGCAGAGCACTCCAGTACCCAGACAGAGACTGTATACTACTGAAAGGAAAGGTCCCAGACCCAAACCAGAACACCAAAGGGTGCAGGAAACTGTGATGTGAGAAACTCCACCAGTGGGCAGCTTTCTTGTTCATTCCTCAATTCCAGATCACAGATCCAAGGCAAGCTGCAGAAGGAACTGCATCTGGGGCATTAGGGGGAAGTACAGAGTGAGGAGCAATTCCCTGGGCTGAGAGGGACAAGTTCAGAAACAAAGAGCAGCAGTCTCAGTTCCAACATCTAGCCCAATCTGAAGCCTGCAAAGGAATACTAGGACAAGAATCTCAGGAAAGCCTGCAGTTCCGTGCCTCAGAATAAGCACAGCTTAAACTAGCATCAGTCAAGTGTTGTTTAGATCCAAACCAAGGTCAGGAAATTACAGAGCTCAGACCAAGGGGGCAACAATTAGACTGACTTAGATCAGACTACTTTGGGAGCGATAAGAAGGTTGTAGGTCTCCAGCCTGAGGTGTTTCTGAGATTCTATAATAACAATACTTGATATCTCAAGAAAGCATCAACAAGACCAGCATAAGCGTTTCCTCCAGAATTACACAAGAACATGGTCCTAACATCAAGTCCAAGTCAGAAGTAGTGTAGAAGAATGAACAACAACAAAAATCTCACCATACAAAATTATTATGGTGACAGAGATGCTCAAGACACAAACCCAGAAGAGAATGAATCCACAACACCTACAAGCAAAGCCTCAAAAGAAAAACACAGCCTAGGTACAAATTCAACTAGAATTCCTGGAAAAGATGGAAAAAAGACTTTTCTTAAAGTTAGAAAATGGTGGGTTTTTTTTTTTTACTCAATGAAAAAAAGTGCTAGGAGAAAAACTGGAAAGGAAATAAGAGCTATAGGAAAAAAATGAAAAGGGAATTAGTAGCTTGGAATAAGTATAGAACCTTGCCCAAACAACAAACAATGAAAGTTAGGATGATCCAAAAAGAAGCCAATAACTTCATGAGACAACAACAAATAATAAAACGAAGTCAAAAGACTGAAAAAAAAAGTAAAGTATCTTGTAGCAAAAATAGACTTGGAAAACAGACTAAGAAAAAACAAATGAGCATCACTGGACTACCTGAATGCCATGAACAACAAAAAAAATTTTTAAGGGAGCCTAGAACCAATAGACATCATATTTCAAGAAATTATAAAAGAAAACTTTAGGGTAGAAGGCAAGTAAAAATACAAAGAATCTACTGGTCAACTCTTGAAAGAAATGTTCAGGTTTCTTACCCTCACAAAGGCCTAAGTTCAAATCCTGCCTCTGTTACTTATTGCCTTTAAGTTCCTCTGTGTCTCAGTTTCCTCAATGGGGATAACATCATCTACCTCTGAGAGTAGTGAGGATAAAATGATTTAATGAGCACTGCAAATTTTTAAAGATGTAAATATTAGCTTTTGTGTTTTTATAATAATCTTCTTAAAATATCGTATGATTCTTCTGATGTAATTAGTTTCTGTGTACTTTATTTCATGTATTTATAAACATTATTTGGAGAAAGGGTCCATAGATTTCACCAGACTTCTAAAAGGGTCTAGCCATACTGGATGGCATAGTCATACTCCAAATATCCCTGACTTTCCCTTCAACATCCTCCACCATCCAATTTTCTGAAACATTTTTTCCTACAAATCATTATCAACCAATGCCAGGAGTTCAAGCAAGGGATCCTAGAGTAATCCCACTTCTGCCTCTCAGGGCTCCCAAAGGAGGAGTTCTTCATCCAAGAGCTAATGCTACGATAATCATAACTGCTGACAATTCAGAAATATTATACACATTACCTGATTTGATCATTAAAACAACCCAGTGAGGGTTGTGGGCACGGAACACCTAGGGCAGGTAGATAGTGACTAGGTGAAAAAAGTGTGGTGAGCTCTCTAAGAGGCGGACACGGATGAACGGTACAGTACGGTTGCCTCTGTTACTCCATCCACAAAGACACACCTCCCGGGGCGTCCTTGAGAACCAAACGAGATCATATGACAGTTAGCTCCAGATGACCCCCCGCCCCGGGGACTCAGAGAGGTTAAGGGACTAACCAGGGGTCACACATCAGGAAGCCGCGACTCCCTTTTCTCTCCCCCGCCCCTTGACCACGCCCCCTGGGAGGGGCAGTTCACCTGCTGAATCTCCAGCTCCATGTCCGCCTGCTGCTGCCCCACCAGCTTCATAGGCATGCTGGTCTGTGGCAGCAGCACCGTCTCGCGGTAAGGGCCAGCCTTGAAAGGCGGCTGCTGTTTGTTGGCCCCATTGGTGGTCTTGGCCCTCCGCAGGAAGCTCGTCGTAGTCGTCCCTCGCCATCCTGGGCCCCACAGAGGTCGCCGCAGGCCACCCAGGCCCCCGGCCGCGGCTGCGGCCCCCACCCTGCCGGGCTTCAACCCCCAAAACATGGTGAGAAGGCCCACGAGCTAGAGGTGCCCTACGCTAGTGGAACCCGAGTTGCTGAACGGTCCCACCCCTGTCTCTCCCAAGGAAGCCCTCCCCAGGCCGGCGCGGCGCGGCGCATGCGTCAGTCACCTCTGGGTGCATGCGCAGTCTGTTGGAAGACCTAGCCGAGAAGTGCTTGCGCTCCCGACTGCCTCCTAGTGGTAACCGCTAAGGGCGGGAAAATCAAAGAGGGCAAATGTAGTTAATCAACCAGTAAACTTTTATTAAGCGCCTATTAGGTTTCAAACGCCGCGCTAAGCGCTGAGGAAACAAAAAAAATTTAAAAAAGGAAAGAAAAGACAGCTCCTGCCCTAATTTAATAAGGAGTGACAACATAATAAATGGTCTCTGGTCTTGATTTCGGGTAAATAAAAAAACCTGATGCGGGTCAATAAAGACCTAATATATGTGTATGTGTACAGTATAGTCACTAAAGACCTAATATATGTGCGTGTGCATAAGCAAAATCGACCAAAGGCATGTATGTTTATATGTGTGCGTGTGTGTGCGCGCGCGCGCGTATGATCACTTAACCTCCATCTGCCTCAGTTTCCTCATTGTAAAATGGGGTAATAACAGCAGATAACCTAGAAGAGTGTTGTGAGCATCAACCTAAGTATTTGTTAAGCGCTTAGCCTAGTAACTGTTGTATAAATAAATGTCGGTTTCCATTAGGATGGAGAGACTACTCCGTGTGTATGAAAAAACTTTGCTGAACGTTAAAGGACTAAATGCAGCTATCGGGTCAATGATCGTTTATCGAACGCCTCTTATGTGCCAGGCATGGTGACAAATCGATAAGACTACACAGTAAGGTCAAAACCCCAAACGGTCCCTGCTCTCTAAGAACTCTTCCCACTCCCGTCCATTTTAAAGTGTGGTCTCACCATTTCACCCCTTCCTCTCCTTCGTATCAATAAACACAGATGTCTCCTTATCACCTCCAGGATCAAATATTAAAATCCTCTTTGGGGCTTTAATTTTGTCTTGAATCATTTTTTTTTTCAGTCCTGCCCTCCGTGCTCTGTGACCTTATTTGGGGTTTTCTTGGCAGAGATACTGGACTGGTTTGCCATTTCCTTCTTCAGTTCATTATACAGATAAGGAAACTGAAGTAAACAGGGTTAAGTGACTTGTGCACTCTCACCCAGCTAGTGTCTGAGACCAGATTTGAACTCAGGAAGACAAATCTTCCAAACTTGACCCAGAGCCCAGGAAAAACTCGTTGCATATATGTGTGTAGAAAGATAGAGATATAAGGGAAACTAAGTGGCTCAGTGAATAAAGCACCTGGCCTGGTGTCAGAAAGACCCGAGTTCAAATCAAGCCTCAGCAGCTTACTAGCTCTTCCACCTTGGGCAAATTACTTAATCTCTATTTGCCTCAATTTCCTCCTCTGTAAAATGATGATAATAAAACCTACTTCTCAAGCTTATTGTAAGGATCAAACCAGATAATACCGTAATTACTATATCTTCGAAATGCCTGACACATCGTAAGCGGTTATACAAATGCCAACTATTATTAAAACTATTTCTATTTAAATAATGATTACTATTTGAGATTTTCTCTGGAGGAAAGTATTAACATTACTCCTGTGTCTGGGAGCGTGAAAAAATTGTGGCCGGCAGGGCAGTGATTTTTTTTAATAACGACCTTGCCTTGCGATCATTTACCACCACCACCACCACCCCCTCCCCCACCCCCAAAATACATTTAGATATTGACTGCTTCTTGCGGACTGAGGAGCGGTTGGAGGCGGCGGCTGATTTTACACGTTTCTCTACAATGCTGGTTGCTGCTCAGATTGAGAACAGAATCATTGATATGGAAAATCGATCCCGTTCCGGGTAAACCAAAGCAGCGCGGGGTGGGGGTGGGGGGGTGGAGAAACGACGGGTCAGGATCCTTCAGGTGCGGGAGGAGGACGCCGCTGCTTTCAGGGGGTCTTTCGGCAGACGGCAGCTCAGCCTTTAAGGCTCCGGCATTTGAGTGCTTGGTGGCATCACGGGGGGGGGGGGGGGGGGGAGGGGGGTATAAGGCTCACTTGTGGCCTTCTGACAGGAAGAGGTAAGAAGGACTGAAAGGGTTCCTGGGACTTTAAGCTGAAACAGTACCACTACCATCACTCCTCCCAAGAGAGCAAGCACTATTTCAGTCTTAAAGGTCATTGGGAAAGGAATAGAGTTGTTATTTCTTTTCTAAAGGCGTTAAAGGGAAGTTGCATAAAAGTGGACGCCTTGGGCATGCGCCAGGCAGTCACGCACGGGCGAGCCTACCACGTCCTCCTTGCCTAGAATGGGCTGTACCTTACGCTTCGAGACATCACTCTTACGTAGAAAATGTCCTACGGGGCGCAAGGAGGGACCTGCTCCTAAAAAACCGCTTTGTTTTTTGTTTTATGTTGTTTTTTTTGTCTGTTTTAAATAAAGTGTCTCGACTCAGACTGTTTCCAGGTTTATCACAAGTAAGTTCCTTACCTCCTTCCCCTCCAGCCTAAGAAGTTCCCGTGTATTGAGTAGAGGACTAAAGCAAATAGGTGTCTGAGGATATTCAGGTACTCCTGTTAATGAAATCAATGTCAAAATTTGACAGAGCTTGGATTGCCCCCTCTCCCCTGCCCCCCTCCCATTCTCATTGCTACTCCCACGGCTTTTTAGTGCCAGGACCCGGGATTAGAAATAGTGTTAACATTTCACTTAGTGATTTTGTTGTGATCTTAATGGGTATGTCCTACCTAGAACATTTTGATAGCGGCTATAACAACGAACCAAGGCAGACCTGAGTGCTAGGCGTAGTCTAGATGTTGAAATCCAAATTACTTCTCATAGACATCAAAGGATAAAGAAGGAAACTAAAATAGTAAATAGTTTTCTCCTGTCCTTGTAGGTGCTATATTATAAACTCACTAACTATGTATTAAATTCATGGATCCTGTGTTGGATATTAGTGGCATGACAGACTTTGGTTTTTTCTATTATTGGATCAAAGAGCAATTGCTGTGCTACCAGTAATGGAAAGAAATTAACATGGTTTGTTTCAAGGTTTAATTTATGCACTACGTCAAAAGTGGGGGGGGGGAGAATCACAAAATATTGGGCATAAATATGGGGAACAGGGTCAACTATTCCTTTGTAAGCAGACACAATGGAAAGTAATCTGAAGCAAGAATTTTCAAATATTTTGAATAAGTGGAACACTTTCTAACTTTTGAGTCTTGATTGTTAAAAAGGTGTACCCCACCTCTGACAATTACTTGCTTTGTTACTCTGGGTCAGTTTTCTTATCTGCAAAGTGATGATAATATTTGTTGTGAGATTCAAATGGGATGGTAGAAGTAAAGTGCTTTGGGATCTTTAAAACACGAAATAAATATCATTATTCCATTATTATTAGGATGGGGCCAGAGCTGAGCTAGGAAATACAGTATATCCACTGTCTCCACACTTTCAAGGAAAACCTTGGGATTCCTTGGAGAATGGTTTGACAAACTATGACTAAAGTTCAATTGTATCATATTTTGCTGATTTATTACACCTGAAGCTATGGTACTGTTAAATGTACTTGTCATGGTTCCCTGGAATCTTGCAAATCATTCAATAAAAGACTGGTATGAAGTATGACAGTTATTGAGCTGTTCTGATAGCTGAAGATTGTATCCTAATATATTCTTTGATTCCAATATACAAAGCCAAATTGCACCTTGCTTCTCTGTTGTTTCCTCGGAACCTAAGTGAGAGGAAAGGCACCATGCTTTAAATTCCTCTTCTACTTTGTCAACTAACCCTATTTACTATTAAAAAGGTGCCTTATACCTGGGACATAGCTCAGCTTTTTTGTAAAAAACTCACCTTTTGTTTTTTAAATTAATGTATCACATCAGTAATATCAACACACAGTAGCAAGTAGTTATAATGATTTTTAGAGTATGACTGCTACTTGATGGTCAGGATATTTCGTATCTTACGGGTGTTTTTTTGATTCTTCACTTTTTTGAGTGTCAGGCAAGAAAGAGTTAAAAAAAAAAAAAAAAGAAAGAAATAAGGAAAGTCGGGTTCTAGGACCCAGAAGGTTTTTTTAGAAACGGAGGAGAGGAAACTGATTGACTTGTGGTTTGGGCTGTAAGTAAGGAAGTTACCTGTTTCCTGGTAGCCGGTTTTACTCTTCACGTGCATCTACTACCAAAAAAAGGTATTTCTCAGTGGGAGTTATAATCATTTTTCGAGAATCTTTGCCACATGTCAGCATTAGGGGAAGAATAAGGAGCCAAAAAAGCGCTCTCAGTTACAGACGGTTTTGTTGACCAAGATAAATCCCATTTTCTCTCAACAAATAAAGCAAAATTTGTTTGTTTTGGGAAAAGGTGCGGAAAAGAGAGTCAAAATTTTCATGATAATGACTAAGTTACTTACTTCATTTAGGACTAAAGAATGCATTAGAGACCAAAGTGAAGATTGTTGATTATTTGCAGCGTAACAATGAACGCTGTATGGCATCTATTCATGACCGGTAGCTTTCGCCTTTCTCTTTGTTTCTTCTGATTGTGTAACTATATTATTATTTTGACAGATTGCTCAACTCGTGGTGGGAAAGGAAAGGAAAATCATTAAAATATTATCTTTGGAAGAAATACAGTTTTACAAACCTGTGGGAAGGTAGCTAAGTCTTAGGTGAGGACTGGTAAGGCTTAAAAGATTAACGATTTCAAAGGTAATGAATACCTGTCAAAGTTAACATAGTGAAGGAAACTGGCCTACTTAGAACAAATTAAAATGCTAAGTAAAATAAGGACAATACAGCAGCACACACTAAAAATCCTCAGTGTTACAGACCAAAGCGTGTTCCAAATTAGAAATTGGAAGAATACTTTTGTTTTAAAATCAGACTCTTCGGTTTGTGTGAATTGAATGTGAAGGTAAATTACATTCATGCACTTTCCCCTGTTTTCAGTTTTTAAATGGTTTCTAAATTAGTAATAGTAATAACAAATGTTCTAAGCATTATGCCTTATGTTCTGTACACTGTAAAAGAGAAAGTAAAGGCTGTTGACTGTATTTGAAACTAAAATAAAATGAACACAGAGCTGCACATCTTTCCTATCTTTTTTGTCCTTAAGAGGGCTTTCAAACACTTCATGCTTTATCATTTTCACAGTTTTATAGAGAATACAGAAAGTGCTTTGTAAATACTGTGAAGTGGAATGGTAGAAAAATTTGACTTGGAATAAAAAATATTTCCTACATGTGGGTCACAATTACCACTCTAGACCTCATTCTTCTCATCAGTAGAATGAATCTGACTTTGAAGATTCCTTCTATCTCTAAACTGTATGGTCCTGTGACTTTAAAGCACTATTTAAACATGAGCTATCAAGAGCTTTATTAATAACTCTCCTAATTTTATTATTGGAAAAACTAAGATCTTGCCCAAGATCTTCCCCCTTGCAGAAGGACAAGAATTCAGTTCTGCAATCATTCTCAATTCTGTTCTGTGCCAGCTCCATAATAATCATATTTGTGGCGAGAGAGAGAGAGAGAGAGAGAGAGAGAGAGAGAGAGAGAGAATATGTGTGTGTGTGTACTTACATAGGGGGTGGGGTGTGTGCAGTGATTTGTACAAAGTTTACCTTGGATTTCTCCCTCCTTGGAGCTAATCAAATTTCTTTTTAAAAGGCATACTTATTCCTGGAAGCTGTTTCATTCTTCTGGGCCACCACCTATTTGTCTTTCCCATGACTCCCCAAGGGGAAGACCACCTCATTTCCCTAAAGACTTTGACTTCTCTTTAGTTTCATATTGTTATTTTCTTCTACCTGGCTATATATAAGGAGGAAGAAAACAGAATGGTGTTATGGAAGGAGCCCTGGTTTTGGAGTCAGAAGACCTGGCCCTGAATCCTGTTTCTGTGAGCTTTCTAGCTGTGTGATCTTGGACAAATCAATTAATTTTTCTGAATTTCATTTTCCTTATGAAAAGGAATGATTAGGCTGGGCTGTATGACCTTTGAGGCTCTTTTTAGCTGTAGAGCTCTATTCCTGTCTATGATCTGTACATGCCCTTAAAAAGATAATAAGCAAATAGCTGTTTAATTCTGTACCTTAACCTTAAACTCCCAGTATCTGTTATATGGTAGAGGCATAAAATAGGACAGGTAGGTGGTACAGTGGATAAAGTGCCAGGCCTGGAGTCAGGAACACTCTTCTTTCAGAGTTCAAATCTGGCCTCATACATTTACTAGCTGTGTGACCCTGGAAAAGTCACTTGACCCTGTTTGCCTGTTTTTCATCTGTAAAATGATCTCTAGAAGGATCCAGAAAAAACACTCCAGTGTCTTTGCTAAGAAAACTCCAAATGGGACCATGAAGAATTGGTCACAACTGAACAGTAATAACCTAGAGAAAAAGTAAATTAATGAGTACGCTGCTGAATTCAGCATCAGGAAGATTGGTTCTAGTCACTTCTCTGACATACTTATTAGCTGTGTGAGCCCAGACAGGTCACTTTAATTCTCCGAGCATTGGGTAACTCAGTAGACCTCATCTGTCTCAGACAATTCCCTAGAACAGTGGTTCTCAACCTGTGGGTTATGTTCAATTTGTAACAATGAAAATACATCCTGCATGCCAGATATTTACATTGTGATTCATAACAATAGTAAAATTACAGTTATGAAATAGCAACAAAAATAATGTTATGATTGGGGGTCACCACCACATGAGAAACTGTATTAAAAGGTCGAGGCATTAGAAAGGTTGAGAACCACTGCCCTAGAATTTTTCTACTAAATCATACAAAAGGAGATCTTTATTGCTAGAAGGAATTACAGTCTGGGAGTTTCCTGTGCTTAAGAAATTTCAGGTCATTTATATCTATTATAAAGTATCATTTAAGTGTAAAATCCATTTTGAAATAAATTTTCTCGTAAATCATGATTTCTTTTAAAAATAGAAGCAGTAAATAAACCTTGAAATCTGTGATTGATTACGAAGCAGCAGTAACTTGACTTTGAGAAAAACTTTGTTAGTCAACCTCCACTAAAGTCTCATTTGGGTGCCTCATCCTGGCATGGAGGTGGTTCTGGATTTGGAAGCTCAAGTCAGCATAAAGCACAAACTCTGGCACATCTCCTAAGTGGAGCTAGGAGCTAGCTAAGTGGGCTATTCCAGCCCCTGAAATGTTGTTTAAAAACAAGCCCACCTAAATTTGAAGATCATCAAGCTCTGTCACTTAATAGGAAGGGGAACTTTGGGAACTTTCCCTTAACTTAACCTCCTTTAAGTTAGCTTCCTCAATCTTTCAAAGAAAGGAATTGAATAGATAATCTTTAATATCCCTCCTACCTGTAAAATGTGAAAATCCTGTAATCACCAGAAGGTGGAAAATCAGGTAATAAACTCTGGCTCTGGCTTCCTTGGAGGCTCAGGTAAAGTTTCACTTTTCTAGGGGAAACCTTTGCCAGGCCCCCTTAATGCTAATGCCTTCCTTCTGAGAGTACCTCCAATTTATTCTGACTATATCTCATTGTAGACTCTTGGGGTTCTTTGAGAGCAGGGACTATGAGTTGCCATTCTTTGAACCCTCTATCGATTACCATAGTATCTGGCTTATAGTAGGCACTTAATAAAGATTCAGGAGAACTGACCTATTAAGGCGCTGAAAGATTATCATCTGTACATGAAACTAGACTAAGGTTATAAAGAAAAAGTACAAGTGAGTTGAGTAAAAAACAAAATGACTTGGATTCATTTGGGGACTACTAAAGTTATATACATGTGTTAGTAGATAGATAATTTTTTAAAATACTGGGAATAGTGGGTTTGTGTCAGAACTTATATATTATATGTACTTAATTCAATTCCACACCTCTATGCAAATATAGGAATAAATGAAATTCGTAGTTTATATTGCCTCACTAGATTAACAGGGGGCTTCATTTTGATTTCTTTTCAGTGTTAATCATGGCTTCCAATCCAGCTGTCTTGATTCGTTTGGTTGCTTCATCATATTCTATTGCTCAGAAAGCTGGAATGATAGTCAGAAGTGTGATGGCTGGGGGTGATCTAGGAGTCGTGGAAAAGGTACTGAATTGCATCTCATTTCTTACTAATTTGCTTCAATTAGCTCCAACTAAATAATCAGTTCTGACAATCAAAGAATAACATTTTTTTATTGGGAAGGTATAAAAAGAGCATTGTCTCATATGTATGAGGCAATAATAGTAGCTAATATTTATAGAGTGCTTTGTTTCCAAAGCACTTTACATATACTCTATCATTTGATTTTAATAGAAGGAACAGTTGGAAGTCTTAAGCTTTATGTGTGGCTTGCTTACGTTTTAGCAGCATTCAGAAGAACACTGTACCTTTGTTTTCAAACCCTTCTTCTGTCACTCATTACCTTTTCAGGCTTGGACACCTACGTTCTTGGCTTTCAGTTTCATCACCTGTGAAATGAAGAGGCTGAACTAGTTGGCCTGTGAGGTCCATTCCAAATCTCTATATATGATCCATGCTTCTTAGAGCCCAGGCTTCTACTTAGACCACTTGCCCTTGTGATTATTCACCAGCCCTCATTAATATGTTTCAGACCCTAGTTTATGCTAAAATATTGTGATTTCTCATATAGTCATTATTAAGTGTGGCACTTCTAATAAAATGTGACAGTTGCCAAGTACACATTCATATTTGAAACATTTAAGTTTCACTGGTCTTCAGAGCCTCTTGATGATATAGTATAATCCACAGTTCCCACACAGTATTTTTCTTTCTAATACAGTAGTTAGAAATTGGGACAATAATTATAGTGGCAGTTAGTTACAAGAACTATCCCTATGTGTGTATTTCAACTTTTAAAATATTCTTTTATTTTTCTCATCTATATTTAGTCTTAATAATATCATACTACTAAGCACAAATGTATAGAAACTGATTTTTTGCCTTTATTTGTATCCCTGCCTTAGCACAGTGCCTGGCATATAATAAGCACTTAATTAATTCTAGTTGACTTACTGACCAATAGAGTAAGTCACCACTAAAGCATTGTTGTAACTCTAATAATTATATCCTTTCCTTAAACTACAGTAACTTTGTTGAGTACTTATCATGCCTTTGTATGGGCAAATTATGGAATGTTGGTTAATCATTAACATTTTACTGATGTGGAAGCAAGACAACAGATGTATAAATTCACAGTTACAGATTCTGCTAACACCCAAACCACTCCTGGACCATAGTTAACTCAGTTCAAACTTATTTCTAAAAGGGCCACTGCTCAAAGGGAAAAATATCAACTGAGGGCAATGCAGAAACAAAAAAAAATTTACAAATACTTGTGTTCTGAAAAATGAATTTAAGTTAAAAATGTAGTGCATTAACATCATCTGCTTTTAAAATTAAAAATAGGAAGCTAGACTATTAAAAGGCCTGTAAATAAGACTTAAATTGAATGGGAATAGACTTTCAATTGTCGATTTATAGGGGGAAATAATCAAGAAATGTTATTCAGCTTGGTGCTTTTGAAGTTTGGACACAAAAGACTTTATTCCAGTGATTTAAAGACTGTATACTATGTACTATGTGTGTCTTCCTGCTTATTATAGTCACCAGTTAATTTGCTGTGCTTCAAAAAGCAAGGTGGTCTTCCTGCTAGAAGAGACAAAAAAGAAAGGATTTAAGAATCAACCTTTTGTGATCAAATTTATTAGAGAGGAAAGAAGAAATATTCCAAGAAGGAGGCAGAAAATCAAGAATTAAACACAAAGAGGGCAATTGATACTAGTGCCCAGAGGCTGATTAATAGGAAAATGTAATCCAAAAGAAAAGAGCTAAGCAGAGAAGAAATGGAACCATTTGAAGTGCACTGTAGGTGTAACCTTCAGTGTGCAGAAGGTCATGTAGAACCTACTGAAGAAGGCAGTTTGGTGACACATATTTATGAAGTATTTTCTGTGTTCTAAGCAGGCACTGTGCTAAGTGCTGGGGATACAAAGAAAGGCAAAAACACTGTCCCTAATTTCAGGGAGTTCATATGCTTGTGAGGGGAGATACCATGCAAATAACTGAGTACACATATGATATGTACGTGTATGCTGATACCCATATTTTCCTTTATTGTGTATCATAGGATTCACAGAGAGAGAAAGAGAGAGGAAAAGGGAGGGAGGTAGAAAGAATTTTAAAATGGAAAGAAATCTCAGAGGCAAGGGGAGTCAGGGGAGGAGTTGTCAGGGAAAGGATCCTGTGTAAAGTAGGATCTGTAGGATTCAAGCTGAGTCTTGAAGGAAGCTTGGGATCCTAGGAGTCAGAGGTGAGGAGAGAAAGTATTCCGGTCACTGTGTCCAGTGAAAAGGCATTTGGAAAATGTCTGTGTGAGGGACTGTACATAGTTGGATTATAGAGTGCATAGAGGAAGAAAGGGTTAGTGGGGTGGGGAACCATTGGCCTCAAGGCCACTTGTGGCCCTGCAGGTCCTCAGGTGTGGATCTTTGACTGAATCTGTCTAAATGGTAGAGGAATGGGAAGGTTGGAAGAGGCCAGGTCGGGACGGGCTTTAAATGTTTTTCTGTTTGATCCAAGAGGCAATAAGGAAGCACTGGAGTCTGTTGAGTAGAGGAGTGACATGGAGAGACCAGCACTTGAAAAAAAAAACTTTGACAACTGAGTGGCGGGTGGAAAAGTGAGAAAACTGAGGCAGGGAGACCAGTTAGCAAGCTGTTGCAGCAGTCTGGGCATGAGGCTATGAGGACTATACAAGGGCAGTGCTGTGAGTACAGTGAAGGCAACATATATGAGAGATGTTAAGGTAAAATGACATAATCTGGCAACAGAATAATTCGATATGTGGGATGAGTGTAAAAAGTATAATGAAAAATCCTAAGAAGACGGGGGGAGGGAAGAGGCACCCACTGTTAGAGGGCAATGATCGCGAAGAAGAATCAAAAGAGTAGTCAAGGGGTGGCTAGATGATGCAGTGAATAGAGCACCAGCCCTGGATTCAGGACGACCTGAGTTCAAATCTGGCCTCAGACGCTTAACACAAAAACTAGCCATGTGACCTTGGGCAAATCACTTAACCCCAATTGCCCTCCAAAAAGTTAAAAAAAAAAAAGAGTAGTCAAGCAGAAATGGGGAAAACCAGTAGGAATCGGTGTCCTGAAAACCTAGAGAGGTGAGAGAAGGAGAGGGAAGGTGGGGTATCACCACTCCTTTTGGTCCAGGTTCTTGCCCCCTCCACCTGAACTGCCCAAGACTCTGAAAGGATTCCACCCTTGGCTCATAATACTATTAACTTTAAAAATCTCTAAAATTTTCACTTAATGATTAACAAATGCCCACCTGGTCATACCCTCCACATCCTGGTGATTCTGAACTCCTACAGGTCATCATACTCTATGTCCTCTACTGCCTGATCCCCCTATTGCTCATTCCTATCCCTTGCAAGCTAAAGGTACAGATAAGAAAAACAAAAACATTCTCTTCCCTCTAGGAGCTTACTATCTAATGGAGGAAGTCAGTTTCACAAAAGAAGGCTGAAAAGGGGAGGGGTGCACCAGAGAGCAGAATAGGCTTCCCTGGTTTCCCTGGTTCCCTAAGTTTCCTATCACTGAAAAGTTGAAGCCAGTGTTGGTTGACCATCAGAAATATTGTAGAAGGGATTTTGGTATTGAAAAGAGATGTTTGACTAGATGACATTTAAGTTCCTTTGAACTCTTAAGATGTTTCGAATTCTATTATGAAACAAAAGGGGGGTAGGGTGGGAAAATTGGGGATGGTCCAAGTAGAGAGAAATTCTGGGAATTTGTAGAACTGTTCAAAGATAGAAAGCATATGCACTACTGTAGGAGGAAGACTAAAGACTGCTCATGGTGAAGATAACTCTTTCACAATAATTTTCATCCTTTTCTGTAGACATCCTCGGTAGATCTACAAACCGAAGCTGACCGATTGGTGCAGATGAGTATATGTTCTTCACTGGCACAGAAATTCCCCAAACTAACAATAATAGGAGAAGAGGTAAAAGTTTTCTGGTGACAAAATTTGCCTTCTGTTTGTTGATTTTAAATTTAATTAATTTATTCATTTGAAAATTCAACGAGTTATAATACTTAATAAGTTTTAGGTCCCTTGGGTGCACATTGTTTTAAGGCAATTAGTTCCAAGCTTCATATGGCAAATGCTTGCCTTATAAAACAAAACCATTTTTTCATAAAACAATCCATGCATTATCTTTATCTCATATTTTATTCAAATAAAATGAATATGTTACAATTTTATAGCAACAAACAAATCTTTAAAATAATTACATATGGCTATTTTATTTAAATAACCTAAAATTATCATATTAGTAACAATATTATTATTGTGATGGATGGACCTGTTTTATAGTGCAATTTCTCAAAATATAGTGCCATTGATGTTGTGCTCATTCTTTTTTGGGGGGCAGCTAGGTGGCTGTATGGGCCTGGAGGCAGGAAGACCTGACCTCAGATGCAGTCTCATCCACTTAACTAGCAGTGTGGCCCTGAGCAAGTCACTAAACTTATTTACCACAGTTTCCTCATCAGCAAAATGAGACTAATAATAGCGCATTAACCTCCCAGGGTTGTTGTGAAGATATGAGATAATATGATGAGACAATAATTGTAAAGCATATGGGGTAGGTGGTACATACTAAGCAGTATTGTAAATGTTGACTCTTATTATTTTCCAAAGGTAAATCAGGCCCAGTTTTATACAGTGAAGACGTTATTAGCATCAGTAAAACTGGCATTGCTTGATTTTATAAAGCACGGAGCTCTCTTTGCCTAAAATCCAGACAGATTTTCAGGCCCACTAGCGTGTTGTTATGTTAGAGATTAGGGGCGGCTCTGCCATGGAGTCCGAGAAGTACAGATCCAGGCAGGACTGTCTGCACTCTAGCCTCCGCCCGCGAGGGGGCAGAAGTCCGAGCGCCCCCTTTCTCCTGCTGCTTTCTTTTGGGCAGCTGCTCCATTCGAGGCTTCTGGACTCAGCACTCGTCGGTCCCTCGCTTCTCTCCCCGCCCCCCTCAGGTCCACAACTTCCCGAGCTAGAGAGCTCCGTTCCTTCCACTGCTGGCGGCGGGGCGGTAGCAGCCATGTCAGCAGCAGGGACAGTGGCCGGCCGCGGCCTGAAACCAACGGCACCCTACCTGCCCCCGGGCGGGGACGGGCAGAGCAGCCGGGGAAGCTTCTTGGGCACCCGGCCCCCGGCCGCGGTGGAGGCCATGGCCCGGCAATTGCGGGGCCTGGACAAGGACTTGTTCCGGCAGCTGCTGAAGGTGGTGGTGAGCGCCCTGCAGGGCCAGGACTGCCGGGAGGCCACGCGGCATCTCCTGGACTCGTCGCCGCTGTCGGAGTCACAGCTCGGCGTCCTCGTGGCGGGCATGTACGCGCTGCTTCGGGAGGCCCTGCGGCTGCCGGCGGCCGCGCTCAAGCCCGATGTTTTTCGGGAAGACCTCCAGCAGCTCCAGGTGCCCGACGAGTTTGTGGCGGACTTTGCCAGCGTGGTCTTCGGCAGCCGGCGCCCAGACCTGGACAACCTGGCCCGCGAGCAGGGAGCCCGGCTGCCCACGGTGGAGGACTTCAGGTGGAGGGTGGACGTGGCCATCTCCACCAGCTCGCTGGCCCGATCCCTGCAACCGTCCATCTTGATGCAGCTGAAGCTCTCGGACGGCCAGGCCCATCGGTTCGAGGTGCCAGTAGCCAAGTTTCAGGAACTGAGGTACAACGTTGCCTTGATCCTGAAAGAAATGAACGACCTGGAAAAGAAGTGCATTCTCAAGATCCAGGACTGAGGCTCGCCCGCCGGAGTTAAGTTGGGCAGCTCCCCAAGAAGCTTCCTCTGTAGTCAAGACACAGGAATCACGGAGCCTAACGTCTCCCAGTATTGTATCATTTCTCTGACTGCACTGTAAATCTTTTTCAATTAAAATATTGGTTCAGAAAAATTAACTTAAGTTAGGAGTTTTTTTTCCTCCTAACCGTTTGTTTGAAATCAATTTTGTATGATTCATAAGGAAACACTTCTAAAAATAACAAAAGCTTAAGACTTTCTAAGAAAAAGAAAAAGATGAGCCATCACTAGTGTATCAGCTGTTCTTACTCAGATGGAGAGCCAATGTGTCACAGTTGTCTTTTGTAAATGGGTTTCTTATCTAGTCGTAATTAGAAATATTTACCTATATCTTTAAAATAAGAATTGCGTTTGCAGACTAGTGAAGTGATTAAGAAGTATGTCGATTTCTACTTCATTTTCAGGGCAGTTATTTTAAAAATTGGGAAACAATATTTTGTAAATATTTTCGGAAGAGCAGGGAATTCATCTCTTTCTTGATCAGCATATCTTGAGAACCTTGCATTGAATCATTTAGGGAATCAAAGTTCTTTTTTTTAAAGCATTCCACCAAATATAAAAGCCTTCAGGACAAAAAAAAATTAGTTTTGCTTCATCTTTGTTAGTTTAATACACCCCCACCCACCCACCCAAAGAAAAGAAATTGACAGTTGTTTCTTTTAACTCCAGCAACCTTTTATTCATGACAAAGCCAAAGAGTTTCACAATACTATAAAATGGAGGAACATTTTTGGTTCCAAGACTTATTTACACTCTTAAAATTATTAAAGACTTAATAGAGTTTTTGTTAATATGGATTGTATTTATCAATGTTTGTGGCATTAGAAAGTAAAACCTATAAAATTTAAAAATATTTCATTTAACAAAATCATTACATGTTAACACAAAAAACTTTTTCGCCAAAAAACAACCTTTTCCAAACCAAAAGATTAAGTAAAGAGTAGTATTGTGTGCCATATTTTTGGCAATCTCTTTAGTGAATGGTATAATGCAAAACAACTGGAGTCTCTGCGTCTCTGCTTAATCTATTGGAAGTATATGAAGAAAATCCGCCCTCACACAGGTGTATACTTGGAAAAGGGCAGTGTTTTATTAGATAATTAAATAGGTAAAAATGTCTTAATATTACTGTGAAAATAGTTTTAACCAAGTGGATTTCCTGAAAGGATGTCAGTAATCCCTACTGAGAGCCACTGCAATATAAAAACCTAATTACCCCTAAATTTTCTCATCATTTTGTAAAGAACTTTTTTTTAACAGACTGTTACAATCTTTTACTATTATAACTTGAAAAGTGAGCTTTACCCTCATATTTCTCAATAAAAGTGATTATGAAACATGCAGTAAGTTCTGACTACTGTGAGGACAACTTTAAATTTTACTTGTAGACTGGTAAGATGGGAAGAGCCTATAATTTGCAATGATAGGAAATTAATTGGATTCTTGCCCCACTTAATACTTAGCAGGAAGGTTTGTTTAGATCACTTCTCAAGACCCTATTTGCTTTAAATATATATGTGTGTGTGTATGTGTGTATAGATATACACATATAATCATTGTTATATCTAGACATCAATAGAGTTTCATTGGCATAGAATACAGTATGTTTTTCCCATCCTACATCACATTTGTTAGAAAATCCATCAGTTGAAAAAATTTAATGTGGTTTACAGAATAACAAATTTTCCTGAACATTGTCTTCACCAATATATTAAACATAGGTAATTCATAATTATGCATACAATTTCATCCACTTGAAATGCAAAATTGAAATATTTAAGTTCCTTATTTGATTACTGAAGTGTTCAGATATGAGAAATTTCTTCTGTTATGTTCAGTGATTAAAAGATGAAACAATGACTTTTGAAGGAATTTACTATTCTAACAGGAGACATACATATATGTAATAAAGAAATCGAATACATAGTCCGGGATTGAAGGAAATGGCATCTGTGAGCATCTGAAAGGACAAAAATAGGTGTCAAAATAGTGTGATGGGTCTGTAGTCAGGTAGACCTGAGTTTAAATCCTGCCTCTGACAGTGCCCCAGGGCAAGTCATTTAACCTTCCTGTGCCTCAGTTAACATCTATAAAATAGGGATAATAATAGCATCTGTTTCACAGAGTTCTGCATCTCAAATGAGTTAATATTTGTAAAGCACTTAGTGTGGTGGTGGCTGCTGTACAGTAGGTGTTTCACCTTTTTTTTTTGGTATGTATCTACATATACATATTGTATATATATGTATATGTGTATATATGTATGTATATACATATATTTGTGTGTATATATACATATTTACATGTACATTTCCATATATGCCTATGTAAACATACATACATCAAATATATTCCACAAATTTCTTTAAAAATTACATTTTTACTACGAAATTAGATGAAAATCTTAACTTTTTTTCAATAAAATGAGATAGTGGAAATTATGAATTCTTTATAATTAGGAGTTGTTAGAAGACAGATTTTGCACACATTTCATTTCATTTAGTTATTTCAACTAACCAAAGAAATGACTGACCATACCAGAGATTATTCTAGTAGCAACAGTAGTCACCACTCCTAATTTATTCTTTTCTTTATCAATTCTAACTTAGCTCAGGGCTTCCCCAGTCTTGTTGTGTGACATTGACCTTTTAAAAGAGCATTCCACCTGCTCTTTTAGAAAGGCCCTTATGAGAGCAACATAAAAATGATCCTGGGAAAAGGAAATTTTACTTGAAAGAAGTCACACAGCAGGGTAGACGTGAGTGGTCTCATTAATAACTTACTAATGTTCCCTTGTTTTTCTTTTTAAAAAATACCTGTTTTTATCATTTTTTAAAAAATTTTGAGTTCCAGATTCTTTTTCTCCCTACCACATATCCCTCAGCCAGTGAGAAGGCAAACAGTATATTAATTATACATGTGGAATTATGGAAAATATATTTCTGTTTTAGACTTATTGAAAAAAAAAAAGGCAAGAGAAAACTACTTCAACATGTGCTCAGAGTTCATCACTTCTTTCCTTAGAGATGGATAGCATATCTTATGAGTTCTTTGGAATAGTCTTGGGTCATTGTGTTGATTAGTATAGCTAAGTCTTGCGCACTTAATCCTTGTCACAATATTGCTTTTACTACATAACAATGATCTGGTTTTGCTCACTTTGCATCAGTTCATATAGGTCTTGCCATGTTTTTTCTGAAACCACACCCCCTATTTTTCTTTTTTTTTGCACTTAAGTGTTTTTTTTTCCAATTACATGTAAAGAGAGTTTTCAACATTCAGTTTTGTAAGATTTTTAGTTCCAAATTTTCCTCCCTTCTTTCCCTCTTCCCCAAGACAGCAAGTATCAAAATGGGTTATACTTGTACAATCATGTTAAACATTTCTACATTAGTCATATTGTGAAAGAATCAGAAGAAAAGGGAAAAACCATGAGATAAATTTTGCATGTGGAAGGAAGGGATTTTGTGGATACAGAAGTTTTAAGAGGATGTTCTAGGCATGTACCTGGGGCAAATGGACAGCAGATGAAGTCAAATTTGTTTTGTGCATAGTTTGTCAGGTTCATTCATATCAGTAGCATAAAGTGATACCAAATTTCTCCAATTTTTTTTATACTTAGCAATTTTGTTAGCACTGACATAGATTGTACACAGTTCTTTTGCTGTCACAGACATTGGTTTTTGAAATGTTTTTTTCTTACTGAGAATATGATTTTTCTTTGGAAAAACTTTCTTGTCTTGCCAAAATTAGATACCTGTACTTTAAAACTTTTTTGACTAATTAGGTTTCATGTTATTTGAAGCTAGAGTATTAATCATGCAAACTGAGTGTCTTTCCATTAGTAATCGTTCTTGTGAATCTTTATGATAAATACAATGACTCATATTCTAGATTTGGGCTTTTTGTTTTTTTCTCCATTTCTTTACTAAATTTAAATTTGCTTAAGCTATATCCATTTTTTATTAAATTTTCTTCTATTTTTGTGGATTTTCCATAGTTGTTTTCTATCATGAAGGGGTATTGTTTTATTTGTACAAAAATCAAGACAGCAAAAAATGTAAGACTTAAATTTGTTGCAAATTTCAAACCATTCGAACTATAACTTAAGTTTTTTAAATTGCAACATTATTTTGAAACCAATTTACATCATAATAAGATTATGTTAAAATATAACATGTAGTAGTACTTTTGACTTGCAAAAAGGTGGTTTAATTCAAAATTTAAATATATTCAAATACTGCTAGCAGTTTGTAATAGTGATAGATTATACTGAGGTTAGTCTTCAACAACACCAACTCAAATTTGCCTTAGTTCATGGTGTATTAAATACGACTTTTTTTTTTTTTTTTTGCTTTTTGGATGGGGGAAAGTAGGGCAGTTGGGGTTAAGTGACTGTAATGGTAATTAATTTGTTTGATCAGATGTTAAGTAGATCCTAGTAACCTAGTATTAAGTATAGAACTCTGTCCATTGGTGAAAAGGTGTGAATTCCCCTGTGACTTGGAAGAATGCTATT
>CM053593.1:104056049-104072833 GCA_028646575.1 Pseudocheirus occidentalis
GTGAACTGTTGAAACTGTGAACATTGTACTAAATAAAGATTTGTAATGGAATAAACAGAGTGTTCACTAATACTGTGTAATCCGAATCTTAAAAGCTCTTCACAGTAGCATTCTCTCAGGAATCTACTGCTGATTGGCTTTACAGTGACTTGCCCAGGGTCACACAGCTAGTTTTTGTGTTAAAGTGTCTGAGGCTGAATTTGAACTCAGATCCTCCTGACTCCAGGGCTGGCTCTCTATTCACTGTGCCACCTAGCCGCCCCTAAATACTACTTTTCATTCATTTTGAATTGGAAAATATTTTTTGTAATTTTCTTTTCTTGACTTTGATTGGAACTTTTTTGATTTTTAGAAGTGTATTATTTGTAACTATACAAAAGAAATTAAATTGGGCCAGTGCTTCACCCCTACACTCAGGTCTTGTATCACCACAGAGTAGTGTAAGTATAAAGTGTAAAACTTTACATTTAGGCATAGTATATTAAAGTATCATAGATTTAGAACAGAAACAACCCTTCCTCCCCCTCCCCCCCCCCAAGTCCAACCCCTTTGTTTTGCATATGTGGAAACTGAGAAGCAGACATTTAGTGACTTACCTAAGGGCATATAGGTTGTAAGTAGCAAGAAATGGGGCTTGGGACTGGGACCCTGTGGCTCCAAATCCATCACTCCTTAGACTCACTCTTTAGACTTGCTTCTAGCTTATAGAGAAAGTGTGGCATTATGAAGTACTACATTTATTTAAATTCTATCACAGAAGTTAGTATCTGTGGCTGTGGCCACAGAACTGGCAACCTGTACCACCCCCTGCTTTACCCTGCTACATGGTCTTATACAGGGTTCAGTGACAGAGATGCCTGCCTCTAAAGGGAATTGCAATCTAATATTCCTGGATTTGATGATAACTCCTGCCATTGCTATTCCTCGACAGCGGTTCTCAACCTGTGGGTTACGACCCCTTTGGGGGTCAATCGACCCTTTCACAGGGGCTGCCTAAGACCATCGGAAAACACATTTCTGATGGTCTTAAGAACTGAGACACTGCTCCTCTATCCATCTCTAGGTGGGTCTCCCCACATGCAGATACGCCCACATACCAGTATTAGTGTTGTGGCATTAGGAAGGTTGAGAACCACTGCAATACACTGACTTTTAGTCCTTGCCTAAGGTTTCCCCAGAAGGTAGTGAGTGAGCGAGAAAGGGAAGAGTTCTGTTAACGAAAAAAAAATATTGTACAAGACTTTTCAGAAGTGATTTTCATTAATATGACTTTTAAATTCAAGCCATGTTATTGAGGGAGAAATGTCTAAACTGCCAGCATCTCTTATACTCTCAAACATCTTTCAACACATTTTGAAGGAACATAGGATTCTTGAACAGGGACATTTCATAATATGATAAAACAGTTGCACAGCTCAGGGTTAACATTTTGTTCAAATAGAACATTAACTCCAGTGACTTTAGCATGGAAGTCACATTCTAATTGCCTGTGTCATTGAGTCCTTTTCAGTCGTCTGGCTCTTTGTGACCCCATTTGGGGCTTTCTTGACAGAGATACTAGAGTGATTTGTCATTCCCTTCTCCAGTTCTTTTTACAGATGAAAAACTGAAGCAAACAGGGTTAAGTGAGTTGCCCAAGATCACCCAGCTATTATGTCTCTGAGGCCAAATGTGAACTCAAGAAGATAAGTCTTCCAGACTCCTGTGAGCACTCTAAGCATTGCGCCACCTGGCTATCCTGTGTGTGGTGTTCTATGCTCCCAGTAAAATATAAGCTTCTAAAAAGCAGAACTATTTAACTTTTATTTTTGTAATCCCAGTACAGCACAGTGCTTTTCATATAGCAAGTGTTTAATATTTGTTGGATTGAATTAGACAGTAGAAAGGATAGAATATCTTGCCATAGATTTATTTATATTGGCTTTGGGACAATTACATCTTTTTTTTTTTCCTTAATTTTTTTTCTAAAGATTTTACTTAAACAACTGGAGGTAACTGGGTGAAGGATTAGAGCACTGGGTTTGGAGTCAAGAAGCCCTGAGTTCAAATATGGCCTCAGACACTACCTGTGTGACCCTTTAGCAAGTCACTTAACCTTATCTGCCTTAGGTTCCTGGTTTGTAAAATGGGAATGATAATAGTACCTATTTCACAAGGTTGTTGTAATGAAATACCATTTGTAAAGCACCTAGCCTAGTGCCTAGTATACAGTAGGCACTTAATCTTTTTCCATTTCTTCCCTCCCTCCCTTTCCTTCCTTCCTTCTTTCCTTCCTTCCTTCTTTCCTTTCCTTTCCTTCCTTCCTTCTTTCCTTCCTTCCTTCCTTCCTTCCTTCCTTCCTTCCTTCCTTCCTTCCTTCCTTTATTTCAGAGAATGAAACTGGCACATTTTAAACTGCTGTAATGAATCAGATGTTCCTCTTTTAGTATAATTCCAGGTTTGTTTGGGGTTGTTTGTTTTTGAGTAACCCATGCCCCAAATAGTAGACTGGGTAGAAGTATTGAAACCTATGAAACTGCATTTCCAATGCTATTGATGTATAGTAGTTTCTGCTGATGTTTTCTTCCAATGTTCTTTCTTTTGATTTAGGATCTGCCTATTCAAGAAGTAGACCAAGAGCTAATTGAAGATGGTCAGTGGGAGGAAATTTTGAAGAAACCATGTCCTGCACAGTACAGTGCCATCAAAGAGGAAGATGTAAGATTAATATTTATGATTAACTCAATTTTAGACCAGAGTTTGCCTTCTAAGAAAGACATTAAAATCATTAACATTGTAAGTTTTAATCATGTATAATCATGTTTACCTGTGTGGTGCTATTTTAAAAAATTGTTTACTCAGCATTTGTGAAAAATAACAACAGTGGAAATAAAAAAAAATTTATTTGGAGGGTAGAAGGAAAGGCAGTTGGGGTTAAGCTAGTAAATGTGTCAAGCATCTGAGGCCAGATTTTGACTCCTGAGCCAGTGCTCTATTCACTGCACCACCTAGCCACCCCAAAATCTCTCTATACTGGGTACCGGGTGTATGAGTACAAAGAATAAAACATCTCTACTCTCATCAAGCTTATATTGCAATGGAGGAGACAGTAAGTATATGTAGACACCAGATGATGAAATGTAAAGTCATACAAAATAGCTAAACTACTAAGGTAATGCATCTTAAAGGAAAAAGGAGTCTGTGAGATGGCTGTATTGAAGCAGTACATAAGACATGTGAGATATACTGTGCACGCATGGAGATTGGATATAAGACTGTTCTGTGTGACAAACAGAAAAAAAGCCAGTTTGGCCGGATCACATAGTGTTGAAGAATGGGATTAGGGTAGGGGTCAGGGGGTGCAGGGAGGAGGAATCATATACTAGAGGCCCAAGAGATAGGACCTCACTTCTAGTCTTGCCTCTGGTACATATTTACCATGTGATGGGCTAATTGTGACCTTTTTGTGTTCCTGCAAATTCTGTAAGACTAAAGTTGCAGACAAATTGCTAATCTGACTCCAGAGGAAGTTTCTATTTTAGGAATTCCCCACTGATGAAACATAGGTCATTACCAAAATATATGCATATATAGTTACTATATGGTAATGAGATTGATTTTTTAAAAAGAAACATCAGAACTCATCCATCCATTTAAATGTTGTTCCCATTAAAGTGTTCAACTTAGTCTGCCATGTACAAGGAGGCTACTATTACTTGAAGTATTTTTGGAGCTTCTGTTTTGAAATTGCCTATCAGAATTCTAGTATCTTCTGAACAGAGAGAAGTATCTGTATTTTGAGGAAGAAACTTTTTTTTAACTATTCCTGTTATTGGAACCAAGTCAACTAAGTTATCAAACTTAAATAGCAGATCAAACAAAAGTAGCAGATTTTTGTTTTAAAGTTAAGGTTGAAGTATAAAATAATGAAATTGATTTTCTTGTATGATTTACAAACTAATTTAGGGTAATTCCTAAAAAGGAATGCCAAATATGTTTTGAGTGATACTTGTTGGAATAAGTATAGTATCCCATGGTGACAGTTTTGAAAGATGGTACTCATTTGGTTATAAAATAGGTCTGAATTTTTAAAAAGACAGATTTATTATTTTACAGCTACTGTTTATACTCTTGAATTTGGTATTTTGTTAGATTGAAATTGTCAGACTTGTGCCTCAATTGTAAAACTTTTTCTATCCTCATCTTTTCTTAATGCCTTTTAGAGCCTGTTTCATATATGATATTGTTCTTGGTGGCTTTCAGGATTTTGTGGAATTATAGTAAAGTTTTATTCATTTAGAATTACTTTTATTCTACAATATGTCATAGCAGTATTTTCCAGTGACTCAGTTAGGCTTTTTCTCTGGCAATTACAAGTTCGTGAGGCCCAGTGAAATTGGTGAGTACTCTTAATTAGCATTTTTGCTATCATATCAGAAAAAATATAACCTAATTTCAATTAGAAGGAAAAAGGCAATCTAATTTAATGTAGTTTAATTTATACTTGTGATTTTATTTCCTGAAACTGAATTTTTTCCTTGCTGTTTTTCAGCTTGTTGTATGGGTTGATCCTCTGGATGGCACCAAGGAATACACTGAAGGTCAGCTTCTTATTTGTAGTTCTGTATGTCCAAACTAGTTTTATCACTTAATACAAACAAATAATAGAGCCTGTTCCCAGGTCCCTCGTACGACAAGCAAGTGTCACAGTCCATGTACCTTTCACAAGACAGATACGGTATTCATGCTTTCCTCAGCTGGCCAACCTTTCCTGGCTCCCCAACCACTCTCAACACTACATATCATCCCTGTTACTCCTTTTCATATTACATCCCTGTCCTGTACCTTACCTTCTACGTGCTGAGGTAGCTGGTTACACAGTGGATAGAGTGCTGGACATGGAGACAGGAAGACCTAAGTTAAAATCCAATCTCAGACACTAGCTGTGTAACCCTGGGCAAGTCATTTAACCTTCATCTGCTTCAATTTCTTCATCTGTAAGATGGGGGTTATAACAGCATCTACTTCCTAGGGTTGTTGTGAGGATAAAATGTGGTAAGTATAAAGTGTTTTGCTAACTATAAAGCACTATATAAATGCTAGCTGTTTCTCACATCATACCCTGCAGAGATTAGTTAATAGTCAGCATTTATTAATTTTCCAAAGTTCTTCTTCATGTTTACAAATCTGAAGGATTAAAGAACCAACAGACTAAGCTAAAACTGGCGTCCTACTTGTGGAAAGAGACTGAAAGCCAGAGATTTGACTTGAGTAGCATTCATATGTTTCCTGTATTTCCATGTTTGAAGGGAAGGACACACATTATTTTTTTAATCATTTATATGTTTCATGGCTAAAGCAGCACATTTTTTTTCAGGAGTCTTAAAAACCTCTGCTAATTAAGTTCTATTATGTATGAGATATTACATTATATAAATGTGAGTCATTGTTACTATTGTTAATATCCAAACTTTTTTACAGATTGAAATATAATTGGGAAATGTTTGAAAAATAAATAAATATACAGTACAAGTAAAACATAGATAATGTTATTTTGTGGTTTTCTAAGTTAATATGTGACCCACAATGATTTATTTCTATTTGAGTTTGACACCACTAATTTAGAGTATGACGATAATGAGGCTAAGTCTAGTTCTCATATAGACCAGTAAGTGAGTTTTCTTTCCTTCAGCCAGCTGTATGAAATTTCATACATTTGGTCAAGAAAGACTGAGCATAGTTTAGTTTGATCTATATTAACCATTACAGAGGTTGTTATTATCTGCTCTCGGTACCTACATAGCTGCAAGGGATTAACTGAGGCTTAGTCTGGTGCCTTGCCTAAGACTAGCTCACATGCTGTTAGATACTGAGCTCCAGATTCTGCCACCTAGTTGTGAGAACTGCTTCCCTTGTAGTTGGATTTTTCCGTTGCTGACATCTTAGCTCCAGTTCATTGGCAGTGCTAGATAGCTCCCCTGCTGGAGGAGTTATCTAATCAATGTCTCATTGATTAGATAGACTTTTCAAGACCAGGTTTAGATACTGCCAGTGATAGATCCAGTGGCCATCATTTCCCAGGGCAAAAGAAATCTCAAACTGATGATTTATTGCATAAGACTAAATTTAGTCTATTCCTTGATTCCCTTATCAGTTTCTTTCTTCAGCTCATTATTTCTTATATCACAAAAGTATTATTTTACAATCATTTGCTATAACTTATTCAGCCATTTCCCAGTTGATGGGCATCCTCTCAATTTCTAATTTTTGGCCACCACAAAAAGATCTGCTATAATTGTTTTTGTACAAATAAGTCCTTTCCCTTTAAAAACAAACAAACTCAGGATGACTAGATGGCGCAGTGAATAGAGCAGTGGCCTTGGAGTCAGTAGGACCTGAGTTCAAATCTAACCTCAGACACTTAACACTTACTAGCTGTGTGACCTTGGGCAAGTCACTTAACCCCAATTGCCCTGCCTTTCCCCCCTCCAAAAAGAAAAAAAAACTATTTGGGATACAGATCTAGTAGTGATATTGCTACATCAAAGGTTATATACAGTTTGATAGCCCTTAGGGCATAGTTCCAAATTGTTCTCCAGAGTGGTTGGATCAGTTTACAATTCCACCAACAGTACATTAATGTCTCAATTTTCCAACAACCCCTCCAACATTTGTAATCATTTTCCTTTTCTGTCCTGTTAGGCAGTCTGATGTAAGGTGGTACCTCAGAGTTGTTGTAGTTTGCATTTCTCTAATCAATACTGATTTAGACCATTTATTCATATGACTATAGATAACTTTGGTTTCTTTGTCTGAAAACTTCGTGTTTATATTATTTGAACATATATCATTTGGGGAGTAATTTGTAAAGTAAGATAGTTATTATTGGTTTTGACAGGCATTAGGAGTCCTTCAGCCTTGCCCTAGATACATGCACTGGGAAGACTGTGGACCTTTCTTTTGTGAGCATCAGATCAACAAATAACCTCAGAACACATGAACAGAGTTACCCGCTAATCACCAATACACGTCTCCTTATTCCTCTCATTTTTCTTGAATAGCATTTCCTCTAATGCCACTTTTGTCTGCATTGCGTGACTTGGAACCACCTTTTCCATGGAGGGTCTAGGGTTTCCCATGGCAGGAACAGGCTTATGCATTGTGTGTAGTTCAGTGGAGAGACAGTTAAAACTGGAATCAGAGTCCCTGGGTTTGAATCCTGGATCTTCTATTTGCTACCTGTATCACTTTAAGCAAGTTACTAACCCTCTTTGAACCTCACATAAAACGTAGGGTTTGAATTAACCTTGGGGTGAACTGTTGATAGCACCTCAGAATATGGGTGACAAACGGTAGCCCTGCTGGCCTGCAACCATCAGCAGCATTGCCTTTGTAAAAAGACGGTACTTCTGCAGAGTTTATGTTGGGCAAGGACTCTGTGCAAAGTGGAAAAGTTGTGATATTTTTATATATTAATGAACATATTGTTTATAGATAGATCTTAATGAATTCATATAAAATTGAAGACTATATTAAAAAATTAAAGAAATTAATGGAAAAAGAACTAAATGACTTTTATTATGTATACACAGGTCTCCTGGACAATGTAACAGTCCTTATTGGAATTGCTTATGAAGGAAAAGCAATAGCAGGAGTTATTAATCAGCCTTACTATAACTATCAGGTATAATACGTTAATGCAGAAAGATTTCCTTTGTTTTGTAGCTGCTTTTGTAAATTTCAGTTATGGGCACAGAAAAGGACCATTTGAGACTGTCTAGTCCAACCTCTGTCCTTGATGCTCTTCTTTTTAACACTTTCATTAATGACTTAGATGAAAAAGTTGATGACTTATTATCTGATAGATAGCAGGAAGTTGAGAAGGATTTGCTAATACACTGATGACAGTTGTTGTCTCTAATATTATCTAATACTAGATATATATTTCCAAGGACAGAAATGTTTTTTAACCTTTCTTTGTATCCCCAGTGCTTAGCATAGTGTCTGGCCCAGAGTAATCATTTAATAAATGCTCATTGACTAACTGACAGAATTATAACCTAACCCTGTCTCATTGGGCTGCAACAATAAACCAGTTATAACAAAATGAAATAATCTGTATAAATTTGTGTTGAAAAGTAGAGCGATATAACTAGAGAGCCATTCTTTATGAAAAAAATATCTTGGGAGATTTTAATCATTCACAGTTTTAGTCACTTAGTCACTCAGCCCAGTGATGGGCTAACCAAAAGTTAGTGCCATCTTTGAAATACCTTAGTAGAGGGATAAGGTCCACAACAAGTAGCTTTAGAGCCTCAGTTTAGCTACCCTGGTCAGAACACAGCTGTAATACAATCTTCAGTTTGGGTGCCACATTTGAGGAGCAGCATTGGCCAACAAAAGTACCAGGAAGCCCAAAAGCCCTAGTGTCGTTTTAAAGCTTTTATTGAAACCTAAAGCTGGTAAAGCTTAAAACTGTACTAAGACTTTTGGGCCACATAGTATGTACAGAGGAGGGTTATAAGATAGTGATATGATTCAGTATTCCAAATTCAGTCCCCCAGCTTTGCAGTGAAGGAAAGGAGGTGAATTTTTTTAACTTTTGGTTAGGTCCATCCTTGGGCATTATTATCATCCATTGTTCAGTTTGGAGTGTTTATTGCTGCTTTTTTCTCCATTTATATTGTAGTTACTTTGTGTGTTGTTTTCCTGATTTTGCTTTGCATCAGTTCATATGTTCTTTCCATCCTTCTCTGTATTTATCATATTCATTGTTTCTTATAGCGTGACAATGACACAATTTGTTTAGCTATTTCCCAGTCAATTAGCATCTATTTTGTTTCTAGTTCTTTATTACTATTTTTTTTTTCTTTTTGGAGGGCAGTTGGGGTTAAGTAACTTGCCCAAGGTCACACGGCTAGTTTTTTGTGTTAAGTGTCTGAGGCCGGATTTGAACTCAGGTACTCCTGACTCCAGGGCCGGTGCTCTATTCACTGCACCACCTAGCCGCCCCACCTTTCTTACTATTTTTAAAAGTGCTACTATAAATGTTTTAGTATATATGGGACTTTTCTCTCTTTGACCTCCTTTGTGTGTGTGTGTGTGTGTGTGTGTGTGTACATGTATATATACATGTATGTATGTATATGTGTATGAATGTAACAGTGGAATTAAAGTAGCTTTGTTAATCTGGATACCTCTCAAGGAGCTAGGAATGTGATATAGAAGTGATATGTTAGGGGCAAGGAATAACATGAGTCATTTTCTTTTGAATAATATTTAATAACCATTGTTAAATTGCCATTTGCTTTGTTTGCTACTCTATTATTATTTTTTTTCCTTTTTTTTTTGGAGGGCAATTGGGGTTAAGTGACTTGCCCAAGGTCACACGGCTAGTTTTTTTGTGTTAAGTGTCTGAGGCTGGATTTGAACTCAGGTACTCCTGACTCCAGGGCCGGTGCCGTCCCTGTTATTATTTTTATCATTTTGGAAGAAAACAACACTGTACTGTGGAAAGAGTTCTGGATTTAGGTAGATATGGGTTCAAATCCCACCTCCAACACTTATTAAATGTGTGATCAAGGGCCAGTTGCCTGATCTCTAGCCTCAGTTTTTTCATCTGTAAAACTGATACCTGTAGTACTCACCTTTCAGAGTTACTGTGAAGATCAAAAGAGATAATATAGATAAAGCACTTTGCAAAACTTTCAGTGCAGTGTCACCTATAGCAATAATAATGTTCTTTTTACAATGACTGGAAGGGAAAAGCCAAATTTTGTTTCCATTATTCAGTAATTCCAGAGTTGAAGTACAGTATTCTAAAACTGTACATCTTGAGTGAAGGAATTGAAAGAGAAAAACCCTGCTAAGAGTGAAGGGGAAAACAAGTAACCAGAAACCCATCCTCTTTAATATGCTTAACAAAAGCACCTCTTTTATTTTTACCATACCATTTTAACACTTTTTACAAAATTGCAGGATGTTTGTACCATTTGTGATTGATTTTTATTTCTTATTAGTAGAAGCATATATTTCTTGGAATTATCACAACAAAGTGCCAGTTTAAATTGGGATACATTCAGGATCGCATTGAGGGGTGGCTAGGTGGCGCAGTGAATAGAGCACCAGCCCAGGAGTCAGGAGGACCTGAGTTCAAATATGACCTCAGACACTTAACACAAAAATTAGCTATGTGACCTTGGGCAAGTCACTTAACCCCAGTTGTCCTACCTTCCTCCTCAAAAATCAAAAGATTTTTTAAAAATTAAAAAAAAAAGATCACATTGTAAAATCTAAAAATAAATCAGTATGATAATTAAAAGGGACATTTTAATCAGAAATAAAACTGTATGTGTGTGTTTATGTCCATTTATCTGTAAATATCCAAGTGACTTAAAGTTATTAATGTTTATCATATCACTTGAAAAGGTTAGAAAAATGAGTCTACCCACAGAGTACTGAAAAGAAGTTAATGGAATATAATAGTGAGGAAAAAGTGAAAAATAAAACTGGAATTTTTGCTCTTACTAACTTAACAGGTACTAACTACACTTAAGTTTTTAGCATTTTTACTACTAGGTGGTGACAATTATTAAAATAATTTAATTTTTTCTCTCTCTTTGTACTTGACCTCAGGGAATTCTCAATCTATCTGAATCTCAAGTTTTCTCATCTGCAAAATGTGAGCAGTGACTAAATGTTAAGGTCCCTCCCTACTCTAAAACCTATAATCCTGTGGTTTTCTCCTGCTTGTTCCTTCAAGTCTGTCTCAGTGACTTGAGATAGCACCACCCAGTTTCAACTACAATTACTACTTAATGGTAGCACTCAGGAATGAGCTGTGGGTGAGTGCTTAGAAAAAATATAAGTGAGAATGAGATGCAGAAGTGTATAATAAAGCATTTACGGAAAATGAAGCCCCATAGTGAATATACCTTTGTGTATGTGGCTCTATATTAACCTCTTTGTATCTTAATTTCTCCTAAAAAATAAGAATACTGTCTTTGTACTTTACCTAAATAATTTTGAGATAAGTGAGATAAGATTACACAAAGACACTTTAAACTCTTTGAAATCAATTAGTAAAGCAATCAATCAATATTTATTAAGCACCTATTATCTGCTAGGCATTGGGGATACAAAAAGAGGCAAAAGACAGTCCTGTTTCCTGCTAGGAGTTCACAATCTATTTGGAGCTTACATTCTAATGAAAGAAAGATTAAAGTCCAAGGTTATATAATCTCTGTCTTTTTACCCTAGAAGTTTAGGGAATAAAACTCTAACCTCAACCCATCTTCCTGACACCCTTTCATTGATAATTTATTCAGCCACAACTGTCATCCTGCATAATGCCCATGATATTGAATATCACTTGAGTGATCCTGGTGGTGCCTAGAATAGTCATATCTTTACTATCCAGTGGATTTCAAACCATGTTATTTCACAAAATAATAAAATAATTCATGTTATTAGGAGCTATAATAATTCTGTGTTAATAATAACATGACTAAAATAAAGCACTTTTAGCTGACTTTTTGCTATAGAAGTATTACATATTCTTGTTTCATTGATTTGTTTAGGCAGGAGCAGATGCCGTGCTTGGGAGGACAATCTGGGGAGTTTTAGGTTTGGGTGCCTTTGGGTTTCAGCTGAATGAAGTACCTGATGGGAAACATATAATTACCACAACTCGTTCTCATTCCAACAAGTTGGTAAATGATTGCATTTCTGCTATGAATCCTGATAATGTTCTCAGAGTGGGAGGAGCAGGAAATAAGGTAATACATTCAATATTTGTCAGAAATAAAAGATTGAAGGGAGTTAGAAAGTATTGAATTTATTATCATTTTTGTCTTTCAACTTCTTGTTGCACAGAATTAGTCATTTGATGATGTTCCAACTTGTTCATCTACTAAAAATTTTAACTTATTGGTTTTTTTTTTCTTGAACTGTTTTTCAGAAGTAATTAATAATTTGCCCATATTAGAAATAACCCTTCTAAGCTAGAAAGTAGATAAAGTGGCCTAGGCATCCCACCATTTGTTGTTAAAGAAAGCTAATAGCAAGTTTTTAAGGTAGTTGTGGGTATCTTTATTGTTGACCAATTTAAAATTAAAATTAACCTTGGAACATGAGTGATCCTGAAAGGAGTAATTATTGAGGAATTCATTAACATTTTTCTCATATTTGTATGGCTCTGCACATGACTGTCTGAACACATTGAAATTTATTTTACTTTATTTTTTAATTCAACAAGTTTTTATTTTTTTGATGTTTAAAAATTGATTTGTTTACTTTTAGTTTACAAGATTCAGTTCCACAATCCCTTGAGTTTCAGATTTTCTCCCCTTCTGCCCCCCCCCCATGGTGGCATGAAATCAAGTAACTTATTTTACTTTTTAACAGTCATCAAACTATCTACTGACTTTCTTACAGTCCTGTAGCCTTCTAAGCCCACAGAAGGCATTATTCTCATGTGAAAGTTATGCAATTAAACTGGCTATATCTATTGCTTTAGGTAAATAGATCCATGTGCCTAGAGCCTATAACTTTTTAAAAAATCCTTACAGATCATTCAGCTGATTGAAGGCAAGGCATCTGCTTATGTCTTTGCCAGTCCTGGCTGTAAGAAGTGGGATACTTGTGCTCCAGAAGTTATTTTACAAGCTGTAGGAGGTGAGTAAGCAAATTCAGAGACTTTTTGTTTGAGGTAGAGAGGTATTTTAAAATTGTGACATACTGTAGTATCCATAACATCACATGCATTTTATTACTAACTTTTGTTTTTTCATTATCTTCATTTCCCATTGTATCCTGATGCCTGCCCTGTCCCAGAGATCCATCCCATAGAATAAGTGACTTTAGAAAGAGAAAGAAAAAAAAGTTCAGCAAAAGTAATAGCACATTAGAAAAGTCTGATATCCTATGTAGTATTTCAAACCCAAGATTACCCACATATTGGAAAAAGCAGAAGAAGGTACCTTTTCATTCTTGTCTGTAGGGCCAAACTTGGTCATTATAATTTCTTTTCAGTTTCAGTTATTACAAAACATGCATTATTTCTATCAAGATAAAAGTACTACTTCATATAACATATCCATTTTTATTTAAATATCAATTTAAAAAATATTAATTCCTGTACCTTGTATTTTAGGCACAAGTCTGCCAAAAACGGTTTTATTTAATTTCAACATTTTTTTATATGCAAGCCATTTCTATCTTAGAGAAAGACAAATCCAAATTAGCATAGTTCCCCCAGGCCTTCCAATAGGACTCTCTGCCCCAAGATTTGAGGTAACGTTTATAGAAATCTTGAATTTAGAAAGATAGTTTAAAAAATAGTTTGGGGTTAACATTCTAAAACAATAGTCACTACTCACTTCTTTTGTTGACCACTACTTTGAAATGTTCTCCAGAAATTTTTTTTAAAGGGTTAAGCTTCCTGAGCTCAAGACTGCCCTTAGACAGGTCAGCAAATTTCAGAAGCTGGGAACACAATGATCTTAACAAAACAAGGAGTATAAGTATAAGGCAGAGCCAAGATAGCAGAGTGAACGCAGGGACTCACCAGAGCTTTCCCCCATGCTCCAAATATATATAAAAAGTGACCAAACAAATTCTAAAGCAGCAGAACCCACAAAAAGAAAGAGTGAAACAAATTACTAGCTCAAGACAACCTGGAAGGTCAACAGGAAAGGTCTGTTGCACCAGAGAGGAGCACAGTCCAGTGCAGACCATGCCAGCACAGACTGGGCCCCCAACAAACCTGGAGCAAGCCTTGGAGCTGAATCACTAAGCTGTGGTGGTTTCCAGACTTCTCAACCCACAAACATCAAAGACAACTTAGGAGGTCAGTAGGAAAGGTCTGTGGGACCTGAGTGAGAGAGGGATCCAGTTCAGCCCTGGCCCCAACCAGAAGTAGACCTTGGGAGTGACTAAATCAGTGTTAACAGTAGCAGCAGTGGCAGCTGCTTCTAGAGCTCTCAGCCCACAGATGGTAAGGAGATTGGCCAACTGATCATAAGATTACAAGTCTTAAAAAATTTTTTTTAATTTTTTTGCTTTTTGGAGGGCAATTTGGGTTAAGTGACTTGCCCAAGGTCATGCAGCTAGTAAGTGTGTCAGGTGTCTGAGGCTGGATTTGAACTCAGGTCCTCCTTCAGGGCTGGTGCTCTATTCACTGTGCCATCTAGCCACCCCTACAGGGGTCTTTTGCTGACCATAAGGCAGGTCTCTGTTGCTTTACTCATATTTGGATCTGGGTCATGGTCCTGGGTGGCAGTCCTAGGGCGAGGAAGAACACTGGCATAGTAGAGCTTGTGGCACCAGTGGAGAGGGAACCTTCCTCACAATTCCAGAGCAGAAAAGAGTACGTGTGGTCACTCACAGACCAGAGCATAGGCAAGGAGAGGAATAAACACCTCTCCTTAGGTCATACTACCTTGGAAGAACTGAACACTTACAGGTCCCTAGAAGTATCTTTGAAAACAGCTGCATAGGGGCAGCTAGGTGGCGCAGTGAATAGAGCACCAGCCCTGGAGTCAGGAGGACCTGAGTTCAAATTCAGCCTCAGATAACACAAAAACTATCCATGTGACCTTGGGCAAATCACTTAACCCCAACTGTCCTCCAAAAAAAAAAAAAGCAAAAAGGGAAAACAGCTGCATAATAACTCTAAAGCTTGGGATAGTATATGCCTTCCATACTGGAAGCAGAACCCTACCTTAACAAAGAGTTAAAAAGTCAAGTAATAGACTGGGAAAATGAGCAAACAACGGAAAAATCCTCAGGCTATAAAATCTTAACTTTGGTGACAAGGAAGATCAAAACATACACTCAAAAGAAGACAACAAAGTCAAAGCTCCTACTTCCAAACCCTCCAAGAAAAACGAATTGGTCTTAGGCCATGGAAGAGCTCAAAAAAGATTTTGAAAATCAAGAGAAGTGTAGGAAAATATGGGAAGAAAAATGAAAGTGATTCAAGAAAATCATGAAAAACGAGTCAACAGCTTGGTAAAGGAGACCCCAAAAAATTACTGAAGAAAATAAAACCTTAAAAATAGACTAGACCAAATGGAAAAAGAGGTCCAAAAAGCCAATGAATAGAAGAATACCTTAAAAAGTAAAATTGGCGAGCTGGAAAGGAGGTCCAAAAGCTCCCTGAAGAAAATAATTCCTTAAAAATGACTATGAGACATCAAGAAATTATAAAACAAAACCAAAAGAATGAAAAAATAGAAGACAATGTGAAATATCTCATTGGGCATAGATCCAGGAGAGAGAATTTAAAAATTATTGAACTACCTGAAGGCCATGATCAAAAAAAGAGCCTCGACATCATCTTTCAAGAAATTATAAAGGAAAATCCTGATATTCCAGAACCAGAGGGTAAAATAGAAATGGAAATAATCCATTAATCACCTCCTGAAAAAGATCCCAAAATGAAAACTCCCAGGAATATTATAGCCAAATTCTAGAGTTCCCAGGTCAAGGAGAAAATATTGCAAGCAGCCAGAAAGAAACAGTTTAAGTATTGTGGAACCACAATCAAGATAATACAAGATTTAGCAGCTTCTACATTAAGGGATCAGAGGGCTTGGAATATGATATTCCAGAGGTCAAAGAAGTTAGTATTACAATCAAGAACCACCTGCCTAGTAAAACTAAGTGTAATAGGTCAGGGGGGGGGAAAACGAATATTCAATGAGATTAGAGGACTTTCAAGTGTTCTTGATTAAAAGAACAGACCTAAATAGGAAATTTGACTTTCAAATTCAAGACTCAAAAGAAGCATGGAAAGGCAAACAGAAAAGAGAAATCATAAGGGGGCATTCCCACATGGGAAAATGATATATGTAACTCATTTGTAACTCATACCTATCTCAGTATTAAGGTAGTTGGAGGGATTACAGAGAGCACAGAATAAGTTAAATATGAAAGGATGATATCTAAAAAATAAAATTAAGGGGCACGAGAGAGGAATTTACTGGGAGAAGGAGAAAGGGAGAGGTAGAATGGAATAAATTGTCTCTCATAAAAGAGGCAAGAAAAAGCTTTAACAGTGGAAGGGAAGAGAGAAGTAAAAGAGAATGAGTTGAACCTTACCTTTCATTAAAGTTGGCTCAAGGAAGGAATAATATACACACTCAGTTTGGTATGGAAATCTATCTAACCCTACAGGGAAGTAGTAGGGAAGGTGATAAGCAGTGGGGGATGGTGAGGGCAGATTAGGGGAGAGGGTATTAAGAAACAAATACTTTTTAGGAGGGATAGGACGAATGGAGAGAATACAATAATGTGGGGTGGGATGGAATGGAGGAAAATATAGTTAGTCTTGCACAACATGACTATTATGGAAGTGTTTTGCATGACTACACATTATAACCAATGTCAAATTCCTTGCCTTCTCAGTAAGAGTGGGTGGGGAGGGAGGAAGGGTGAGAATTTGGAATTCAAAATTTTTTAAATGAATGTTAATTGGTTTTACATGTACCTTGGGGGAAAAAAATTAAATATTAAATAAATACAAAAAACTCAAGAACTTTAGCAAAGTTGCAGGATGTAAAATAAACCCACATAAATCATCAAAAAAAGAGTACTTTTTATTAAAGGGTTGGCTTCTATTCTTAATCCTTTTCCTTTAAAAAAAAGGCTTTTTGTCCACTTTTCTTTTTTTCTTTTTTTTTTTTTTTAATTTTAATTTATTTTCTTGGTTACATCATTCATTTCCACAAGGTTTTGAGTTACAAATTTTCTCCCCTTTTTGTCCCTACCCCCCAGCCCAGAACATTGATCACACTGTAAGA
>CM053593.1:104073333-104119901 GCA_028646575.1 Pseudocheirus occidentalis
AACAGATGTGCTTTCTGTCTTGTGGAGAGTTTTGGAGCTTGAAAATCTGTTTAGCGTCCCATTTTCTGAGTTTTTTAGTGTGTTTGTGTGGGAGCTGTGGTGCTTTGCTGCTTCTACGCCGCCATCTTGGCTCCGCCCCCTTGTCCATTTTCTAATGGATGGTGGGGAAGGATGTTTGGGAAAAACTCTTAGACCAGAGAAATTACTACTTCTTAATATTTTCCATTTAACTAAAAAAGTTTTTTTTTTAATATGCTTCCAGATACTCTGATATAGCCTCTTTTTGGATAATTATATACAAACAGAATTTTCAATTTAGTTTTTCCTGTTTCTCAAAAATATGTTTTAGCTAACCTGTGAATAAAAGTCTTTCTTGACAAGTTACTCATCATCATTGTCATCAATTAATTAATCAGCAAGCATCTGTTTATTTATGCTTCTTTTTTTGTAGGGGAAAGACAGGGCAATTGGGATTAAATGACTTGCCCAAGGTCACACAGCTAGTAAGTGTTAAACATCTGAACTCAAATTTGAACTCAGGTCCTCCTTACTCCAGGGCTGGTACTCTATTCATTGTGTCACCTAGCTGCCCCTAGCAAGCATTTATTAAGCTCCAGTTATATGCTAAATACAGTTCTAGGTTCTGGGCCTAGAAACCAAGCTTATATTATTTTTTTTTCAACTTTAAAGTTCTATGATTATTTTTATTGGTACTTTTTCCCCAGTTACACATAAAATCTCTCCCTTCCTTTCTCCCCACCCCACCTTGTTGAGAAGGCAAGCAATTTGATATAGGTTATACATGTGTAGTCATGCAAAACACTTCCATAATAGTAATGTTGTGAAAGAAAACATAGATGGAAAAAAATCTCAAGAAAAATAAAGGAAGTAAAAAAATGTATGCTTCAGTTTATTTAGATATCATCAGTTCTTTCTTTATGGATGGATAAAATTTTTCATCATTAAGTCCTTCAGAGTTATCTTGGATCATTGTATTGCTGACAACAGTTAAGTCATTCACAGCTGATCATCTTAAAATCTTGCTTTTACTTTGTACAAGTATATTTCACTTTGCTTCAGCTCATACCAATCTCCCCAAGCTATTCCAAGAGCATCCTGCTCATTATTTCCCATAGCACATCATAATCATATAACCATAACTTGTTCAACCATTCCCCAATCGATGGGCATCCTCCAATTTCAATTCTTTGCCCTTAGAAAAGAGCTGTTACACATATTTTTGTACATATAGGTGCTTTTCCTATTTTTTTTATCTCTTTTGGGATAAAGATCTAGTAGTGGTATTGCTAGGTCAAAGGATATGCATGTTTTTATAGCCCTTTGGGCATAGTTTCAGGTTGCTTTACAGAATGATTGAATCATTTCACAACTTCACTAACAGTGCATTAATGCCTCATTTTTTCCCACATCCCCTCCAATATTTGTCATTTTCCTTTTCTGTTCTGTTAATCAATTTAGTAGGTATGAGGTGGTATCTCAAAATTGTTTTAATTTGCATTTTTCCAATCAGCAGTGAATTAGAACATTTTTTCATATGGCTATAGATAGTTTTAATTACTTCATCAGAAAACTGTTCATGTCTTTTGATCATTTATCATCTGGGGAATGACTTATTTTTATAAATTTGACTCATTTCAATATATATTTAAGAAATGAGGTATTTATCAGAGAAACTTGCTTCAAAAAAAATTTTTTTTTCACAGTTACTATTGCTAATTGCATTTCCCTCCAGCCAATTTCTTTCTGACCAGTTTTTCCACTCCTTTACTGTCTGTGAGCTGAGAGCCCAGGAACCAGCCACTGCTGATTCAGTGGCTCTCAAGGACTACTCCTGGTTGGTTGGGGCTGGGGCTGAGACTATGCTGGTGTGGCCTGTGCTAGACTGTGTTTCTCTCACCAAGGTATGAAAGATCTTTCCTGCTGACTTTCTTTTTTTTTTTTTTGCTTTTTTTTTTTGGAGGGCAGTTGGGGTTAAGTGACTTGCCCAAGGTCACACAGCTGGTTTTTTGTGTTAAGTGTCTGAGGCCGGATTTGAACTCAGGTACTCCTGACTCCAGGGCCGGTGCTGTATTCACTGCGCCACCTAGCCGCCCCTGCCTGCTGACTTTCTAAGTTGTCTTTGGCATCTTTGAGCTGAGAGGTCTGGAAACCACTACTTCTGCCACTGATTCAGTCACCCATGGCCTGCTCCTGATTTCCTGGGACTATGGCTATGCTGGGGTCCAGTCTGCAATGGTGCGGCCTGTGCTGGCTCTGCTACTCTTCCACCCTGCTGCAGTTGACCTTTCCTGCTAACCTTCTAAGTTGTCTTGGGCTGGAAAATTGTTTCATTTATCTTTTTGTGGGTTTTGCTGCTCGAGAATGCGTTTAGAGTCATTATTTAAAGGTATTTGGAGGAGTTTGGGGTGAAACTCAGGTGAGTCCCTGCCTGCTCCATCATCTGGGTTCTACTTCCTCAGAGCTTATATTTTGAAATAATATTGATTGAGCCACATATGGACTTTGCACTCCACTGTGCTGTGTGCAGCATGGTCTAAACTTAGAAGGAAGCTCTCCACCTCATCTAAAAGAATATGGGAAACATCACATTAAGATGCTTTTAAAAATTGTCCCCTGGACCATCTTTCCTATTAGTAAATATTTCCTCATAAAATTAATTTTTGTCATCTAGAATATATTCAAGGCAAACATTTGATTTTTTAAAAAAAATTCATCCATTTTATTTAACATATTCTATTTTTCATCACATTATTCAGTGTTAAATTTTATAACATACCGAACCTTTTTTGGTGAATATATTTCACTGAAGCTATAGTCCCAGTTAAATAGGCATAAAAGGTACATGAAAGAAAAAAATGGATTAAAAAAGAAAAAACCAGCAAAATCAGAAAGTCGAAGAAAGGTAACATGCAACAGGAAGAGTAAAAAACACGGTGATTAAAGTTATATGTGCAGAGATGAGTTATGTGTAGAAATATGAATTCTATGATACAAACACAGATTAGACTTTGGGAAGATTTTTTAAAATGAGTGCAGAAAATAGATGGATAAATGCCTTCTTTGTACTGCCAATTTAAGAATGATTGAGAAATGAATAATAGAAGATGGTTGGTGTAGGTTTAAAATAACTACCAGGAAAATAAACCACATAAAGACCCAATAAGAGCCCAAGATGCAATGAGTAAGCAAACGTCTGAAATGTCATTTTTTAAAAAATTAAAATCCAGTTTTCTTTTTTTATTAATGTCTTTTTTCTTTTTAAAAAGATAAACTTTTATTTACATCTTTTATATTCCCATCTCCTACATTTCGTAATGTATTCTGTCCCCTCCCATAGAGTTGTTCCTCATAAAACAGAATGGAAACAGTTCAACAAAATGAACCAGTATATAGAAAAATCCTGACATTATACATATTGTTTCACACTTATTATCATATGATATGTGATATATTGTGTAATGTAGTACATATATAGAACATTATTTTATATATACATTATATAAGTATTCTGCCTCTTCTCTGAAATGGGAAAGAAGATACATAAATCATTTCCACTTTTGAATATTCAACTGATCTTGTCTACTAGGATTAAAACTTTTATTCTTTTTAGGATTTTTTATCCTGGAATTTTTAAGCTCCTATTTAAATTGACCTGGTAACCACAAGCTTAAATAAACAAAATAATGCTCAGAATTAGGGTTAAGGGATTGAAGTACATGAATTTTAAGGTCAATTTCAGCTTTAACATTTTATGATAGTTATCTTTCATTCAGTTGAAAAATAATACTTTTAAGAGCTATAAACATGGCTCTTAAGTAAATTCAATTTTTCACTTGATCATATTTTTTTCTTTTTGTTCACCCTCTCTTTTAGCCTGGAACTGCTCCTTTAGTTTTGTTTTTTTTCTATATTATACTTAGAAATAATTGAAAACTATTTATGTGAGAGGGGAAAAAAAAAAACCCAGTTTTTCTAGCCTGAAATGTAAAGTCTTTTATGAGTGATCCATATTGTATTTATATTTTTTACTTCCAGGCAAACTGACTGATATTCATGGAAATGCCCTTCAGTACCATAAGGAAGTAAAGCATATGAATTCTGCAGGTGTCCTTGCCACATTGAGGAATCATGATTATTATGCAAGCCGTGTTCCAGAAACTGTTAAGAAAGCACTTGTGCCGTGAGGGACATAGCTGCTTACCAATAAAAAAATTTGAGATTTGGTATTCAAGCTAATAATATTTTTAAATTATGAAAATACATTTTTGTTTGTATTACTATTGATTAGTGATATTGTTTATACACTAAGAGCAGCATAAATAATTAATGAATTCTGATAAATGTATAGTTTGATTTTTTTAAAAATATAGAATATCAGCTTTAAACTGGTAAGCTAGATCCATGAAACAGCCAAATTAGGATCCTTGTGATCACACTTAATAACTGATGACTCATGATATAATTTTGGCCTACATTCTATAGGGATAAAAATGAAAGGTTCAGTTTTGAGCCCTGATAATATACTATAAGCATTCCTGTCAAATTTCCTCATTTGATTTAGGGCACAAAGCTTAGATGCTACATCAATCTTATTTTGTTAAATGGCTTTATCCTTTAAATTACTGTTTACCATTACTTGTGTAAAATGTCATTTTCTATGTTGGTAAAATAGCTTTATGAGAGCTATGCTTTATAATAAAATTACACATTATTTAATTTTTTGTATGATTAAATTTCTTATACTTAAATATTCTAAATAAACAGTTCCTTTGTTCTGATTTCTTTGTAAAGCTTTCTAGGATTTCAAGTCCTGTAATTTCAGTTCACTAGATATTAAGTGTGTACTATGTGCAAGCTGCTGTAATAGGTGCTAGGCATACAAAGACAAAAATGAAATGGTCCTGGCCCTTCTGGAGGTTACATTCCACTTTGTGACACAACACATGTATAGTTAAGTACATATAGGATTATTTGAGTAGTTCAAGAATGCTAAACACTTAAGAGTGAGGGGAGGGGAGAAATCAGGAAAGACTTTTTATAGAAGATGGTATCTGAACTGAGTCTTGAAAGAAGATTAGGATTCTAGGAAGCTAAAGAGGAGTGCCTTTAGCTCCAGGCAGAGCTCTGCTGCCAAGAGATGGGAGGGCAGCAATAATAAAAGTAATAGCTAGTGTTTACATAGCACTTTAAGATAAAGAGGGCTTTATTTATATCATCTCTTTAATTCTCAGCAAACTGGTTAGATAGGTGATATTGATGAGGAATGCATGATGCTGGGGCTTTTTCCTAGATGAATTTGGGTGCCTTCTTGAGGGGGGAGATTATAAAATTCAAATAAGCTGGTCAATGAAGTACCAAAACTAACTCGGCCCTCCTGCCCTGGGCTGAGCAATGATGTGCCTAAATAATGCTTGAAACTGAAGTACTGTCCCTGGTAATTTCATCTCCATGACCAGAGTGGTAGGTTTTCCTCCAAAAGGATCCCTTGTCTCTCCTGGCTAGTAGGCATCCTCCTTAACAGGGTGTCTCCCTTAAGATGATATCCCCCCTGAAGTGGCAATCTCCTTTGTGCTGCTGTCTCTCTTGAGAGCTGCACCCCTACTTAAGCTAGGGTCTTCCTTAAGCTGCATCTCACTCCAGTAAGGGGCAAAGGAGCCTGCTTGGTTTGTTGTGTTATCCACAATAAATGCCTTTACTTGATTTGGAGACAGCCCAAGTGAATTCATTCGATAGGACTGCTACTCATACACCACACACCCCAACATTTTGGGATACCCCTGAACCTCAATATTATTCCCATTTCTGAGATGAGGAAACAGATTGAAAGGTATGGTCTTCTGTGGGTCAGTCAATTAGCATTTAAGTCCTTGTGACCTGCACTAGGGAGACAAAGAAAAACAGAAAAATATAATCTCTCCTCTCAAGGATCTTACAAATAAGCAGCTACTAATAAGATGTATGGGATACTAGAGATAACAGGGAAGGCAATATCAATAAACCTTAAGCACCTACTATATGCCAGGCACTGTGCTAAGCACTGGGGATACAAAAAGAAGCAAAAGATAGTTCCTTACCTCAAGGAGTTTACAGTCTAATGGGGAAGAAAACATGCAAAAAAAAAAAATATATATATATATATATATACACAAGACATACTATGTACAGACTAAAATACCATGCATTAGCATGAAGAAAGGCTTTTTTACAAAAAGTGAGACTTTTGCTGTGACCGGAAAGAAGCCAAAGGGAAGAGATGAGAAAGGAGAAAGGTAAGGCAGTGGTAATGTTGTGAGTTGTGAAATGGAGTTCTTGTTTGAGGAAGAGCCCATGACGCTGGATCATGGAGTAGGAGTGTAGGGTGTAAGACCTGTGTAAAGGTAGGAAGGGCTTTACAAGCCAAGCAGGATTCTATAGTTCATCCTTCGGGTGACAGAGAGTCACTGGAACTGATTGAACGCGGAGGAGCGGGAATGGCCTGGAGTAGAAGAGTGGAATCAGAGAGACCAATTTGCACTGCATCAGGCAGCGAGGCTCTGCATCTGGGTGGTGGTAGTATCAGGAGAGAAGGAGGAGAGGGAGAGAGCTGTTACAAAGCTTTTGACAATTGATTGGATCCGGCAGGGCTGGAGAAGAATAAGGAGAGGAGGGTGACACCTAGCCCAGGTGAGGGGAAGATGGCTGTATCCTTAAGAGGAAAGGCAGAAGGAGGAGAGAAAAAAGCCGTTGGCTTTTATCAGTTAAGAAAGAGGTCATTTGTCATTTTGTTAATTGCTGGGAGCTCAGAAGTGAGTGGGCTGTAGGGCAAAGGAAGCAGCTTTTCTTTTAGTTTGGCTATTGAAAGGCAGCATGGAAAGATATGGTAACAGAAGGGGATAAGAAAGTTCAAGAGAAGAGGTAGCTAGTGCAGGAAAAAAAATGACTTATTAGTTCTCCCTCTTACTAGTTCTGTCAGACTTTTATTAGCTGGGTGAGTGGGCAAGTCACTAAACCTGTCCCCCTCCAGCTCCGTCAAAAGAGCATCATCTTAATAATAGGTTTGAGGACCAAAGGAGTTAACAGACGTAAATTGCTTTGCAAAATCTAAAGCTATTACAATGCTCGCTATTGTTAATGCCACTTAAGCTCTGTCCGCCAGTTTCCTCGTCTGTAAAGGTTATAATTACAGCACTTAACTCCCTGGGTTCAGGGTCGTGCTGCGGCTGAAAAGAGCTATTTGTCAAGCGTTTTGCACACCTTAAAGCACCATACAGATGCTGGCTATTTGTATTCATAATCATAATCAGTGAGAATGAGGAGGCTACAGAGGCGCGGGCGAAAAGATCGACAAGACTGGAACAGACAAGATCAAGGGCACCAGACGAAGGAAGGGAAGGAGCGCTTAGACGCGTCTCCCGACGTCCTAGGTGCCTCTTTGGGAAGCGGACCCTGCGGCGCAGCAGTAGCTGTTTGTGAAAGGTCCCGGAACTGCCCGAGGCCGTTTGGTCGCTGCACCGGAAGTTCCGCGGACGGGGGTGAGGAGAGGGAGTAAAACTGGGTGTGTCTCGCTGGGTTGGGAGGAGGAGTCTTGGCGACGGCGCCGCTGACACGTCTTATCTTCCAGTAGCCCACGCGTCCTTCTCTAGAGGCCGGCGGGACTGACCGACTGACTGACTGACGGGCGGAGATGGCGGCGTTGAGTCTGACGGTGAACCCTCGAGACCCTCCTCTCGGTAAGCCTCCCACAGGCTTGTCCAGCAGGCATCGGCCAGGACCCTGGGGCCGGGCATAGAGGGCGGGTGTTTGCCGACCCCGGGACTTGAAACCACATCAAGATGCTTTTTCTTCTTAGCCCCTCCCCCTTCCCCCCTCGCTAGGCCGCGGCCCTTAGCTGTTACTTTGGGCGACCTTTTCCTTGCGGGGAGGGGTCTCCTGATCCTGTCTTCTGATCCAGGGAACACGTGGTTTGACGCCTTTCTCCATCCTCTTCTCTGAAAGTAATTCCATCGGCTCTTCTGGCTTCTCTTTGCGATGCTATTTAAAATGGCTCTTGAAAGGCTAGGAGCGACTGGACCGCCTCAGCTTGTTAAGTGACACGTTGTGGGGTTTAATAATTACTCGTGCTTTACTTAATGCTTTCCTTGTTACAAGCCAGGTCGCAAGCATTAAGTGCTTATGTTCCAGCCACTGGGGATAAAAAATAAAAATAAAGGGAAAGACCCTTTTTTTTTAATCTGTGTTCTCAAGGAGCTCTGTCTAATGAGGGAGTACAAACTATATACGGAAGGTAATTTGGTGGTAATTAGTAGAGGGAAGACTCCAGCATTAAGGGGAGTAGGGAAAAGCTTCTTATAGAAGGTGGAATTTTAGCTGGGACTTTAAGGAAGACAGGAGACGGAACTGGCAGGATGGTGGTGTCTTCCATAGTAATAAAAATATTAGTAAAAGGCGAGGGGGTAGTCCTGTGGGCGACGGCAAGATAACAAGTTTAGTTTTGAATATGTTGAGTTTAAAATGTTTTTTGGATTTGATGTTCAGTAGACTTTGGGAGACTTGACTGAAGGTCACAAGAGATTATGTTTGGAGAGATGATCTGAGAATCTTTTGCATAGAGATGATAGTTGAATCTATGGGAGCTGAGGAACTCACCAAGTGAAGTGGAGAAATAAAGACAGAGCAGAGGTTTGGGGCCACCTACTATTATCAGATGAAGATCCAGTAAATGAATCTGAAGAACCAGGAATGAGCAGCATCCTGAAAACCTGCAGAGAACAGAATATAAAGGAGAAGAAGGTGATGGATTGTCTCAGGGGCTTAAGAGAGGTCAAGAAGAATGAGGACCAACAGACTAGATTTAACAATGAAGAAATCATTGGTAACTTTGAAGAGAGCAGTTGTACTTAATGATGAGATCCAAAGCCACAGTATAGAGTTGAGAGAAAAGAGGAAAGGAAGTGGAGTCATTGACTGTAAATAAGGAGTTTAGCCATAAAATGGAGGATGATTATAAAATGGTAGCAAGTGATGATGGACTGATCAAGTGAGAGTTTTTTGAGGAGTCATGGGTATGTTTGTAGGCAGTAGGGAAGCAGCCGTAGACAGGAAGAGATTTAAGAATAATGAGAGATGAAATCATTAAAGGTGGAGACTGCTGGACTCTATCCTGTATTGCCCCAGGGAAATAAGATCAAGGGAAGTGCTCAACTTTACTTTTTGGATGTCTAGTGACAGACTTATTGCAAGTGATGGATACTTAGAATACAGATATATCACAGGCCAGATGCATTTACTTCTTTGTTTATCCTGCAAAAATAGTCAGGTTCTCACCTGTCATTTCCTTACTTTGTTATCAGCTTGTATCAAATTTGGGGTTGTATTTCAAACATGGATAAAGAACTTTTAGAGGTGAATATGAATGAGAGTTAGGCTCTTTACAAAAAATTGTATCAAAACAGGATTGTGATTTTTCTGAATCTGCCTTGGTACCCATTCTCCCTTCCCTTCCCCCTTCTAAATTTTGGATGTGGTAAGCTGGTAAAATATACATATTATTCAAATCAGTTTGATCTTTTAGAACAATGATATTGTTAATAAATCTCATGTGGATATAATAATGATATTTTGAATAGTACCAATAAATACAAACTTGATTTTAAGTAAATTATTCTCTTGAAGAAATAGGATATTGAATGGTGAGCAAAGTAAGATCCTTACCCTCAAGTCTCAATTCCATTTTTAGCCTTTTTTGCTCTATTTGGGCAGAAATTCCAAAGGATTTTTGTTCCCTGACTTTTGGGATTCTTCATTTATTATTATTCATAGTCTCACTTTTTCCATTGCTTTAATTCATTACAGTTATTTAAGTCAAGGAAATTTTACATTTGTTTTATTTATTGGCCAGTAAAATATTTTTTAAAAGGTGGAACTATGGATTGATCTATTTCACTTTTAATTTTTTCATACAGTCCTAACTTTGCTCTGTGTTTGATTATGCAGGATACTTGGAAATTAGTTTAACATGAGGAATTGTTGGGGTAGCATTTGAGAATACCTAAATGAGAACGAACTATCTTAGATGTAATTTGAGGAAAAAAATAGAAGTTTCACACCTCCTCTGATATTAGGTATTTTAGGGACTACAAATAGTAGACAGCATTAAAAATTCACTTTAGTCAAACATTTGGACCTGGTCTCTTTGAATGAGTAAGTGATTATTCTTACAGCTGCAGTGTCTGACTGATAGTGCAAAACTATTAAAAGTAACATGATGGGATACATTTTAATGTTCAATATACCCTGGCAAATCAAATACTTTTGTTTCCTCACAAGTACCTCATAAATTCCTTGTGCGTAGGAACTCAGCAGGTATTTGTTTAATGGATAGATTCTGTACTTATAGTTGTCATCATAAGGGGACTTGATCAGAATGGTCCTAGGGTCAGAGATCTATAGTTAGAAGAAGCCATTTTGTGTAACCTCTTCATTTTACAGGTTAGGAAACTGAGGCCCAGAGAGACTAAGGGAACTTGTTTAAGGTCACATAGGTAGGAAGCCTTAGAGGGTAGATATAATTGAACCTAGGTTCAACAAGCTTTCCATTGTGTCATACTATACAGAAATTCTTAATTTTTTAATCAAAAGACCTATGTCCTAATCCAAGCCCTGCCATTTATAAGCTTTGTGACTTTGTGCAAGTGATGCTACCACTCTGATCATCTTATTTCTATATTTGTAAAATGAAGGATTGAACTTTTAGGTTATTGCCAGCTCTAAATCCAGTCATCCAAATCATAACCATATTTCATTGCATTTTTTTTTTCTTTTTGGAAGGGGGAAGGCAGGGCAGTTAAGGTTAAGTGACTTGCCCAAGGTCACACGACTAATAAGTGTAAAGTGTCTGAGATTGGGTTTGAACTCAGGTCCTTCTGACTGCAGGGCCGGTGCTCTATTCACTGTGCCACCTAGCCGCCCTGTTTCATCACATTCTTCATAGTTGTCTTTTATTGTGGTACAATCTTCATTATATTTACATACCATTTTCTAATTGTTGGACATATTTCCAGATACATCATTTCCAGAGTTTTTAGCTATTATGGATATCTTTGCATAGCCACATCTTTTTTGCCTTTCTATCACAGTCTTAAGGTATATTCTTTGTCATGTGATCACCAGCTCAAGGTGAAATGAGTTTAATAGCTTTTGTTGTATAATACTATACTGCTTTACAGAAAGAAACACGACCTAGCCAGCATTGGATTTTGTCGTCTTAAACTTTTTATTAGTTCAGTGGATCCTTCAGAGTTGGCACACTGAATAAATTAGTAGGCCTAGAGTTAGGAAGACCTAAGTTCAAATCCAGTCTCAGATACATACTGGATATGTGACCCTGGATAAGTCACTTAATGTTTGTTTGCCTCAGTTTCCTCAACAAAAAAATGGAGATAATGATGACACCTGCCTCCCAAGGTTGTTGTGAGGATAAAATGAGATAATATTAATAAAATGCTTGATATATAGTAGGCATTATAGAAATGTTAGCCATTATTATATTGTTATTGAAATTGGAAGGAACATTATAAAAATTTTCTAAATTATCAAAACTACAATAAAAACTGTCAATGTTTCTTAAATTTGCATATCTTTGATTATTAGAAATTTTAGTTATTTCTCATGTGACTACTGATAATTTGTGCTTCTTTTGTGAATTGATGTCCTTTGAGTGTCAAAGTTGAATAGTCCATAAATAGAGGGTCTTCTCAGATTTAGAAAGACTTGACTTCAAGTTTCCCTTTTGATAAATGCTGGCTGTGTAACCCTAGTAGAATATTCACTCCTTCAATGATCCAGGAAATTCACTGAGATTATAAATCACAGAACATTTATAGATCTGCATTAGTCCTGGGAGTTCTCTACGCCTATGAAATCTTGGGTCTGAAGAAAAAACCAAATCCCTTGATCATTTCTCTTGACTAGTTTTGATCACTTACCTAATTGGGGTTCATACCTCTTTTCAGAATACCATCCTTAAGACAGTTCACTGATTTACCTGCCTTTGAATACATATTGGATCACGTCTTTTTATGAGTTATAATTATTTAGAGTCATCAATTTTAAAGATTGAAAGGAACTTCAAAATCACATAGATATAACCTGTCATTTAATGTTTGGGGAAATTGAGACCCCAGATCACTGAAGTAGTAAGTAACAAAGCCAGGTTTGAACCAGAATCCTCTGACCTGGAATACAGCACTTTCCACTGTACCACATTGGATAATATACAAATCTTCCATTTCAAAATTTACTGATTCTGGGGGAAGCTAAGTCTGTGAGCATTCAAGAGTTACTTTTCTAAGCAGTAGTTGACTACATCATCCAGTTTAAGAAATGTAGGAGTAAGTTACTGTGTTTCATGATGTTCTGTGCCATCCTTGCTTCCTAGAGGAAGAAAGTTAACTTTAATACTATATACCTACCTAGAAACAAGTGGTCCTGCTTGAGCTGGCGCTGTATAAATTCTTTTTAAAGAATTCTCTGTTTATCGGCTATATTTGTTTAGAGAACCTATCAGTCTGAAAGTTTGATGATTCAGTTCACAAATGTGATCTAATATGAAAAGATTTAAAATTTTCTTCCATTGTAGGAGCTTTGTTGACAGTTGAACATATTAAAGATAATGTCGAAATTTCAGTTGAAGAAGGAAAAGAGAACATCCTTCGAGTTTCCGAGTAAGTGGTTTTACATTTCTGTCCTCCTTGCTTAGATTAGCAATTTTTAAATGTTAACAGTAAAATAATTGGGTGTTTGAATTAAAAAGTTATTTTTATGTGCTTGCATGCCTGTTCCATTATTGTTAGAGGTGTTATTAATAAGGATTACAATTAAAATAACAAGTGGAAATATATTGAGACATTATTCTCAGATTTACCCTTTTGAATATTCTTTTAACATCATGTAACTCATTCTTCATAGTCTCATTTAATTGTAGTAAATGACTATAATGACTCAAGTTCATATATTCAGCATAATATAAGGTATATTGTCTCATCATATCTGTTCTCTGAAGATGTTTTATTATTCGTTATCAATTTTAGATAAGATTTGGTGTCTTTAATTCACATTATATATGTATGTATATATGTATATATATGTTGTATATATATGTATGTATATACACTGCTTTGTTATAAACAGATTGAGTTGATAGGATTTCTGCCTTCTCAGAGCTTATATCCAATGCCAAGTCATTCAAATAGAGAGATTGAGGATATAAAGACAAATGCAAAACAAATATGTAAACAGTATGCACTTTCTTGACCACTATAATTAAGCAGTGCAGATTCTCCAGAAGATTCATAATGTCGAATTTCAGGAAATTGTGATTTGTGGGCCCCATAGTTAGTATGCTTGTTTCCCTAATGAATAATTTAGTTTTCAAAACATTTTGCACTGATCACTTTAAATCAGCTATTGATTTTCGTTGTTGCTTTATAGAAATTTTAAAATAATATTAAATCTTTCAGTGCTCTCAGAATGTTTATGCTGTATGTATACTTCTAAAAACCTTAGAGTTCAGTTGCCTTAAGGCTAATTATGTGCATCCATACTTAAAAAACTCAATCAAAATGTCTGGTATCCCATGAAGTCACATCTGTAACTCCTCTTGTTTTTTTTTTTCTATCAAGTTATCATTTAAAATTTTAACATTTTAATTTTGTGATCATCATATAAATAATTTTTCTTATTATTAATAATGTTAATTAATTAATGTTTATTAATAATGTTGCTTTAAAATTTTCAGGGTACCTTGCATATTTTATCGAATCTGAGTTCTGTGAGATAGATGTTGCTGGTATTATTTTTTCCATATAAAGATGAAGAAACTGAGTCCGTAAGAGGTCAGATGACATACTTACATAACTAGTGACTCTCTTGGGGAATTTTAAACCAAGTCTTCCTGACTCCAAATCCATCATTCCCTCTACCATATTTTGATTTAATTTATTGACCTTCAGCAAACTTCCCAGTGGGAAAACTGTTCTAAACCACTTTATGAGGATAGAGATTGTGGCTGACAATGAGTCTGTAATAGCTTTATAATGGAAAGGGAGCACATTATGTTGACATTCAACACCATCCTGTTATATAATGGCTACATAAAATTGCTTTCTTGTAACAGCAGTACATTTTTAAATGGGAAATGAAATTTAAGAAACATCAGCTAAGTTTCTCAACTGATGGCTTGGATTCCATAATACCAAAAAGCTAAACTGATAGATATATTTAGGTACCAACTTCATGACCATTTGGGGTATTTCATATTTGATGATCCTGCAGTTATTGGTTAAAATAGTTCTTAAATTCACTTTGAAGAGTAGGCTTCTGAATCTATTTTCTTTGGGATAATTTCATGTATGGATTGCTATTAAAGTTTGGTAAACCTTTTCAGAATATTCTGAGACTGCAAACATGTTTTAATCTTGCAATTTGGATATTCTGATGGAAACCACAGTACATATGCCTTATATTTATGTGTTATTTTAAGATTTCAAGGTCCTTAAGTTAGGCTATAAATTATAACCCAATAGGAATTTATATTGGGTAGACACTTGCAATATACTGTTTATTCATTTCTTATATGTATGAATTATTGGTTTGCCATAGTCTTTAATCACTTTAACCCTTTAAATCACCTTCAACCCTTTGTAAAGGATATTTCTGGTAAAAACAAAGTATTGATTATTTATAGAAAAAAAGGGTTATGTCCTTTAACTTTGGTAATAGGATACTAATATTTAACTGTTGCATTTGACCAGTTTGTTGCCTTTCTGTGTTGACCTTGTTTACATTGTTGCAGTCACCTCACCCTACATACTGTTCTTTTGTGTGATCTTCACTTTGCATCACATTTTAAGTCTCATGTTTTTCTGAATTCTTCATATTCATTGTTCATTACGACCAGTAATATTTTATTGTGCCTAGTGATATTTTATTCCATGCGTATATGCCTCAGTTTATCCAACCATTTCCCAGTTGTTAAGACATAATTTTGTTTCCAACTTTTGTGATGCTGAATAATGTTGCTGTGAACCATTTTTTCCTAATAAGCATCTTTTCTTGCTGTCAGTAACATCTAGGGCAGCGGTTCTCAACTTGTAGGTTATGTTCAATTTAAATACATACTGCATATCAGATATTTACATTACGATTCATAACAGTAGCAAAATTACAGTTATGAAGTAGCATTGAAAATAATTTTATGGTTAGGGGTCACCACAACATGAGGAACTGTATTAAAGGGTCACAGCATTAGGAAGGTTGAGAACTACTGGTCTAGGGGATTCAGTACAGTAATGGGATTATATTGGGTTAAAGAGAAGGAGCCAGCTTGTATAAGACTTTAATTATTAAGCTAAACTGCTTATAGTTTATTCTTGAGACACAAGGGAACCACTGAAGATTTTTGAGCAGGTGAGTGACATAGTTATTAGGACAGTGATCTTAGAATCTGTTCAGAGGATGGATTGTAGAGGAGGAAGATTTTAATCAGGAAGACACGTAAGAAGGTTATTACAATCATTTAAGTGAGATGTAATGAAGACCTGAACTCAGGTGGTAGCCATATGAACGGAGGGAATGGGATAGGATAGATAAGAATTGACAAGACTTGAAAACTATCTGTGGGAATTGAGTGGAGTCAAGAATGTTTAACCTAAGTGATTGAAAGGATGGTAATGTCAATCAAAATAGGAAGTTTGCAGCAGGGAAGGATTTGGGGGGAAAATGCAGTTGTATTTTAAACATATTGAGTGTAACACGACTTTAGTACATGCAGGTGGGCATCTCTAGCACACAGTTCCTTGTTGTTAATGGGCCTGAACCTTAAAAGCAAAATGAGGCTGGAATCATAAACTTGGGAGTTACATACACTGAATGATAATTAAGCCCAGAGGTGCTAATGAGATCACTGAGAATGTAGAGAGAAGGCAAGAGGTTCTAGGGCAGAGCCCTCAGAAATGCTAAAGGGATCACGGATAATGATCTGCCAAAGTAACTTTCGTAAAGCATAGAACATGTCACTCCTCTAATCAATATGTCCACTCTGGCTTCTTTTTAAACTCCTGTATTTGACAGTTAAAGCTCTTCACAACCTGATTCCAGCCTACCATTTACCCTTATATATTATTGCTTTCTATAGTTTAGCCAAATTGTTCTTCTGGCTGTTTGTTCCTTGCAACACTCCCATGTTCATCCCTTGCACTTGCTATTCCCTGTGATTGGAATGTACTCCCTCCTTTCTTTACACTCTAGAATCCCAGCTCAAGCACTTAACATGAAGTCTTTTCCTGATCATTTCCCTCTCTTCATTGCCTTTCTCCACAAATTTACTTTGAATGTATTTTGTATATCTATACATTTTATATATACGTTTATATATATATATGTTTTCTATCATACATGTGCTTATATGGATTCTTGGTTTAGCATCTCTAGTTTTAAAAACATAAGTTTTTAATATGCTTTTTAAAAAATCTGCCAACTTTCCACTTAAAATTTATTCTGGACTTACTTAATTATTCCCTTTACTGTCTTCCCTTGATAATAACAGCATCCATTGTATTGGCAGTCTCTCATAGTGTTGTACCTTTCGCAAATTGGTAGGTGTGCCACCTGTGTCTTCATATAAGTCATAAAACTCTTGAACAGAATACAGCCAAGATAGTGCCCTATCATACTGCAAGAGGTACTTCCCTACAGATTGACAGTGATCCATTCAGTCACACTACTCTTTGGGTCTAGTCCTTCAGTCCTATCCACTCTTACTTATTTAGTATACTCTAGGCCAGAACTCTTATCTAGTCCACGGTCTCATACTGGAGATTTTGTCATTGACTTGCAGAAATCCATGTTTCATGTCCATGATACGCCAACTACTATTCTAATAATTCTGTCAGAAAAGGAAGCAAGATTTTGACTTTGCTTGTTTTAACAGTGGCTTTTTGATTCATCTCTTTTTCTGATCACCTCCTTTTTTATATGTTTTGTACTTTTGTTATTTTGTTTTATTATGATTATTGTTTAATAAGGAAATTTTTAATATATGAAAAAGAATTATAAAATTGTGAACTCTGCAGTTTGAGGTTTTTTGAAGTACATATTAAGGTTAACAAAACTCTTATCTCCTGATATAGTCCTCCAGTGTTTTCAGTATATTCTTTTATGCCTTTTAACCTATTTTCTTTATTCATGTTCACAAATCTTCCCTTTAATAACATATTCTAGAGTTCTTCATTTGATAAATGGTCAAAGGATATGAAGAGGCAGTTTTCAGATGAAGAAATTAAAGCTATCTATAGTCATATGAAAAAATGTTCTAAACCACTATTGATTAGAGAAATGCAAATTAAAACAACTCTTGAGGTACCACCTCTTACCTATCAGATTGGCTAACATGACAGAACAGGAAAATGATAAATGTTGGAGATGATGTGGGAAAAATTGGAACAATGATGCATCGTTGGTGGAGTTGTAAACTGATCCAACCATTCTGGAGAGTAATTTGGAACTGTGACTAAAGGGCTATAAAATTATATGTGCCTTTTGATCCAGCAGTACCACTACTAGGTCTGTATCCCAAAAGAATCATAAAAAAGGGAAAAGGACCCAGATGGACAAAAATATAGCAACTCTTTTTGTTGTGGCAAAGAATTGGAAATTGAGGGGATGCTCATCAATTGGGGAATGGCTGAACAAGTTATGGGATGTGAATGTAATGGAATACTGATTATTTCATAAGAAATGATGCATAGGCAGACTTGAGAAAAACATGGAAAGATATATATGAACTGATGCTGAGTAAACTGAGCAGAACCAGGAGAACAGTATACACAGGGCAGTGGCATTGTACAGTGACCAACCTTGATAGACTTTGCTCTTCTCAGTAATGCAGAGATCTAAGTCAGATATAAGTCATGGAAAATGCTATTCGTATGCAGAGAAAGGACAATGGAGTCTGACTGCAGATTGAAGCATTCTGTTTTCTCTTTTTTTGTTGTTCTTTGTTTTTTTCTTATGGTTTTCACTTTTTGTTCTGATCTTTCACAATCTGATTAATGTGAAAATATGTTTAATATGATTGTAATTGTATAATCTATGTCAGATTGCATGCCTTCTTGGAGAGAGTGGTGGAGTGGGGGGAATTTAGAACATGAAAATCTTATAAAAGTGAATGCTGAAAACTAAAAATTAATAAATTAAAAGAAAATAGTATGTTCTAGGACAGGGATAGGCAAACTGTGGCCCAAGGCCCAACTGCAGCCCAGTAGTTTGCTAACCCCTAAAATTCTGTCAGAAGTCACTGAAAGTTTTTACAATCATTTGAAGTTTCTTCATTCTTACTATTTAAAAAAAAATCAAGACAAATACCTGTCAGCAGGCCAAGGGCATTTCTCTTTTTTCCATGATTTCTGAAAGACAATAAATCTCTTATGTAAAAAAAAATACAGAAAAGGGATTGCTCTGGTATTTTCACTTATATTCCCTGGATAAGAAAACTGTCCATATCAATTCAGGTCAGCTGGCTGGTGTGGTGGATAGAATGCTTTACCAGAGTTAGGAAGACCTGACTTTAAATCTATTTTCAGGCACTTAAAAACTGTCTGACTCTGGGCAAATCACTTAACCTCAATTTTCTCAACTGTGAAATGGGGGTGGTAACAGCACTTACCTCCCAGGGTTATTGCAGTGAATGAATAATATATCATTTGTAAAGCTATGTAATTGCATTAGGCTGGCATTTTCCCTTCGATCTCTGGTTTTTGATGATTGTCTAGAGTAGAGGTATCAAACTTACTGCAGGCTGCCTGCAAACCTTGAGCTTGTTGTTGCTGAGTAATTTTTCAGTCATATCTGACTCTTTGTGACTCCTTTTGGGGTTTTCTTGGCAAAGGTAAAGAGGTGGTTTGCCATTTCCTTTTCTGCCTCATTTTACAGCTGAGGAAACTGAGACCGAAAAGGTTAAGTAACTTGACCTGTGTCACACAGCCAGTCAGTGTCTGAGACTGGATTTGAACTTAGGAAGAGTCAGGACTCCTGACTCTAGACCTGTCACTTTATGCACTGAACAGTCTAACCACCCCAAACTGGAGCTGAGCCAGATTAGAATGTAATTGGGAAATATTTAATAAAATAAAATAAAACAGACTATAACACAGATAAGGATAACTAAAGAGATCCCTTTCTATTTGAGTTCGACACCATTTGGTCTCTGTGGAATTGAGAGAATGAATAACTTGCCCAGAATCCCGCAACCAGTACATGTCAGAGGGAGGGTTTGAACTCAGATCTCCCTGGTTTTTTGAGGCTCATCCTTATCCACTGTGACACACTGCCTCTCATAATCAATACAGACACATTTATACTTTTCAGTGACTATTTATATAAAAATTAGTCTCCTAGAGATTGAGAGCTTGTTATTTTCATGATTTATAGAAGTGGAAAGACTTATGTAAGAGATTGGGTTAAAAACCTGCAGTTGAGTCAATACTGATGAGAGTAGGATTCAAGGGCTGCCTATTGCCTGCCCTCCCATCTTCCCCTCTACTGTAATAGGTTGTTTATGCCTCTTCACGTAAAATAATTGACTCCATTTTTGACTAGGTTAAAATAAATAGTTGACCCGATTTTTGAGTAGGTCATTTCTTACCTAGCCTTACTCACTGAAAGGGCATTACATCAGTCAACTGAGACCTGGGAAAGACCTTGGCTTAAAAAGGCTGAGGTTTCCCACTGTATCAGCAGCCATCTCCAGTCATCCTGATCTATATCTTGCCACTAGACCCAGATGACTCCAGAGGAGGAAGTGAGGCTGGTGACTGCACGGCCCTCCCTCACTTAAATCCAATTCATTTGTGAGCCATGGCATCACTTTCCTGAAGTCATGATTCTCTTTGAGAATGAAGAACAAACAATAACTTGTGAGTAGGAGTCACCCATACTGTTTCGGCAACAATCCTTAGAGTCATACGACTTTTTTGTTTGGCCCACTGAGGCACATTACAGAGACTTTTTTAATTTAGTTGAGTGTTTCAAAATTAAGTCAGTACTGAGCAGAGTGGAAGGTAGAGGATAAGGAACACAATTCTAATTCACTTTGTCTTACTCATTATTGTTCACATAATAATTCTTTAAGTTGGCCATAGCCAAATGGTTGAAATAGCATTGTTTTCTTGCTTGTATTTTAGCAGTGTTACATTCACTGATTTGAATTCTATACCTCGCTACTTGGCTAGAGTTGCAACTTCAGCTGGGTTATATGGCTGTAACCTGATGGAGCACACTGAAGTAAGTCATCAACAATCCTTTCTAATTTTTTATTGTCTTACATTTCCACTTATTTGAGAATTTCATTATTTCTGCCCTTGCTGGATGTAGCATTTTTGTAGTTAAGATCTTAACACCTAGAATGCTGAATTTGTAACTGTTTTCTTGTTTCCTCTTCATATTGTTCTATTTATACTTGGATTTTCTCTTTTGTTTTCTTTCCCTCTTATTTCTTACCATTTCTTCCAAAAAGTACATTTTGTTGGTTCCTCTTGTCTTTGCATTGTAGTCATTTTCCACTCTCCCTTACAGATTTAATCTTTCTTTGCTACTTGAAAAAAAAAAAGCACAAGAATCTAATACAGAGACCTGGTCTGAGAATATTTATAGTATTTTGTCTAGTAGTAGAGAGTTCAAGAAAAGTGTGGAAGAACTTTGGGAAATAGGATAGAAGTAGAGAATTAGGTTAAAAGTAAGGGTAATATTCTATACCACAAGAAAACATTTGGTATAAATTTCAGAATAAAATACTTTTAGGATACTATATATATATATATTTAGAAAGTCACTGACACATGCTGCAGTTTCTGGAATTATTGATGAGATTTTATCACTTGGATTTAATGGTTCCCGTATCATTTCTCTCTCCCCATTTTTGCATTCCATATTTATCATTGTGAACTTTAAGGTCAAATGATTTTAAAGTCATTTACACTTTCCATATCTACAATATAAAAATTCTGTTAAATTTGTATAGGTATAACTGTTTTGCAGTGATAACTTTTTAGATGTCTATGCTATTTGGAAGCAAGGAGAGGGAGTCTTTCCATGATCTTTCTTGTAAAAGTAATCTGATATTTAGTAAGCAACAGTAGTGTGATTTCCTTAAATAAAGAACATACAGCTCACAAAATCTTGACTTTCTTTGTGATGTTTTAAACAAATTCTAATTGTTGAAATGTGATTCAGTCGCATCTCTTTTTTTTCCTCTTCCACCAGATTGACCATTGGTTGGAATTCAGTGCTACAAAATTATCTTCTTGTACACTGTTTACTACATCGATCAGTGAGCTCAATCACTGTCTGTCTCTGAGAACATACTTAGTTGGAAATTCATTGAGCTTAGCAGACTTGTGTGTCTGGGCCACACTAAAAGGTATCTCTGGTCTTTTTTAAAGTACTGTAAATTTGCAGTAACTGCGTGCAACTAGTTAATCATTTCTTCCCAGATTGTTAGTTCCATTATTACAGAGAAATTTAAGGTAGGATTATTTTGGGTCCTATATATAATTTCCATATTTGAGATAAGAATCCTACTCTGTCATGTTTTTGTAGACTAGATTGCTTTGAAATGAAGACTGCATTGATATATATATATATAGATAGATATATAGATATATATAGATATATGAAAATATTTTGCTATTTTCCACATTCCAACTTTTTCTAGGCTTACTGAATCTGGAATTTCATCAGATAAAGTTTTGTTTGGTAAATTGAATTAATTTACAGTGACTTTATTACATAGCATTATATTATTAAGAAAGTACATGCAATCCTCAGCTTATGAATGCTTGGCTTTTAACATACGTACACATTCATATACATATGTGAGAGGCCACATCAAAACAGTACTCCAATCAGAACATTCTTAAAACTGTGGGGCTGTGTGTGTGTGTGTGTGTGTGTTACATATAAATAAGTCCTCTGGTGGGCTCCTCACTTTTCCAGCTGCCTTTATCTAGATACTCCCCCTGCTTTTCTTGGCCTATGGTAATTTTTCTCTACTCCCCACTTAAAAAATCAATAAATAGAAGAAAAACAAAGTGGTGAATAGCAAACTCCTGTTGACGGAGGTGTTACTAGTTCAGTCTCCCAAATTCAGTCTAGTCTATAAGTTTTTTATGTTCTTGGCTATTTAGACTACAGTGAAATCTCCAGATTCTTTTGCTCTGCCTTGGAATGAATACATAGGTAGAAGGGAATGAGCCAGTAGATAAAGAAAAGTATGACTAAGAGGAAAGTGGCTTGAAGGTGACCTAGACTATGCTGATAGAATACTGACTCTTACACAGTCCTCCCAAGAAGGGAAGCCCTTTGAACATGGGCTCAAGGACAAGCCTAGGAATGAGTGAAGAGACTGACCTATAGGTTGGTCAAGTGAATTTTTTAGCTAGAGCAACTCATAGACTGTCTCCTAAGATATGGAAGGTTGACAATCTGCACAGAGAGGCTCACACTGGCAGCATCACAGGCCCTTAAAATCTTAAAGAAAAAATCTGCCTATGAATTTTACCAAATGTACCTTAGAGTGGCTGGGAGTACATCCAGTGGATTGGAGTTATTCATATCTGAGAAAATGGTTTGGAATTATCAGTAAGTTGTTTAGAAAGACATTAAAGAATAGATAAATTTTTTGGTATTTAATTTTGATATCAGTACTGATGAAATTTCATAGTTTTAAAAATTATTATAATCACTTGAGCCGGTCAGCAAGTTTTCATTAAGTGCCTACTCTGTGCCAGTCTCCAGGGATATAAATCCAAAGAATGAAGTAAACTGCTTGCAGGGACATTAAAGTCTGATGGAGGAAATAAGCAGAAGCTACCACCTTACCCTGTTCTCAGAACTGTTCTGATTGGAGTGCTGATTTCATGTGGATTATGGGATTCTCATAGAATGGGAAAAAGTTAAATTAGGCTAAATAAATGTTGCTGGACTCATACATACTTTTCTGGAGTCTTGCATATTTTATAGAGATAGCAAAAATGTCACAATGTCTGAAATAATCTGCAGTTTACAATCCATTAGAGAAATATTGTTTTTATTGATTTAACTGCCTTAAATTGAGTCATTTTAGGAACTCAGCTTTTGAAATTGCAAGGTTAGTGAATTGTTTGTTTAAAATGTGTGTTTGTCAACAGGAAATAATAAATGGCAGGAACAATTGAAAGAAAATGTGGCTCCACTTCATGTAAAGCGCTGGTTTGGCTTTCTTGAAGCCCAACGTCCATTTCAGATGGTTGGTACCAAATGGAATATTGCTACACCCAAAACCAAAGTGGTAAGCAGAATTATAGTTATTTGTTACTAGTTAAGGAAAAAAGAAAACATTGTGAAGAAGATTCAAGTGATGTTAAGCAGGGTTACTTTGTATTTTTTGCATATTTGCTTTGCCTGGGGAATTTTATGCCTCTCAGACTTTGGCAGTTTTATTAGTTGAGTGGACAAAACAGCTAACTCCAGAAGTCTTCATTTGTTTTAAGGCAACAGAAAGGAAACTGGACGTTGGAAAATTTGTTGAGTTGCCAGGTGCAGAGATGGGCAAGGTTGTAGTCAGATTCCCTCCTGAGGCCAGTGGGTAAGATAATGTCTTTAAGAATCATTTGTATGATTGAAATCAAATAAGTCTAGTACAACTTTTTTAAAAATTATCTGTTATAGTTTGGTGTATGCAAAACATGTTTGTTAAATTAAGATATTCTAGAAGCATTATTAAATGAGTTCATTTTTAAAATTTATGTCATTTTCATTTGGTTAAAGAAAGGGGGAACATTCAGGCAGATTTTAAAAGTACATTGGAAAGCTATAGAAGTGGAAAACTGCATCTGTCTTCATTTGGTTTTATCCCTTTGATCATTTTTTGCTTCCCTATTCATTCCCTATTTGCTGCCCACCAAAATTTTATTTATACCATAATGGTGTTAATAATATTCTCACTCAGATGTAGCCACATTATTAGGTTGTATGAGAGAAATAATAATGACCAGGACAGGGATGGGGAATCTGCAGTTTCAAGGCTACTTGTGGTCTTCTGGGTCCTAGTGTGCAGCCTTTTGACCAAGTCCAAGTTTTACAGAACAAATCTTGTATTAAGGGGATTTGTTTTGTGGGGTTTGGATTCAAAGGACCACACTTAAGGACCTAGAGGACTCTAGCGTTGAGGCCTCAGGTTCTGCACCCTTGGACTAGAATTATAGCGTCAGTTTGTAACTAAAATTTCTAATAGGGAAAATCTTTTGTCATTTGTGGTTTTCTTCTTGTTCTATGTTTCCTAGTGGTCAGCTTCTAAGAGGTAAAAGCAAATTAAATGTTGCTTTTTGCTTCCCCATACAAGACAGGAAGACAAGCAGCAAAATAGGCAGATTATGCTACTATCTTCAAGAAGTTATATTTATGGGGCGACAGCTAGCTGGCGCAGTGAATAGAGCTCTGCCCTAGAGTCAGGAGGACCTGAGCTCAAATGCAGCCTCATACACTTAACACATACTAGTTGTGTGACCTTGAGCAAGTCGCTTAAGCCCAATTGCCCTGCCTTCTCCCTCCAAAAAAGACCAAAAAAGAGTCACTTTTTTGTATTGGTTAAATCACATTAAGTATATAATGTTTATATAGATATTACCTCTTAAGCTTGTACATATAGAATTAACATTTGCACATATTTAATTACTAATGTAATCTTTTAATCTTATGTGTCAGTATTTTATGTACATATACATATACATGTGTGTATATATGTAATATAGCCTTTTATTAGAATGATCATAATACAAATAGACCATCCTTTAGAAAGTTTTTAAAGTATGTTAATGTAATTTCTTTGTGAAACATTTCTATTTTAGTTACTTACATATTGGACATGCAAAAGCTGCTCTTCTAAATCAGCACTACCAGGTTAACTTTAAAGGTAAACTAATCATGAGATTTGATGACACAAATCCAGAAAAAGAGAAGGAAGATTTTGAAAAGGTAAATTAAGAGTGTAGTGGTAACCTACTGAATGATCTGTTGGATAAGTTCATTAAAATTAAAGTGACCCAGTGCTTCCGTCATGGATTTTAACTCTAAGTGAAGCCTGTCTTTTTATCTTTTTATTTCTCACACATTTCTCAAGTCCAGATTGAAGATATAATGAAGTTCAGTACACATAACTTATTTTTTCCATTTCTCTTAAAGTCTTATATGTTTTATGCTAAGCATGATAAGAAATAGAATTTTACAGTCCTTTTTATGTAATACACTTTTTTGCTTTCAATGGAAAATTGCCTTGAAGGAACAACAGAACTTTAAAAACTTAGGTGTAAAGATATGAAAGTTTCCCAATATATGTCGTCTTCATTCAGAAGCATCATGTCATCACAGAGGAGAGAGGTGAACTCATCTCTGTCAGGTTGATAACTCATTAAATTGTTCAGAGTAATTAGTAATCTCTATCGTGAAGTCATATCTTTGTCAAAAAAGAACAGGTGTAGTAATATGGTGAAAATCCCACATCTTTTTTTTTAATCACATCTTTGTTCTTTTGTTTTTCTTCTCTTACTCATTGGAGATTAAGAGAATGACATTTATTTCATAACTTAATTTTCTGCCAAAGAAGACTGGTTTTGGAGTCCAGGGGGCTAAGTTCAAATCTTACCTTTGGATCTACCTATGTGACTCATGCGGAAATAAAACTGCCCTTGGTTTCAATTTTCTCGTTTCCAAACTGATGATGGAATTAGATTAAACAACCTTTTTAGTCCCTTCTAGTTTAATAATCTTGAAATAATTACATAGTGCTGCCCATTAATTTATTTAGGTTGTGTAAAAGGGCCCAAATGCATTGTATCCTTTATGGCTTCTGTTCTCCTGTTGTATACTTTATATTTGTGAAAAAGATGTTATCAGTGCTTGACAAATCAAGGGAAGTTCAGTTTGTAAAAGGGATACTACCCATGTGTGACTGTTTACTGGACTAATAAAATAAAACTGAAGTTTGGATTTCATATTTCAGGTTATCTTGGAGGATATTGCTATGCTGCATATCAAGCCAGATCAGTTTACTTATACGTCTGATCATTTTGAAACAATAATGAAATATGCAGAGAAACTTATTCATGAAGGAAGAGCTTATGTAGATGATACCCCTGCAGAAGAAATGAAAGCAGAACGTGAACAGAAGAAAGATTCTAAACACAGGAATAATTGTAAGGTGCATTTGGTCCTTTATACATTGAACTTTATGTTAGGGAAATATACCAGTCTACTTTTTACTAAAAAAAATAATAATGCTACCTTGAATGTATTCAGTTTATTCAGATTCATTACTTTCTTCTTCGTGCCAGAATAACTGAAAAATGTTTCCTGCCTGCATGATCCTGAAGTAGTCCCTTAACTTTCTTGGGCCTCAGGTTCTTTTAGACTCAAATGGCTTCCGAGGTCCCTCTCAGCCCTGTCTATATTGGCTTCTGATGCTAAAAAGAAAAAAAACAATCTGCCTTAGTACCAGAGATTGAAACCGTTTAGTTTTATGTTGATAATAGTAGTATATATAAGATTTATAGACTCCTTTTTTCTTCTTTTTTTTTTTTGTTAAAACACACACACACACACACACACACACACACACAATATACTGTGAGATACGGTAATATTTGAAAAAAAATTCAAACCTAAAGATTAGTAATGCCTTGGCTGAACTGTAGTAAATCTTTATTCATTAGCCATTGAGAAGAATCTACAGATGTGGGAAGAAATGAAAAAAGGATCCCCACTTGGTCAGACTTGCTGTTTAAGAGCAAAAATTTCCATGTCTAGTAATAATGGGTGCATGAGGGACCCAACTCTTTACCGTTGCAAAATACAACCACACCCACGAACTGGAAATAGATACAAGTAAGTTCGTCTTTTTCATGCTCAGCATTTCCTTGTACCTTTTTCTCTTTCCTATTAAGTATCACCCAAATACCTGTAACGAGTTCTTTTTATATATATCCTTGAGTTTGTATTTTGTAGTGAAGCACATCCAAATTTCTCTACTTTAATGCTCAGAAAGATTAAGCAACCTTCAGTGAAAACCTTGATTTTTTTTTTCTGATTTTTAGTTACAAAAATAAAATTGAGGAATAAAAGATGAATAATATACAGACTGATTAATTCTGTTTTTCTCACGTTAATTGTCTTAAGTCTGGAAGAGGAACTACTAAGGTGCTTATTACGGATCCCTTGGTTTTGTAAATTGTAAAAAGTTGAATTGAAATGAAACTGGAATGAATTTGATTTTTCAGAAATCTAGAAAGGAGTTAACTTTAATTTTTCCCTCTCCTTCATTTTCTCTGTTCAGTCATTTAAGTCTTACCAAGTCTACCACTATCCTAGTGTAGGTCCTCATAACTTCTTGCCTGAACTATTGTAAAAGCAGTATATGTCTTTGGGCGAGTTTATTATAGTTTGTATTATGGAAGGATGATGGGTAAATGTCTAATTTATAGCTAATGATTTTTGGGTAGAGTTGTTTGCTTTATTAATTTTAGTTTTGTAGAATTGCTTTTGGAAATCTTATAAAACTGTGTTCTAAGTTTCAAAAAATGTTCCTTACCGCATGTTTTCTCTAATGTTCTGGGGTTGGTTACTATAACATTATAACAGTCTTTTAAGTTTTAATAGAGTCCAAATTAAAACCATTAGGAAAAGTTTTTTGTTTTAATAAAAGTTTTCAAAAGGAATATATTTTTTAAAGCATTTAATTAATAATTTTATCAGGGTGGCTGGGTGGCACAGTGAGTAGAGTGCCCACTCTGGAGTCAGGAGGATCTGAGTTCAAATGTGCCCTCAGACACTTAACACTTACTAATTGTGTGAACTTGGGCAAGTTACTTAACCACAATTGCCCTGCCTTCCCTCCTCCAAAAAGCAAAAAAAGCTTTATTAATTTTATCTATCATTTTAAAAAATCATTTTATATGTTGGGATGAAGCATTTTAACATTCTCTGCCTAGCTAATGAAATCATTTATGTATTTAATCCCAACAAAGATGAATTGCTTAGAATGGCAGTACTAGAGAACATCAGTGACATTTCCTTAAATGATTATGACGTGACCTGCTAATTTTTGCTTATTTTAATCCTATATATCACATCAAGGAATAAAAGTGCTAGCCAATTGTTGTAGACAATCAATGAGACATCAGTGAGAAATAAACCCAAAGTTTATTTTACTGCTGAATAGTGAGAATGAGTTGAATTTGTACACTCAGAAGTAGATTACTTTGAGCAAGTTTGGCTTGGGTTCCTGGGAAATCAACAAATTATGTTTGTTTTTATTATTTATATTTGTTTTGGGGAAGAATGCTTATTTGTTTATTGTTCCATCTAGAATAAGGGTAGTAAGGATTTTTTTGTTTAAAATTTTTTTTTCTTTTCCCCTAGCATTTATCCTACGTATGATTTTGCCTGCCCCATAGTTGATAGCATTGAAGGTGTTACACATGCTTTGAGGACAACAGAATACCATGACAGAGATGATCAATATTATTGGATTATTGAAGCATTGGGCATAAGAAGACCATATATTTGGGAATATAGTCGTCTAAATTTAAACAACACTGTGTTGTCTAAAAGAAAACTCACATGGTTTGTCAATGAAGGACTAGTTGATGGATGGTATGTTTTATGTTATCTGGAATTGATAGAAAGCCTGTGAATGGGTACCATTGACCAGTCATACATGTGTGGCTTCTATGGTAAAGAAATCTCTATATTTTTGAAAAAACAATTTCTATTGTTTTGTTTTACACCACATATTTCCACTCCCTCCAAGAAAACCATTTCTTTTGACAGAGATAAAAAGAAGAAAGGGGGGAAACTTTTTTTTTTTGCAGGAAAGATTGGCATTTGTTAGCAAATAAAAATGATTATGAAAAATACAGACAAGTCACTTAATTTTTCTGGGCCACACTTTTCTCATCTATAAAATGAGAGATGATATTTACATTCTGCTTCATAGGGTTGTTTGTGAGGGAGGTACTTTTTCTTATGAAAATATAAATTGCTGCAGTTATTAAGGATGATAATAAGTAGAATCACCTTAAATTTAATCTCTTTGAAATGGATTGCCATGTATTATGTTAGGGTCATGGTTCATTCTTCGTGTGTTGTTAATATAGGTATAGTATATCCTAAATTAAGTAGGATAGGCCTAAGTACTCAAATATTTGTTCCGTGAAGTACTTATCCATTTATGTTGATGAAATTGCTGTTACTGTCCTGTGGAACATATTCAAATACAAATCCTATTATGTACCATCCCAATCCCCCATCCAAGATGGCTTACTTATTGAAATCCAAAAGGACTTCTTGTTCTGAGAACTATCTATATTGGAATAAGTCTTAAGCGTTTAATCATTGTAATAATGATTATTCTATATTAAGGTACAATCTGTCCAATCATTGATATTCATTCTGTAAGTGATGGTAATGTAGCTAGCTTGAGGAATTGAGTATAGGAAGGCTGTGTGGTACAATAGAAGGAATGCTAGATTCAGAGTTGGAAGACCTGGGTTCTAATTCCACTTAATAATTGTATTGCCATTAGCAATCAGCTGTTCTTGACCTGTTATCCTCATCTCTAATATGAAGGAGTTGACCTGCATAATCTCAGAAGTCCTCTTTGACTCTTATATTTCATGATTCTGCTACTCTGGCCTCATTAGTACTATTCCCCACTCTAGTAAGGTAACCACCTCAGCCTCAAAATATAATGCATATATTATTTAAGGATTTACTGCATTTCCATGTTTGTTGTAATTCTTCATATAACAGAAGTTCCTGAACCACTAATACTTGACTCATCTTTCAGGGATGACCCAAGGTTTCCCACAGTTCGTGGTGTACTGAGAAGAGGGATGACAGTTGAGGGACTCAAACAATTTATTGCTGCCCAAGTGAGTTGCATTAGTTTCTTTTGAGATGAAGTAGGGCCATTAACCTGAAAATGTTTTACTGATAGGTGTTTATTTTTCTATCTTTTCCTTTTTCCATGTAATGCTAAGTCAGGATTAAAACATGAAAAATAATAGGTTAGGGTTTTAAGAGCTTATTTTCCACTTAGGTATTTAAGAACATTTCCAGGCAACTAAAATGTTCTAATTTCTTTTTTCCTAGGGCTCTTCACGGTCAGTTGTTAACATGGAATGGGATAAAATTTGGTCATTTAACAAAAAGGTACATGTTAGTTTCACTTCTTGTTTTTACTTCTTTGTACCTTATTCTTGAATATTGTAATAAATCTGAAATTCACTGGAGTGCCTGTATAAAGAAGAAATCATAGAATTGATTGCATCATTTTGCATACCTTCAGGAAAATGGAATGTTTCCCTTTTTCTAACATATTAGTGCTAAGCATATTAACTTGCCAAAAACAGTAGCAAGGTGTTTTTAACAGTTTTGTGGAAAGGTAATTGTTCTTGCTGTGATTCTTATGAACATTCTGCATTTCATTTTTCTGCTTTCAAGCTGCGAGCTATCTGTAAGAAGGTATTACTTAATGTTTTTGTTTGCCTTAGCACATAGCTTTCAGCACCATAAACATGTAATCTGAGATGCCGTTATGCTGCTTTGTAGCACCATCACATTCAAAGAAAGGAAAATAGTTGCATTGTATATATCCAGTGAAAATGCATTATTCCTTTTTTTTTTTTTAAGTTTTGTCCTCTGGTGTTCTTAGTTTCAAAGGGAATATCTAATAATTACATTAACTATTTTTCCCTTACATTGTGAGAGGACAGGATTTTTTAATCTGCACATTTCATTAAATTTCATTGATTTTGATAGATCTTTAATTTTATTTTCTGTGCCTTATTGTATTGTACTCATTTCGATGTTTCTCAACTGATTGTCAAATGAGGAAGACTGCATCTTGATATGATTAATTATTAATTGGCAGCAGATTGCTTGGACACTATAATAAGGCAAATCTTTTTTAGAATGCCAACTTTTAAGCTATGGGTTCTGTGATTGTGTGTGTTTTGTGCACTTTTTGTTTGAATTGCTGCTTGATTTTGCTGATGCCTTGCCCCATTTGAGAAGTAGTAGCTTGTCTGGCATGTGTTGTATTTTTTTCCTTCTGTATTTGGTCAGTAGAGCACATCAAGGAATTATCAATTGGTTCTTTTTGTTGCTGCAGTTATGGATAGTAGAATACAAAATTGAAGAGCAAAGTTCATGTTACCATAAAAATTAATAGTTACTTGGACCCAATAATCCCCAAGCACCATCCTTATATCTTTATCATGATTTCAGATTTATAATGGTGGTGAAGCCAAAATCATTCTGAGCATCCTTGTGTGCAAGGCAACAGCTTTATACTGCCCTCATTGGTGTCTTCCTTCCTTGCCTCTTCTTATGATGAAACTCACTGAAACTTCCTTCCGTAGTCTTTGTATTCATAGAACATGTTAGAATTTATAACTAAAGAGCTAAACAACATCATCCTACCTCTCAAACTAAAACATAATGAAGGAGCAGAAGGCTAAATTTAACCATAGGGGATTAAAGCAAAAACATGGGTCACAATTCACCTGGCAGCTTCCTTAATGATTTAGGGTAAAACTAAACCATTAAGTTAGAGATGTGTGGAAAGAGACAACTAAAACCAGAGAGTGACAAAAAGAATGATTGCAGTAGTATTGACAGTAAAGTGAAAATAACATCTATGTTTCATAAATCTGAATTTTCATTCCCATTGAACTATTATAGCAACAGTATTAATAACCAGTTAGTAATGTTAACTGACATATGTCACTGAAGTTTACAGAGTACTCTATGTGTGTTATCTCCTTTGACCCCCTTGTGAGATAATATACTATAGGTATTAATATTCCCAATCTACAGATGAGAAGTCATGACTTTCATAGAAATTAAATGATTTGCACATGATCACACAATTTATAAATACTAGGTTTCTTAACTCCATATCTAGTACTCTATCTCCTCTACTATACTGGTATGCTATACTATTTCCTAGTCATATAGAATGGTTTGAATTATGTAAAATATATTGCTTTTGACATTAGAGAAAACATTTCTGATACAGATCTGTTGTTTCATTATTTTGAGAAGTTTTTAAATAAGGTAACATTGAATTTTGAGTTCTTTCAAAACAGCTTTGAAGTAATTCTGAAATATAGTTAGTTCCATCAAGACTTTGTTTATCATAAATTCCTAAAGCTCTATATGTAGTTTCCAAAAATATTTTAAAATATAACAGCTTTTCCCCTTATCACATATTACTTAATAAATGGTTTTTCCTTTATTGCTGACCAACAAAGATATATAGACTTTGACCTAGAGACAGATTATTGTCTTTTACATTGTTATTGATATATTGTCTAAAGTGTAATTAGTTTGATATAATCTAATTTTCTTTTTTACTTTAGTGCTCCCCTCCTCTTTTTTTTTTTTTTAACAGTGAGGGTATACTTTCTCTTCCTTATTGAAGGGTATAAGTCATCAAATGTAAAAAGAGGTGATGCTGTTCATTTCTAGCATGGAGTTGTGAGCCAGAGTGAAGCTTTAGACTTTTTCCAGCTTCAGAACCTAACTTTTCATCATGGCTTCATTATTTTCTTACAAATTTCTAAAATGTTAGAGTCACCTCTATTTCAAAAGGAAATTAAAATATACCTGCAAAAATTAAAGAAATGGATGCATTTTTAAATTACCCACTATTTTGGGTACCTAAATATACTTACCATACAACAGAATCTGTATTAATGTTAGTGGTTATAAATATACTCTGCCATAATACCTGTTCTAACATCATTACATGTCTATAACATTATTTCCAGCTGACTAATCCCGTGATGTTTCATCTAATGTGTTTTTGAGGAATCAGTTAACTCTTAAGCAGGATATGTTTATATCCTCTAGTTGTTTTCCCTCCTGTGTTTTTTGTATCCCTCAATATACTGTTGTGTTTTTCCTGGATAATTTTAAACTGAACTGTGAAACTTAAAAGAAATAATATCCCCCAAATGTAGAAAACCCATGATCTATTTTAAAGATGAGTAGGTTTAGAACATAGCTAGTGTGACTACTAAAAGTAATCTACAATTTATTGGTTTTTAGTGTTTATTATGCAATTGCCTTATTATAGTGACCTAATGCTATTCTGCTTTTAAATATATTGCCTGATGATTTGTTTAAAATGAAAATAAATCACAAAATATGCATATTTCTTTAAAAATGGGCTTTACTATATTGCTTGCCTTCTACCACCACCCTCAGTGGAAGTCTATTGGCAGATTTAGGATATTTACCTATAGGGTATAATTATTTTCTGGTATCTAGACTTGTGTCTAGATATTTGAAGTGTATTGTTCCAAATTCTTTTATCTACTCCCTTTTTGCCTGCCAAGAAGTTTTTCTTTGAAAGTTAATTTAAACTTCTTGTGGTCTTGGTTTAGATTTTCCTCATTTGTTTGGCATTTACCTATTAGAAAAGAGTTAGCAGGTAAACAATAGCATATAAGTGCAGTAACAAAGAAAACCAGTTAATATTCCTGTGTCATGCCTTTTGATTGTATGACATTTTGTTTTTGACTAGAGAATTTTAATATAAGACATTTATTCATAGCTCTTTAATTAATTTTTGAAGGTTATAGACCCTGTGGCTCCTCGATATATTGCTTTACTACAGAAGGAAGTGATCCCTGTGAACATACCTGAAGCTCAGGAAGAGATGAAAGAAGTGGCTAAACACCCAAAGGTCACACTATGATTTTGTTAATGTTGTTTTCTCTTAGGAAAATGGTTAGAGTTTTTCGAAGGCATTGTGCCATCATGCCAATAATAACTGATGGGAAATACTTTATGGCTAGCATAATTTCTTAAGGTTTGGTAATAAACTAATTGGAAATTTTTTGTACTTATTTCCCTGATTGTAATATACGGTGAATAAGTTGTTCTTAGGAAATGTCTAACATCTTGACCGTAAGCTGCTAATATCAGATAACTTCCTAGAATTAAACCGATGAAAAGCAGTTTATTTCTTCATCTGCAATCAGGTCTAGTAGGCTATACTTTATGACTCATAAGATCTCTTCCCTCTCTTAAAATTGAACAATCCTCATACATAATCATTGGTACTCCTTTGCTTCCTTATCTAAATCTCTAATCCTAAAACCTTTGCCTTTCATCCAGAGCTATAGAACCAGGGGTTCTTAACTTGGGACTCATGAACTCTTTTTTTTTTTTAAATAATTACATTCCTATAAAATTGGTTCTCTTTGGAATCCTAAGTATTTTGTTTTGTACATTTAAAAAGCGTTCTGAGAAGGGATCTATAGGTTTCACCCAACTGACAAAGTTGAGTCCCAGACACAAAAAAGATTAAGAACTGCTGCTACAAAGAAACATCCTTATTCATAGAACATCCCCATTTGCTTGGAGTGACTTCAACAATCATTTAGTCCAGCTCTCTCATCTTACAGATAAGAAAGAGGCCCATAGAGTTTACATAGGTAGAAAGCTGCAGAGCTAGCAAACATTCTGATTCATGTCTTATCAAAATTAGTGCTCTTTTCACTATACCTTGCTGATTAAATAGTTCTCTCATCCACCTTAAATCATAGAAATTTATATGTTTCCTCTTCTAGACTTTTGGCCAATACTTGTATTAGATGGTGTCAAAGATCCCTTTGTGCCCTAAATTTTCCATGCTGTAGTTTTTGCTTTTTAGTCAGGACTCTACAGAAAGAGATTTATGAATATAAAGAATCACAAGGCACCTGTATAATGCAGGGATTGATGTGGGGCATCATAAAATCACAATTTGACTGCATGCAAGTAACTCCTAATTATCTTAAAGAGTGAGGTATTGGTACTTTAGCCAAAAATGGAAGCAGCCTCAAATGTGGTTATGTTGCTATTCTCCATAATAGACTCCTTGACACCCACTTATTCCATAGCCCTATTTCTGGTTACTCAGCAAGGCACCTTGAGAGTTTAGTACAGTGATGTTAAACTCAAATAGTAGGCCGCATATTGACTTAGAAATCCACAAAATTAACATTATCCGTGTTGTATTTTGGTTTTGTTTTTTGTTTGTTTGTTTTTGCTTTTTTTTTTTTTTTTTTTTGGAGGGCAATTGGGGTTAAGTGACTTGCCCAAAGTTACAGTGCTAGTGTATCAAGTGTCTGAGGCTGGATTTGAACTCAGGTCCTCCTGACTTCAGGGCCCCAGTGTTTTATTCACTGCACCACCTTACTGCCCCATCCATGTTGTATTTTAACATTTCACAATTACATTTTAATTTGGTTTGGGCTGCACTCATGAGTTTAGTAGACAGCAAGTTTGACCTGGCTTAGTAGCATATAACCTCACTCTTTGTAATAGGACCATTGGAGCATCACTTTGAAGCAAGAATAGTTCTCAGATCAAAATATCATTTCATTCTAAGTAATCCAAACTTGTTAGTACTTAACAAAAATTATAATAAATCAAAAGGATAAGGTTAAGTTAACATGCAGTAAAAGATTGTCAGAAAATGCAGGAGCATCATATATTTGACTACGTGACATTTTATCATTGAACTCATTTATTTATTTGTTTGTTTGTTTGTTTTATGGGGGGCAGGGCAGTTGGGATTAAATGACTTGCCCAAGGTCACATAGCTAGTATGTTTTAAGTGTCTGAGGCAGGATTTGAACTCAGGTCCTCCTGACTCCAGGGCCGGTGCTCTATTCACTGTGCTGCTTAGCCGCCCCTATCATTGAATTTAAAAAATAATTTTTTTATTGCTGTCTGTTGCTTTTATAACTCTTTTATATCCCAATATACGCCATCCTCCCTTCCACCCAGAGAGTCATTCCCTTTAACAAAGAACAATAAAGAGGAAAAAAAAAGTTTTGCAAAATTGGTGCTCAGCCAACCCATTGCCTGGGTTTGACATCTATTCATTGTTCCACAACCATGGCCTAGTGATTTCTTCAGATAAGGGAACAGGATATATTTCCTCATGTCTGCTCGGAGACAAAGCTTGGTCATTACACTTACATAACACTCCATTTTGAAGTTTGAATTTTCAGTCAAAACAGTAAATTTTATTTATTTAGTTGGGGTTTTTTGGGTTTTTTTGCCCCTTCTCAGGATTCTGCTACTGGGTATGTGGTACCAGATACTGGTAACACTTGTCTAATTGTGGTGGTATCAACCTAAAGTAGACTTTCTCCACATTCCCCAAGTTCCCAAGATAAATTGTGATGTCCTAATTGTAGCGCAGTGAGCTGAAAATACAGAATTTTCATGAAGTCCCCGTATAGCCACTATCCTTGAAAATTGTGCTGCAAAGCGTGCCATACTTTCCTACTAAAGTGGCCTTACTTTTTAGTGCTGCTTCTACCATCAAACATTTGTGGTCTCATCTTTTTTCGCTCCTCTGACAGCAGTAGGGGAGATAGTGTGGGTTCAGGTAGTGCTTGGTTGACATGGACAATAAGGGATTGACTGCTTGTAACATATACTTAAAACTGAAAACTAGAACAAGTTTCATTTCAAAGTGTATGAGAGTAGCAATAAGTAACTTTTATAAAAGTGTAGCATTTACTAAGTGTTGCAAAAAGCATAATTATTGCACAGATTAATGATTTTTCTTTGTAGGATCATATATTAAAAGCTGGAAGGGACATGAGAGGTCATAGGATCATAAAATTACAACTGGAAGGAACCTTGGAGGCCACTCCAAATAGGAGTCCAACTCCTTTTTTATAGCTGAGGAAACGGAGGCTCACCATTTAAGTAATGTGTCCATGTTCACAAGCCATGCCTGAGAAGGATTCATACACCAGTCTTCTGACTCCAAGTCCACCCTTTTATCCACTATATCATACTATCACTTTGTAATCAGATATCCATATTTATATATAATGTATTTAGTCATGGATTCAGATTTTTATCAGTACAGTTTGTCATACTGATGCTTTTATATTTCTTATGATACAGAATGTTGATGTAGGCCTGAAGTCTGTGTGGTATGGCCCCAAAGTGCTCATTGAAGGTGCTGATGCAGAGACCTTATCAGAGGGTGAGATTGTAACTTTTATAAATTGGGGCAACATCATCATCACTAAAATACACAAGTAAGAAAGTCTTTTTTACTCAAGTCTTAATTTTAAGATATTTCTGAACAATTACTTTTTATATGTCTGACCAGTACAGTTAATCTGTTACCTCTGCCCAGATGTCTAAATTGTTAAATATAGGAGTTACTTTGGCTTTTGTTCAGTTGTCAGTTTTGCACCACTAAGATATAGTTGTTTTTGAATGGGATTACTAATGGAATAAAGTCAACAAAAATGTCCTAATGATTTAGTGCTCTTTTTTATGATCCAGTATCTTTCCAATATTTTGAACACAGATGTCATACTCTTGTAGCATCAACACAATATTCATACCACTAATGGTAACTATGAATATGCTGGCAGAGTGCTTAATGCAAAATAAAACAGACTCTCCATGTAGAAGACAGAAGCAAAAAATTTCTTCTGACACCAGAAAACTAAATTCCAAAACCACAAAGCCAAATCCATCACAGCAACAAAGTTAATACACCATAACACAGCAGAGAACCATACCATCCTTTAGCTTTTCTCACAAACAAAATTCAAAAGCCTAGGTGTCTCCCTGGGTGTATCCTCTCCTCCCTCTGTCTCTAACTGTTCTGACTCCCAGCTTCCTGTGGTTTCTGCTCCACCTTTCAGCAAACTTCTCTCACCACAGACTCCATGTGATTACATTCAGCCTCTTAGGGGGGGCAGGGAAAATCTTCAAAAGCAGGGAAGGTCTTCAGATTCTTTTAGGCTTATTAAGAGACTGGGAAGATCTTCAAATTCCCATTACCATTACAATTCTTTATATTAAGTGCTAGTTTCCTTGGTTTAAAACAGTTTATGTCCACATCGCTTCCTATAATAAGTAGTGCCTATCAATTAGATTTTAGATTTATTAAATATAAAGGTAGAATTCCCATAGGGTAGAACTAGGATCAGTGGAAGACAGTTAGTTTGTAGAGAGTACTCAGGCTTCTGATAAGAGTTGGACTAAATCTGAGAGAGCTTCCTTTTCTGAGATTCCATCCTTCTATTGTACTTATGTCTAAACTGAGTTTTATTTATAATCTTAAATCTGAGTTTGTACTAATAATCACATGCAAATTCCTGATAATCATGAAGAATTTTTATGGGTAGCATATTAATAATGTGAAATTTTCCAGTGCCAAATGGCTAAAACTTTTAAATTTACTGATGTTAAGACAAATGTTACGGAGTTTTGATTCATTTTCTTCCAATATTTTTCCAATTTATCTTTAGGAATTCAAATGGTAAAATTGTATCCCTTGATGGGAAGTTGAACTTAGAGAACAAAGACTACAAGAAGACCGCTAAGATCACCTGGCTTACAGAGACTGCAAATTCTCCTCTTACTCCAACAGTGTGTGTCACTTATGAGCATCTCATCACCAAGCCAGTTATTGGAAAAGATGAAGATTTCAAACAGTACATCAACAAGAATAGCAAGGTCATTTAGAGTAAAGCAATTTTCATTTGGTCCTGCAGCTGTCTGCACTTCTCTTTGTAAATGTTTGTTTAAAAAAAAAATGCAACCAATAGTAATATTTCAGCCGTTAGAATAAATGTCATATTAAAATGTAGAATTGATATTTGACAGATTTTTAGCTATTAATTTCAGTGATTCTAGTCTATGATTAGAAATCAAAAGAAGGCTATATTTCTCTCCATTAGCTGGAACTTAAAAATCACTACCACCTATTCATTATAGGCCACTATTAAACTTTACCTTGTTAAAAGAGTAAAAGTCAAAATTGGTCTGTAATTCTTTTCAGTAATCACAATTAAAAACTTATTCTTCTGTCCTCTCATCTTAACAAAACAGACTTTTTTGGAAGCAGAAGCTTCATGTCTTGAAGGAATTTTTAATTCCTCCTCTTGTTAAGAAATATAGTGTTTTATAGTATATAACACTTATTTTTTGAATGCTATAAGAATTAGGCCATGCTATTACTTAAAAAAATTTTTAAGTTTTATCTTATACTCACTTTCTAGAGGAGGTGATTCATTTTTGCTCTCTAAAAAAACTTGTGCCTTATGGTTAAGTTTTGTTAAGGGGAGGATGGTGTCACAGATTCTGAAAATTTTATTTTTTAGGATATGCTGAACCCATAGGAAAATTTTAAGATACATACATTTAACAGATGCTATAGCCATTTATTATAGTTAAATATATTTTTGCAGCCTTTCACATGCTCACATTTTGAAAAAATGTGTTTTTCTTTTAAACCATCTTTATAGCAAGAAGAACTAATGTTAGGGGATCCCTGCCTTAAGGATTTGAAGAAAGGAGATATAATACAACTGCAGAGAAGAGGATTTTTTATTTGTGATCAACCCTATGAACCTTTTAGGTAAGCAGATAATTCTTGATTATCAGAATTATGAGTGTAAATTCTGTTTTTTTTTTCTAAAGATAATGTCTTTCAAACTGGGTAATCATCTAGTAAGTCATTAACAACTGTTCAGAATTCTAAATTGTCACATTTGTATTTCTATATTTAGCATTATCGGTGGAATTATTTTATATAACATAAAACTTCTGCATTTTAGGAAAGCACATTTTTTATCTGAATAATGTAAAATTTAAGTGGCCTTTGTGTAGTGAGATGGTTAGATTTTTAAGATGTTTTTTATTTTGGATGAAAGTGGTTTTAAGAGTTTTATTAGAATGTGATATGCAACATTTTTCTCTAATTCTTAGTAGTTTCCTCTCAGCCTATCTATCAGGAAGTCAAAATTTGGTCTTCAAAGTATGTTTAATAATTTTCATTGACTGACCTGAATGATCTTGAAGATATACTTTGCCCTTGAGGGGAAAAAAAAAATGTTTTTATTATAAATGTTTGAAATAGAGCTCCTCTTTTTTTGTATCTTTTGATCTTTTAGTCCTGCATTCTTTCTTTAATTGTGAGGCAGTTGGAGTTAAGCGACTTCCCCAGGGTCACACAGCTAGTAAGAGTAAAGTATCTGAGGTCAGATTTGAACTCAGGTCCTCCTGACCTCTGTCCACTGTGCCACCTAGCTACCCTGACTTTATTTTAAAGTTTTATTTTATCACCTGACAAAGCATGAATAATTTAAAATTTTATGATAACCCAGAGAATGAGGAAGTAATACGTTACTTAATAATTTTTTACATTGTTTTTTTCTTGTCTTCCTTTTCTTTGTCTTTGACAGCTCTTAAGGTGGTATACTCACTCTTTTGCTTTACCCCCACCTTATGTACATCTGCCATTTTTACACAATTTTTCCTGATTCAGAAGGTTTGGCTATTTCAGTCCTTAGTTTTATGTTATTGTGTGGGGTACAAAGACCCTGCCCAAATTGACTACTCGGAGACTTCTCGAGGTGAAAGCAGAAGGATTTATTAGAATCTCTCGAGAAGCGGGCGGTCCTCGTTCTGGGAAGACCAGAATGAGGAGGCCGCTGTACAGAAGCTGGTTAAGTAGCCAAAACCCCCGCCCCAGTAACTGGACCTTTATTCCCATTGGTGGGAAGGTGTGTCCTTACAATTCTTCTACCCAATACAAGATTATTTGTCAGAAGTAAACTTATCACAGATTACATATTTTTCTTCTTGTTTACCAGAAAGCAGACAATTTACAGAAACATCTGGCAGACATATTATTTGTTGCAAAAAATAGACTATTTATAGATCACTTGTTGCTTTTTTTGCTTACCAAAGACGGGCACCTAGCAGACACATTATAGAAAAATAAAATTTGGGCCTATCAAGACTAAAGCCTAGCTCAAGTTTGGTGACTCTCTCCTTTACTTTATGAGAATATTTTCACCTGTCCCTCTCAATCTCTATCTAATTTCTTGATAGTGTATGTTGTGACTAACTGATAGTCTCTTTGAGAAACCACATTCTGTCCTATACTTCATCAAGGATAATAAAGCAAAGAAACTGTTGTTACAGGAAAAAGGTTTATGGGGAGAGACAAGTCCTTCAAGTGAGGTGAGAAGTTAAGATAAATGGCAATAGACCTAAAGCTTTTGGGAGCATTTCTTTGGTGGGAAAATTATGTGACAGGGTGAGGGACACAAGCGTATTTTTAGAATTTCTGGTATTTAGAATGTATTTTGACTATAAGCATTTTTATTCTGTGCCTGTGTACAGCAAAAGTTTAAATATGTATTTTAGCATTTTTGTAATTTTTCTCTTAAATTTTTTCCACATGAATGAAAAATTGGATATAAATAAAAAGTTGATGTGTCGTCATTAATTGGCCCTTTTTCTACCTTAAAAAAAATTTTTTTCAAGTAACAAGTATTTCTTTTACTAATACATCCCTCATTTCCCTCTCCCATTAAACAAAAAACAGAAAGAAACCATCTTGATGCATACCTATATTGAATAGCAAAACAGATTCCTTTGTAAGCTTTATCTGAAAATGTTCTCCTGCTGATAAAGTTTCATCTCTATTGGGAAATGGGTGGCTTGTTTTATCTTCTTTCTTTTAGACTCATAGTTTATGATTGTGCATTGTTCAAGAGTTCTAAAGTCTTTCACAGTTCTTTCTTTGTTTAAATAATTCTCATTCTGGGGTGGCTAGGTGGTATAGTGAATAGAGCACTGGCTTGAAGTCAGGAGGACTTGAGTTAAAATGCAGCCTCAGACACTTGACACACTTATTAGCCGTGTGACTTTGGGCAAGTTATTTAACCCTAATTACCCTCCAAAAAGCAAAAAAAGAAAAATTTATTCTCATTCTGCACCATTTCATAAAGTCTTGATTGTTTCCTCTTAAATTAACTGTTTTCACATTTCTTATGGCACAAATAATAATCAGTTGCATTTATATACCGTAATTTGCTTAGTTATTCCCTGGTAGGAAGGTAGGTCCTTAGTTTACAGTTTGGGGCTAGTATAAAAAGAGCTCTTACAAATATTTTTGTACATAGATCCTTTCCCTCTTTCTTTGATTTCTTTAGGGATGCAGAGCCAATTAGTGGTGTTTAACTGGACCAAATGGGTATAAACAGTTTAGTAACTTTTTGTAGACCCTTTAAAGTTCAGAGATTCCTAGAAAATGAGTATGCCCTGCCTTCTCCCCTCCAAAAAGCCAAAAAAAAAATGAGTATAGTAATAAAGTAATCTACATATAGGTACCATTGTGAGACTTAAAAATCTCTAAGGAGTCATGAAATGTAGTCAAATGAACTATTGTAGCTTGAAGCTTAAAAAGATTAGTTCTTTGTTTCTCTTTTGAAAATTTAGATTTTAATTTGTATTCAAGAATTTTATGGTATTGCCCCCCTTCCTACACCTACTTTTTATTTTAGCCCCTATAGTTGCAAAGAAGCTCCATGTATTTTGATATACATCCCTGATGGCCATACAAAGGAAATGCCAACATCTGGCTCAAAGGAAAAGACTAAAGCAGGAGCAACAAAAAGTGAGGTAAATGTATTCTTTTTATGAATGTGTGTATAAATTAGCAAGAATTCTGTAGGACTTTAAATTTACATATTAGGTGACTAGTCTTGTCATATGAAAATGAATATGAACTTTAGATTTCCATCCTTAAATATATTTAAGTTAAAGTTTACTGGAGAAAATATTTTTAATTGAAAAAAAATGTTTTTAAAAATAGAAATAAAGTTTTTTTTAAAAGAACTAAATAAAACAAGCACTTCTTGTTTTAATTAATGTTGAGATATGCATAAAGTGCTATATTGCCATTCCAGGAGACATTGTTTTAAATGAAAACTGTTTGATATTTCTCTTCTTCAGGATAAGTTCGCTGATACACAGTTTTGAAAGTTGATAAATAATCTTCTCATGGTTATTTTTTTATTACAAACAATTTCCTGAGTAGTTAATTTAAGACATTTTGAGTGAGTGTACCATGTTATTTGCAGATTCTCACCTCCAGCCCTGCTTTTCCAGCCTTTACTTAACTCAGTCAGTCAACCAACCATATTTACTTTATTAATGACTCTCGTGTAAGATAATCCATGTTTGGTCTCTCTGCCTCCTTATTGTCTGTCCATCGGGCCTGAAGTTCATTTCATCTTCCTCTGCCTTTCAGAATTCCTGATTGCCTTTAAGGCTCAGCTCAAATGTCATCTGCTGCCTGAGGCCTGTCTTGATTCTCCCTCTTCCCTTTTTCCCCTCCAGTGCCTTTCCTACTGCCCTAGTTACCTCATATTTATTTTATGTATACCTAGAGATATACATATAATTTGAGCTTCTTGAAGTCAGGGGGCTGTTTTACTTTTTTCAATATGTCTCCATCACCTAATAAAGTGCCTGGCACATAGATTGTGCTTTACAAATGCTTGTTGATTGACTGATCATGAGACTTCATTTTTTTCCTAAAGTAGTTTTTCTCCAGGACCATTTTACAGGGAAAGATCTTTGTTAATTATGGTTCAGTTTTATGAAAATTTGAACAAAAACTTGAAAAGCTATTTTTCAGTGGAAAAGTTGTATTTGTGTGTTATGAGGATGTGTTTTGAGAGAATTTATTATCTGCATTCCAAATGAACTGCATATTTAATTTTTGTTTTCTGTCTTTGAAGATAACTGCTTTGAAAGAAAAGCCTCCGTCACCTGTCCATAAGGATTTTGAGACACCGCAGAATGCTTTAGCCCTTTATAACAGAGTGTCTGCTCAGGGAGATGTGGTTCGAGAATTAAAAGCAAAGAAAGCAGCCAAAGAAGACGTAGATTTAGCTGTAAAGCAACTTTTGGCTTTGAAAGCTGAATATAAAGAGCAAACTGGCCAGGAGTACAAACCTGGAAATCCTCCAACTGCAGTACAAAAGGATTCCTCCATGTCAAAAAGTTTCTTTCCTCTAGATAATAAGTCTCTTTATGATCAGGTTGCTGCACAAGGAGAAGTGGTTCGTCAACTCAAAGCTGAAAAGGCCTCAAAGGTAAGCTTAATGAAGTGAATTATGACATTATAATTGCATGAATTAAATCTGCTTACACCACACATAATACATATTTTTTTTAGACCCTCTAGCTCAGACCTGCACAACCTGTAGGCTGGTCTGCAGATACACCAAATGATTTCAGGCTGCTGGTGAAAAACCCTAACCCTCCCCAGATGCTTTGGTTTGCCACAAGTGGCTCTGCCTATGACCTGCAGGTTGTGTAGGCCTGCTCTAGCTTAATGTTTGGAAATTTCACTTCTTGCAATTTGTAACACATTAAAAGACATTCCTTTTTTCATGTTTCCTTGGCCTTGGGCTTGAGTATGTAGGCTCTGAACTCCAAATTATCAAATATGACATTAACTAGTAGATCCCTAAATATCCATGCTTGAACTGTATTTCAAGGAATGATACTCCTTGGGAATCCTGGCACCTCAGTATCAGTCCAGTATTTCCTGTCATTCAGAGTATATTTTGAAGCCCTATTAACCTTTCCAAAATTTAGGGAATTTTGCTCTTCTCTACAAAAGACCTACTTAATTGACTAAATACAAATAATTCATATGCTTTGTGTACAAGTTCATTTTTTAAAACTAAAATCAAACCTGGTCTTTTATTGTTTTCTTAATTCATAGATTCTACCTTTTATATCTGTCCAAATGCTTCCTCCAGAGTTTCATTTGAACAAAACATAAAACCTGCCCAGCTGACTAATACTTTTTTAGAAAACTACATGGATGAAACTTTTTTTTTTCTTTTGGTTAAAAATATTTTTCTTTGAAAGGTAATTTGGAATGTACAAATATTTTTATTTTAAACCTTTTTTTTTTATTTCCAAGCCATGAAACTGCACCGCCCCACCCCCTTTTATTTTTCAGTTTTAGAAATTAGGCACTATTGTGTTCAATTTTTCTGAAGCATAGTCTTTTATTATGTACTACTGCCTTCTGGTAGTTTGGAATATAGCTGTGATAGCTACTAGGAACTTGGATGTATTTTGTGTTTATAATAATAAAACAGAGGAAATCTTTTCATTGGGTATCTTTTTCCTTCTTTATCACAGACTGCTTAGTGTTTTCTATAAATTCTACATATCATTTGTATCTGTTTTATTTACTCTGCATTTTCATTTTTACTGAGGATAGTTTCTGAAGTTCCTTCCAGTTGTAATTTATTTGTCTCATACTTTAGCTTGTATGTACGTATACACACACACACACACATACACACATACATGCATGCATATATACATAACACATTTGCATATACATTTATACTTGTTGGGAGCTTTGTATGTATATCACTGTGTACTATATAATGTTTAAACTTAGTCCCTTCTTTAAGAATGTATATAATCAGCAAATTCTTATTTTGAAGTAGGTAGTGTAATCATCACCCTCATTTTACAGATGTGGAAAAGGAGATGAAAGGTTGCAGCTAGCTCATACTTAAAAAGCATCTAAATCAGTATTTGACCCCATGTCTCCTTGCTATAAGCCCAGAACTAGTGCATGTTCCGTACTGCCTTATATATGTATTGTTCCCCGACAGGGTCTAGAACATTGTCCTGAATGGTTCAGGGAAGATTTGCAAGAAATAAAGGCTACCACATCATAAAGGAATTTTTATTATCCTCAACATTTATTGTATTCTGGTAGATTCCTGGTTCCCTAGATTCTAAACAACTAGAAAGTTCCACAGGATTAACTCCCTAGTCTTTATTCCCTATATCTTTTCCCCCATCCACATCCCTACATACCCTTTCCTTTTCTTCACTTCAATTTTAATAATCATTTGTATCTTATAAAAATCAGGAATTTAAAAAAAATATGAGTATAGATTGCAGTTTCCTGTATCTGTTTTTAACTTCTTTTTTTATTCTTTTTTTTTAACTTTTATTTTTAGTAGTTTACGTTATTCATGTCCACGAGATTTTGAGTTACAGATTTTCTCCCCATCTTTCCCCTACCCACCCCCCCAAAACAGCGGTCCCATGTTTACCCCCTCCCCCAATCTGCTCTCTCCTATATCCTCCCCCATCGCCCCTCTGACTTTCCAGTAGGGCAAGAAGGATCTCCTTACCCCAGTGCCTGTATATCTTCATTCCCAGTTACATGTAAATAATTTATGTATATCTGTGTGTGTGTATATATGTATGTATGTATGTATGTATATTTTTTCCAAGTTCTTTTTCTGGTCATGGGTTTCAGGTAGACCAGTAATTTTCAGATTGTCTCTCCTGGATCTATTTTCCAGGTCAGTGGCTTTTTGAAGGAGATATTTCACATTGCTTTCTATTTTTTCATTTCTTTGTAACGGTTCAATAGTATCTTGGTTTCTCATAAAGTCATTAGCTTCTACTTGCTCCACTCTAATTCTGAAGGAATTATTCTCTTCAGAATGCTTTTGAGATTCTTTTTCCATCTGTGAAATTCAACTTTTTAAGGCATTCTTCTCCTCATTGGCTTTCTGGGC
>CM053593.1:104120401-104136247 GCA_028646575.1 Pseudocheirus occidentalis
ATACTGAGAAAAGTTTCATAAATTACAATTATCATTTTTCCATGTTGGCATGTAAATAGTTCAACCTTGATAAGTTCCTTCTGATATCTTTTCCATGTTTACCTTCTCATGCTTCTTGTATTTGAGTGTCAAATTTTCTATTCAGTTGTGGTTTTTTCAGCAAGAATGCGTGAAAATCCTCCACCATATTGAATGACCATATTTTCCCCTGAAACATTATACTCAGTTTTGCTGGGTAGGTGATTCTTGGTTTTAATCCTAGCTCCCTTGATCTCCGTAATATCATATTCCAGGCCCTTCAGTCCCTTAATGTAGAAGCTGCTAGATCCTGGGTTATCCTGATTGTGTTTCCATAGTATTCAAATTGTTTCTTCTTGGCAACTTATAATATTTTCTCCTTGATCTGAGAACTCCAGAACTCAACTATAACATTCCTAGGAGTTTTCTTTTTGAGACCTTTTCAAGAGATGATCAGTAAATTCTTTCAAATTATGTTTTGCCCTCTGGTTCTAAAACATCAGGGCAACTTTCCTTGAGAATTTCTTGAAGGATGATTTTTAGGTTCCTTTTTTGATTATGGCTTTCAGGTAGTCCAATAATTTCTAAATTGTTTCTCTTGGATCTGTTTTCCAGGTCACTGGTTTTTTCAGTGAGATATTTCACATTGCCTTTTATTTTTTCATTTGTTTGGATCTGTTTAATAGTATCTTGGTTTCTCATAAAGTCATTTGCTGCCATTTGCTCCAGTCTAATTCTGAAGGATTTATTCTCTTCAGTAAGTTTTTGAGATTCTTTTTCCAAATGATAAATTCAACTTCATAAGGTATTCTTCTCCTCGTTGGCTTTTTGGGCCTCTTTTGCCATTTGAGTTAGTCTATTTTTTAAGGTGTTGTTTTCTTCAGTCAGGTTGTTGACTCTCTTTTCATGATTTTCTTGCCTCGTTCTCATTTCTCTTCCCAATTTTTCCTCTATTTCTCTTATTTGGTTTTCAGAATCCTTCTTAAGTTCCTCTGTGGCCTGTATCCAGTTTCCATTTTTCTTGCAGGCTTTTGGTACGGGAGTTCTGACTATGTTGTCTTCCACTCCCTGCTTTGATCCTCTGTCCCCCAAAAAAGAGTCTAATTGGATTGCTGTTCTTACTTTGCTTCCTTTGCCTGCTCATGTTGCCAGTCAATTCCTTGACTTTTTAGCTCTGTGGAACTCTGCTTCCAGAGGGGAGAGCTTTGTCCCAAATTGCTGGGGTTTTCACAGCTGTTGGAGCTATTAGGAGGCCACTGTCCCTGCAGCTGCCACCAGCTTTGGCTTACTGTTCACGTACCTCAGGACCACCACCCAAGACCACAGTCCCAATCCAGGCAGCTTAAGGCAAGAGCACTTAGCTTCTCAATGATTGCTTCACCCCTCTGCAATCTGCAGGCTGGGAGCTTCTGAAGCAGCCATGTGGAGGCTGCTTCTGCTAGTTTCCTGCCCTCAGGGTGGATGGCTAGACCAGCTTTTCTCCCCCAAATTTAGCTGAGTTCTACTGACCTTTCACTTTGTCCTTGTTTCTTATGGGTTGATAATTCTGGAAATTGCCACAGCTGCTGGTGATCCGCTCTCCTGAAAGCTCCAGCAGCAGCTTGTCCTGGCCGCCCCAGGGCCAAGCCACAGTTTTGGGCTGTGCTGGTTTTGGCTCCCAGCGTGCTGCAATGAGCCCTTCCTGTCCCGCCTGCCAAGCTGCCTTCAATGGGAGCCTTGTTTTCTCTGTACTTATGTGGGTTCTGGAGCTCTAAAATTTGTTTTAGAGTCATATTTTATAGGTATTTGAGGTGGTTATGGGGGGAGCTGCAGAATTTTCCTGCTTCTCCGCCTTCATCTTGGCGCTTTCCCTCCCCTCCAGTTTCCTGTATCAATTGAAGCAGTGTTCAGTTATTATCATGTTATCCAAAACAATTAAATAATGATTAGTACTTATGTATTGTGATGTATTTGAAAGGAATTACAGGATGAGCAGGCATGGATTGATTGTTTTTTGGAGATGGAGTGACATCTTTTGAGGGATTTACCAACACTGAAGAAATTGTAAAATCGTTGAAATAGTAAAAAAAAAAATGAGTAGTTTTGTCTTGTAATAATATTTTTGTTATTCAGCATATTTCTTTGAAAACTCATATTCCAGTTATTCAGAATATTTAGTTCTTCCATCGTTATAAAATAAACTACTTTGTTCTATAATTTATCACTGTCATGAATATTTCTTATTTGTCTTTGTTTTCTGCTTACTCAAGTTTCAATTAGATTACTATAATCTCACTCTCCCTGCCCCCCGAGAGTATTTGTTTGAACAATGTCCCATCTATTTCTTTGTCATTTATTATTTGCTTTTACTACAAAATAGGACCTATTTTAAAATAGACTTTTCTCCGCAGAAATGGTTAAGTAAATTATTTTTTATTTTTGGAGAGGGGGAAGGCAGGGCAGTTGGGGTCAAGTGACTTGCCCAAGGTCACACAGCTAGTTTTTGTATTAAGTGTCTGAAGCCAGATTTGAACTTAGGTCTTCCTGACTCCAGGGCTGGTGCTCTATTCACTATGCCACCTAGCCGCCCTGAGACAGTCATTTGATCTTTCTTGACATTTCTCCATTTTTGTTCAGCTAACTTTAAAATGTGTATGTTTCTTTTTTTTTTTAATTTATATACACAGATGATTGACATTCCTCTTTTTTCCCTTCTCAGGATCAGATAGATTTTGCTGTGAAAATGCTTCTGACTTTAAAGGCAGAATACAAACAAAAGACAGGCCAGGAATACAAACCAGGTGGTCCCTCTTCAACTTCTCCTCTTTCCACTTCAACTCCTCTTACCTCCTCTGGGCCCCACAATACATGCTTGAGTTCAGTAGACAGTAAAGTGTTTTATAATAAAGTGGCTGAACAAGGAGAAGTGGTCCGGCGACTGAAATCTGAGAAAGCTCCAAAGGTATGTTCATGGTTTGGCCCTTTAGCATATAAGCCAGAAGCCACCTTTTACTTTCATTGCTCAGAAGCAATTAATTTCTTTAGATTGACACCATGTATTGTAAAAACAGCAGGCAAGATAATGTAGTTCCTATCTTCTACTCTTGTTGCTATCTCTTACTAATTTAAGAATGTTGATACTGAATAAAAGACTCTTTAGACTGATACTTGGAGAAAGTTCTTATATCAAAGGGTATACATATACAGAAATGCAATTAAAATCAGCAGAATCATCACATTCTGTAGTTCATTCACACAATACCTTCCTTACACATAGGCAGTTTAAAAATATGTGTTGAGTTATGTAGTTCATTTCCAACTTTTGAAAGTGGAATTTCTTGCTTTTTAAATTGTGACTGGACTATATAGCATTTTTTTCTCCCTTTATGCTCCAGTGACTCTGCAACTACCTAGGAAAACAATGATAGTTTTTAAAAATGGCTCACCTGTCCCCTGAATTTTTTTTTCCTCTTTTTCCCTTTCCCTGGACTTGTGGGCCTACATGTGATACATCTTCAGATTGGCTTTCATCATACGCAAAATGAGACGTTCAGTTTATAGAAGTTCAATCTACTTCTTGAATAAATTTGTTCTTGTGAATTGTCAACTGAATATGTATCATAAATATGAGTCCTATTCTTAGCTTTGCCTTAGATTTCTTTCTGTATACCTTTAGGTCAAATGGTTTAACTCTTCCTCGCTTTCAGTGTATCTATGACAGCAAGGTAGTCCCATGGCTAGCATATTGAACTTGGAATCAGAAAGACCTGAGTTTGAATCCACCCTCAAATACTTACTCTGTGACCCTGAACAAGTCACTTTAACTTCTTTCAGCCCATTTCCTTATTCATTAAATGGGTACAATAAGAACACCTACATCAGTGTGTTGTAAGAATGAAGAGGGATATGTAAAGCACTTTGCAAACTTTACTTTCAAGTACTAGCTAGCAATGAAAAATAGGGAAAGCACAATTTACAAGAATATTCTCCTGGTCATTTAAGGATTGAAAAGGATACTCGTGTTCTCTTCTTTGTTAAATCTCTGTGACTTCCATTTATCTTAATAATTTTCCCTTTTGTGTGTGTATTTGTTATTTTTCTTTTAACCCAGGATAAAGTTGATGAAGCTGTAAAACTGTTACTCTCCCTAAAAGCTGAGTATAAAGAAAAAACTGGACAAGAATACAAGCCTGGTCAGCCTCCATTTCATAGTTCAGTTTCAAGTCCAGCCAAAATCATTGAAATCAGTGGTCCCGATACACCTGAAGCCAAAGCTTTATTTGATCGAGTGGCTGCCCAAGGAGATGAAGTTCGGAAACTAAAAGCTGAAAAAGTCATCAAGGTCTGTGTTTATATTTTTTCTTATAAACCACTTTTCTTATGCTGTCATAAGTCTCTGTGAAAAGATGGTTTGTTATTATATTTGTAGAAGTAATAAAGTATGTTGTACTGATTCATATGAATGAAATTAGATCCTGTGGAGTAATATGTAGAGTTTTTTAAAAATTGAGAAAATATATCATACATTGTAAGAGCAAAAGCATGGCATCATGGTTAGAGAACTGGCCTAGGAATCGGAAAGACTTTGTTTTGACTTTGTTGACTTTGTTTTGCTTCTGCCGCATTTTGGATCAGACACGTCTTTTACCTGCTAGCATCCTAAGCAGTCTCAAATTGTAAGTTGTAAAGCAAATACCTCACTGGAAGTTACAGATCTGGTCCAATACATGAATATGTGTGTGTCTGTGTGTGTTTATTAAAATACATACACACACACACACACACACACACATATATATATATTTTTAATATATAAATGTATAAAACTTAGACTACTGTTGTAGATGTTGTATTAGTAGAAAAATTTCTAACCTTGTTTGTTAAACTGTGCACTTTTAATTACTTTTATTTTAGGTTTCCATCAGACTAAGTCATAGTATTTTCTAGCCTCTTTTCTTTGCACCTTGGCCACAGTATCTAATCTATTTATTTAATTCCATCAAAAGTTACTATTTTATTTATGCTTCTCTTTCCTTCTGAGACTTCCATTTTGTTTAGAAATTTGTTAAGCATAAGTATTATTTGTCGGAATGATTATTGTTCAGTGTGTAGAAAGTAATTTGTGGCTTATGTTGACTTATATTTCCCTTTTCTGTTGTCTTGAAGGATAAAGTAGATGAAGCTGTACAGGAACTCCTTCAGTTGAAGGCACAGTACAAGTCTCTTACAGGAATGGATTACAAACCAGTTTCTGCCACTGGAACTGAAGACAAGGATAAAAAGAAGAAAGAAAAGGAAAATAAATCTGAAAAGCAAAATAAGTCACAGAAACAAAATGATAGCGAAAAGAAAGAATCCTCTAAAGACCAAGGTAGTGGGATGTCTTCAGGCGGAGCAGGAGAAGGTCAGGGACCTAAGAAACAAACAAGGTAATATATGTGAGAGAGAGAGAGAGAGGGAGAGAGAGAGAGAGAGAGAGAGAGAGAGAGAGAGAGAGAGAGAGAGAGGAGAGAGGAGAGAGAGAGAGTGTGTGTGTGTGTGTGTGTGTGTGTGTGTGTGTGTGTGCGCGCACACACACATGCCAGGATGGGATTGAGTTCCATCACAAATCAATTATGGCTATCCAGAAGGATCTGCTCTTTTCATCTTTTCCAAGCTCTTGTGATCTACAGCCTAATAAAAAAAAGTACGTTTTAGACTTATTGCCTATGGGGGATAAATAGCATGAGACTGTCTCGCTGCTGGCTTTAAGTACTTTAAATCTTTTTAAGTGGTCCACTAAAGATTTTTGAATTAACTACTTTTTATAGGGATAAAAAATACAGTTCCTCACTTGAGGAATTGCACTTGTCCTTGGTACCATCTATAAATTGGTCCCTTCTGCTTAAAGTTATTTTTAATAATTTTCCTTAAATATCAACAGTAGTAATTTCATTTGGGGATTTGCTTTTGTTTTCTCATTTCTACAGATTGGGGTTAGAAGCAAAAAAAGAAGAAAATCTTGCAGACTGGTTTTCTCAAGTGAGTATACTCCATTTGACTTTCATATTTATAAATTGAGTTGAACATATTATCATATGTTAATTATTGCACATGATTATAGAGAAAGAAACTTGAGTATATTAAATTTAGTCTCAGCTCTAAAATTGTTTGGATTTTATTTTTCAGTGTATTGATCACATTTTTTGAATAAATTGTACGTTCTTGGTTCTTTCAGATTGTATTTGGGAAGGGGTATATAGTATAAGTAGTTCTTAAATATTTTTCATGTGGTTTTCCACCATCCATTAAAATCTTATTCAGATATTCACTGATACAGGGGTGATCCTGGGTTTCCAAAGACTAAACCTGCAAAGTACAAATTCTAATTATAGGTCCTATGAAGTTGTAAAGACTTTGAGTGATAGGCTATAGGTTTGTATTCCCAAAAAAAAAACAATTTGGCTTATTTCTGAGAGATTCTTGTCACCAGAAAATTTACCATCAGTTTTTTTGCCCACAACTACCAATGAAAACGATGTACTAAACCTTGGAGGAGTTGTAATTTGCTTAAGTAGAAGATGATTCATAGTGACAAAAATCACATCTTTTGAAGATTTGAATTTAATTTAGAGACTTTCATGTAAATTTGAGTTTTAGAGTTTGAGGGTCATGCTCATAACTTGTTTTTATTATATTCCATTAATTATTTAGTTATTAGCTTCATGAAGTTCTTTTGTAATAATGCATTTACATTTTATAAAGGTAATCACAAAATCAGAACTGATTGAGTACTATGATGTAAGTGGTTGCTATATCTTCCGTCCCTGGGCCTATTCCATTTGGGAAACCATTAAAGACTTTTTTGATGCTGAGATCAAGAAACTTGGTGTGGAAAACTGCTACTTCCCCATCTTTGTGTCTCAAGGTGCTTTGGAGAAAGAAAAGACTCATATTGCTGACTTTGCCCCTGAGGTAAGCTGGCTTATTTGCTTTATTTACGTGGTTGTTACTCTCAGAACTTAAAAGATTTGTTTTCACTTGTAGATACTGAGGTTAACTTTAAAAACCATTTAGTAAAAAATTATGAAAAAAGTGTGCTTTTGATAAAATATATAGGAACTATTTTATACAAATGTCTTCATGGATAAATGGAAATTTTACTTTAGTCAGGTTTATCAATTTTAAAAACAATAGGCAATGGAAATTACTCTTATTTTAATATTTACGGGGGTAAGGATAATTTTACAGATGTTCAGCTGTTAGGTTGAACTATCCTAACTTAAAACTGGTGACAGTTCTCTATAATTTGTGCATAATTTTTACTGTAAGGGCTATCAGAGACAAAAATTATGTAATGCCACTTCTCAATCTCATTTGCTGTCTCATCAATTTATAACATATCTCCTAACTGTAGGCTTGCTCCAAGATTTTGGATTCTCTTCTATTTTCTCTCTAGAATGTCTCACTGCCTGGACCTCATCTACTCCTGTGGGTTTTGTTGTCATCTAAATGCAGATGATTGTTAGATCTTTATCAGAAAGTCAGCAAATATTTGTTAAGCACTCACTCTATGCCAGGCAGTGTGCAAAGGAGTGGAGATACAAAGAAAGACAAACACCATTCTTGTCCTCAAGAAACTCGGCTCACCTGTAACTTCTAGGAACAAATATTAATTCTTTTCTTGGACATTCAGAGCTCTTCAAAACCTGACCCTAGTTTAACCTTTGTAATCCATTACACATTATTTCTCTTTAAGTCCTTTATAATCAAACCATACTAGCTTGCTGACATAGTCCTTCTGCCATTGTGTCATGCCTTTTTGCTGACTATCCTCCATATTTAATTGCACTCCCTACTTACTTCTGCCTTAGTCTCTGCTTTCCTTTAAGGCATCTCAAACATGGCTCTCTTTGTGAGGTTTTTTTCCTTTTTTTTTTTTTCCTTTTTAAAAAAAAATTTAGTTTTATTTTTTTCAATTAACAAATCCATCTGCTCTTTTCCCCTCCTCCATTGAAAAAGAAAAAAACGAAACCCTTATAACAGATATGCTTCATCAAGCGAAACAAATTCCTGCATTGACCACGTCCAAAAAAATACAGTGTCCCAGAAGGCTTTTGTATATGTCTCAAATTACTACCTGAATCCATAACTTTTCTGTCCGGAGGTGGCTTGCAGGCTTATTGTAAGTTGAGGCCTTTTCTGATCCTCTTAGCTGTTTAATGCATCACTCTTTCCTCACCCTAAAAAAATTACTGTGCACATACTTTGAAGACTCGGCTTCTTAAGAGCAGGGACTATTTTTTTCCCTTGTTTTGTATCCCTAGCACTTAGTACAGTGCCTGGCAAGTAGTAGACACTACTACTATCTATATTCTATATTTAATATCATGTATAACTATTAAATATGTAATAGCTATATATATATCTGTACAACTATTTCTTAACCCTAATCAGATTTAAGTTCCTTGAGTGTATGGGCTGCTTTACTTTTGTCTTTGTATCATTGGTGCTTAGAACAAAGTGGGCATTTGATAAATATTAATTAGTTGATTAATTGCCCAGAGGTTTCAGAGTACAAATTTTGTCTTTGTAGGTTGCTTGGGTTACAAGGTCTGGCAAAACAGAATTGGCAGAACCAATAGCTATTCGCCCAACCAGTGAAACAGGTAAGGAAAAGCTTTGGGTTACTGGATAGTGCCACCATATTAGCTCCAAATCTCTTTCTTTAGTCATATTTATGAGTTACCAGAAATTTAAAGTTTTAGAAAGTTTGTCAGAGATGGAAATGGAGCTAGTATGGATAAGATAAACTGTCATGTTTTCTCATTATGAGTACATTACTCCTTTAAAAAAAGCCTTTTCTCTCACCTTCTGTTGAGAGAAATGCTAGTTTTTAACACTTTATAATTAGGAAAATTAAGTTAATTTTTAGAAGGTTTTTTTCTTTTTTTTTATTCCTTTTTTGCACCAAGTGCTTAAAAGTTCTATACCTTTCCAGTTTTTATTAGTCATCTTGGTCATTTCAGATCTGCAAGTTCATTAGTTCCTCTAAAGTGATTATCAGTTTACTTTTTAGGAATGTAAAGGGTAATAGCTACTGCTATTATTTTCACACTTAGGGGGTTTTGAATAAAATACAATAATAAGTAATATAAAGCCTTTGTCAGAATAATTGAGAGAATAAATTCTCTAGTCTGACTTTCAGGAAGAGTCTTGCTATTTCGGGTTGTGTATAGATAGTAACTACAAATACAAATTTTAGAAATGTATGCTTTCTTTTGTATGAGTCAGTTATTTTGCATGTGGGAAAATAGTACCAGCCATATTGAGCCAAGCACCTAAAAGAGCAATTTATATTAAAATTTCTAATTGTTAGCACTAATAACTAAACATATTTATGTGATAGATGGCAAAAAGTTTAGGTGTGTTTATGTATCATTTGGGGGTGGGGGGTGGGAAAGGCAGTCAGGGTTAAGTGGCTTGCCCAGGGTCATACAGCTAGTAAATGTCTGAGGCTACATTTGAACTCAGGTCTTCCTGCCTCCAGGGCTGGTGATAAATCCACTGTTCCACCTAGCTGCATTTGTATTTTTTATATACTGTGTGTGATGCTATACTTTAATAAACCTTTTGCCTCAGCTGTTAAAACAGTCATTCTTTTCCCCACTTTGGTTCTCTTTTCTCTTCAGTCCATTTTCCATATAGCTGCCAAAGTGATAATTTTTTATAATTAATTAATTGATTGATTTCTAGTTTTCACTTTTAGTTTCCACAAGATTTTGAGCTCCAATTTTCACTGCATTTCTCCCTCCTCGCCCCACTCTAAGATGGTGTGCATTCTGATTACTCCTATTAGTCTTCACTCCCTTCTATCACGCCCCCCCTCCCCCAACCCACCAATCCTTTTCCCCTTTATTTTCTGGTAGGGCAAGATAGATTTCTATACCCCATTGCATGTATGTCTTATTTCCCAGTTGCATGTAAAAACAATTTTTAACATTCATTTTTAAAACTTTGAATTACAAATTCTCTCCCTTCTCGCCCCACCTACCCTCATTGAGAATACAAACAATTCAGTATAGGTTATACATGTGTAGTTATACAAAACACTTTCATAATAATCATATTGTGACAAACTAACTATATTTTCCTCCTTCCTATGTCCCTGCCCCCCAACTTCTGTTTTCTCCTTTGACCCTGTCCCTTTTCAAGTGTTTGCTTCTGACTACCCCCTCCTCTAATCTGCCCTCCCATCTATCACACCTGCATCCCCTTATCCCCTTTCCCCTTACTTTCCTGTAGGGTAAGATACCCAGTTGAGTGTGTGTGTGTGTTACTCCTTCCTTATGTCAGATCTGATGAGAGTGAAATTCACTCATTCCCTCTCACTTTCCCCCTCTTCCCCTCCATTGTGAAACCTTTTTCTTGCCTCTTTTATGTGAGATAATTTACCTTATTCTGTCTCTCCCTTTCTCCTCACAATATATTCCTCTCTTACTCCTTAATTTTTAGTTATCATCCCTTCATATTCAACTCACCTTGTGCCCTCTATGTATTTCCTCTACTACCCAAATATTGAGAAAGGTCTCATGAGTCACAAATGCCATCTTTCCATGTAGGAAAGTGAACACTTCAACATTAATAAGTCCCTTATGATTTCTATTTCCTGTTTGTTTACCTTTTCATTCTTCTCTTGATTGTTGTATTTGCAAGTCAAATTTTCTATTCAGCCCTGGTCTTTTCAGCAAGAATGTTTGAAAGTTCTCTAATTCATTGAATATCCATATTTTCTCCTTCATTTAGAAGCTCTCAGATTTAGTGTTGCACTGATTGTATTTCTGCAATACTTGATTCCAGATTGTCTTGGGCTGGAGATGTGTTTCACTGTTGTTTTGTGGGTTCTATAGCTATAGAATCTGTTTAGAATAATTTTTTACACGGTTTGGGAGAGAACTCAAGCAATTCCTTGCTCTTACTCTGCCATCTTGACTCCGCCCCCCAAAGTGATATTCTTAACAGACAAGTTTGGTTCTTCCCTACCTAGAAAGCCCTGTTAACCTCTGTGATAAAAGACAAAGTTTTGTTAGGGATTCAAGCCTTTTTAGCTTACCTTATTACATTTTACTTTCCTTTATACTGTCTATAATCCAATCTAATTGACCTACTTTTCCATTTAAATCACTTTTTTTTTAATGAAAAAATAAACATTTGTTGAGCAAAGCATTGGTAATTAAAAAAGAAAAGCAAGACTGTCCCCGATCTCAAGAAGCTCACATTCTAATGAGGGAGATAAGACATAGATTTCAGCAGCAAGTTCACTAGAAATGCTTGATGATGATCCTTTGGATAGTGCAACAGACCAGGAGGTGATTCATTTTCTTTAATACCATTTCTACAGTTAATTATATGAGTTTCTTACGTTGAACCATGTGGCAGTTTTAAGTTCAACTTATGTTGAAGCATTTGATTGGGTTTTTTTTTTAAATTGGTTTATTTACTTTTAGTTTACAACATTCAGTTCCACAGTCCCTTGAGTTTCAGATTTTCTCCCCCTTTCTCCCCCCCAATCATGGCGGCATGCACATGGATATAGGATCTACAAATATCTTCCCATTAATCATTAGTCAAGCTGTAAAGAAGGATTGTAAATGATGAAATCATCAGTGGGAAAGAGAAACAGAACAAAACAAGAAAAAGAAACAGAGCAAGTAGTTTGTTTCAATCTGCACTCAGACTCTGCATCTCCTTCTCTGGATGTGAATATCTCCTTCAACCATGAGTCTTTTGGAGTTGTCCTATAACGTTATATTGCTGAGAGAAGCCCATTTATTGAAGTTAGTCATCACACTTACATTGTGTCTGTGATTGTGTACAGATTTCTCCTGGTTCTGCTCTTCTTGCTCAGCATCAGTTTATATAAGTCTCTCCAGGTTATTATGAAGTCCGTCTATTCCTCATTTCTTATAGCACAGTAGTATTCCGTTATATTCATATACCACAACTTGTTCAGCCATTCCCCAATTGATGGGCATCCCCTTGTTTTCCAATTTTTTGCCACCACAAAAAGAGCTGCTATAAATATTTTTGTACATATGAGTCCTCTTCCCACCTCTCTGATCTCTTTAGGATATAACCCTAGAAGTGGTATTGCTGGATCAACTTATTATAAAGCCCTTTGGGCATAGTTTCTGATTGCTCTCCAGAATGGCTGGATCAGTTTGTAGCTCCACCAACAATGTATTAATGTTCCGATTTTTCCACATCCTCTCCAGCATATAAATCACATTTCAACTCCTGTCTCCATGCCTTTGTCCCTGTAATGCCTCTCTCCTTTCCTCCACCTCTTAAAAATCCCTAGCTCCTTTCAAAGCTCAGCTCAAGTGTCCCCTCTGAGGAGCCCTTTCCTGATCTATTCTACCAGCTAGTCCCACCCACCCCCTGGAAATGACTTTGTTAATTTTGTGACTAGTATATTGTTAGATTATTAAGTTTTATTTTTTTTTCTTTTTAGTAATATATCCTGCCTATGCAAAATGGGTCCAGTCACATCGAGATCTTCCAATCAGACTTAATCAGTGGTGCAATGTAGTAGTAAGTACTTATCTCTTACTGATAAGATTTTTTGTGGGGGGAGATGGGACTATTTTGCATTTTGAGAGTTTTGGAACAAATGTCAAATAAATTAGTGGTCAGTGTAAAATAAAATTTTTTTACTAAGTACCTGAATTTATTGTAAACACATTAATTTTCTTTTTCAGCGTTGGGAATTCAAACATCCACAGCCTTTCCTACGTACCCGTGAGTTCCTTTGGCAGGAAGGGCACAGTGCTTTTGCTACAAAAGAAGAAGCTGCAGAAGAGGTAGAAGTTTTTTGTGATCTTTTGATTTGTTATGTGGTGTGTGACCTAGCACATTGATGTCCACATATTCAATACGTACTTGGAAGTAAAAATTTAATCTATTCATACGTGGCCCAAAAGAGAGATTTTCATGGTATGGTCTAGCCTTTGATTTATATACTACATGTCACATGTACTGTGATACCTCTCTGCAGCAACATGGAAATCCAGGGTTATCAAAGACTATTTGCAAAGGGCAAGTGTCAGCAGATAGTATTGATACTTAAAAGGCTAGTTAGGGATTCCAGTTTAACTAAGCTTGGAGAAGTTCATCTCCAGAAGGATGGAAAACTTTTTCACCCTAAAACTAATGAAGACCCTATTCTGAGGAGTTACCTGTTTAAGTAGAAGGAGTATGCACTCTCATGAAATGATAAATCTTTTGAAGTGTCAAATGCATGTAGCTTCTTAATTGGAGTTTTTCATCATTTCTTGTTTATAGTTGACAATTCTTTCTTTGATATACAACCCAAGCTGACAGAAAAAAGCTAGTCATCGTTGATTAATTTTTAATTACTTAATTTTGATTTCTCTAAAAATTTTTAACAATGCTCAGTTTCCTTTAGCAATACATATTGGTTGGCTGGTTGTTGTCCTTCATTCTTGAAGAGGACCAAAATGATATCACCATGCTAAAGTCAAGTTTCAGTGTGTTTGACTGTGGTCGATCAGACCAATATGAGCTTGGAATGCTATGCCACAGGTCAGGAACAAATAGGCCGTGTGAACTTTTGGAGTGGAATCTCCAAATTTGCACATCCTGCGTTTCCTTTGAGTTGCTTCAATTCTGCTTTGCTCGTAGAGCACAGCACCTTCTCTGACGTGGCCTCGCCATGCTGAGTGGTCCTGTGCCAAGTTGTCACCTATGTCACAAACAATTCCAGAGTTCTTGAGTGAAACCTTAAGAGTATTCTTGTTTTGCTTCTTCTGATCACCATATGAAAGCTTGCCCTGTGTGAGTTCTCCATAAAACAAGTCTTTTTGGCAAGCATATGTTTTGCATTTTAACATCGTGGCCAGCGCTCGTTTGTGTGTGTGTGTGTGTGTGTGTGTGTGTGTGTGTGTGTGTGTTTGTAAATAGATATATAACATTATGTACACACACACACACACACATATATACACATACCTACATCTCCTTTGGCTACTTTACTGCCTAAATTTATAAAATAAAACTTTCAGTAGGTAAACTTTTATTGTTGCAGTTTGATTTTGATTTGTTTTATGCTGGTCACCAGTTTCATAAGTCTCCTTTTCTAAGTTTACACTGTTCACTTTTACAAACCTTTTCAAGAAAAAAAAAAGCCATTATTTTACAATTTAGAAGGAGTTTCTGCCCATTTTTTTAAACTTAAGTTTTTCTAAATTAAAATGAACAATTGTCATACATGTGAAAACTTTTGTATTTGCAATATGTATAGGTCCTGCAGATACTTGACCTATATGCTCGAGTGTATGAAGAACTCTTGGCAATCCCTGTTGTAAAGGGAAGAAAAACTGAGAAGGAGAAGTTTGCAGGAGGAGAGTATACCACTACAATAGAAGCATTCATTTCTGCCAGTGGAAGAGCAATCCAGGTATTAACTTGTGGTATAAACTTACTTAATTCACTTAGGTGTGACTACCAAAAAAGTAAAAACGGGAAAATCCCTGAAGGGGGTTCTTAGAACTTAAATATTTTAAAATACTTTCTCTACCCTTGTCTTCACTTAGGACTATATTATTATCTGGTCAAATGAACATAATACTTAAAAGAAGTTCAGGGGGCTGCTAGGTGGCTCAGTGAATAGAGCAACGGTCCTGGAGTCAGGAGGACCTGAGTTCAAATTCGACCTTAGACACTTAACACTTACTGTCATGTGACTTTGGGCAAGTCACTTAACCCCAATTGCCTTGCCCAAAAAAGAAAATCCAAAAAAAGTTCAATATTAAACATACTTCCTCTGGAATCTTTTCCTCAATTAAGTTACCTTTTCCATTTTACTTTCATGTTTTAACTTCAACTTCAAGAAAGAAATCATATTCTTGGATCCCTGAATAATGTATAATTTGAATCACCTGAAGTTTTTTATTGTCCTTAAATGTATTTATTTTATGAACATAATTTTTGAAAGAAAGTTTCTAAAATAATGATCAGGTTGAGTAGTTAACTTTTTTGGTATGGAAGAAAACTTTTTGAGAATGCTAGCATTTTCTTGTCAACTCATAGCTAATTATCTTAACCTTACTAAATAAGCTGCTATGCTTTTTTTTTTTTTTTATGCTTGCAACTGTTCGGCTTTATTTTAGGGAGGAACATCACATCATCTTGGGCAGAATTTTTCTAAAATGTTTGAAATTATTTTTGAAGACCCAAAGACACCAGGAGAGAAACAATATGCCTATCAAAACTCTTGGGGGCTTACAACTCGAACTATTGGTGTTATGATAATGGTTCATGGGGACAATACAGGTTTGGTCCTGCCACCCCGAGTAGCCTCTGTTCAGGTAAGAAAAATATCTCCTTTTTTATATAACCTTTCTTTCTATTTTGAAAAGTGGAGTTTTCTAGAATTTTTAAAAATATATTGTAAAGAAGATGGCGGCTTAGAAGCAGCAAAGGGCCACAGCTCCCACACAAACACACTAAAAAACTCATAAAATGGGACGCTAAACAGATTTTCAAGCTCCAAAACCCTCCACAAGACAGAAAGCACATCTGTTGCTACAGGCAGCACAGCAGGCGGGGCTCTTCACAGCAGTCTGGGACCCATCACTGAAACCCCAGCCGGCTCAGGCGCTGGGGCATCGGGCAGGGAGCCGCGGCTATAGGAGAGCAGGTCGGCTGCACTGGAGGCACAGTTACCACATTTATCAGGCCAGAAGACAAAAAGGGTAAGAGAAAGGTCAGTGGATTTTGCTAACTGGGGAGGAGAAGAGCGGGTCGGCCAAACTGCTCCCAGGGCAAGGAGGCAGCAGGAGGCGGCTG
>CM053593.1:104136747-104151757 GCA_028646575.1 Pseudocheirus occidentalis
ATCAATTAATTGGGAAGAGATGATACTTCAAAAGGTGAAATTTTGAAGAGGGAGAGGACTTGAATGAGAGGAGACAGGGAGAGACAAAATGGGGTTAATCATCCCATAAAAAAGAGGCAAGGGAAAAATAACAATGTTCTCTGTGAAAGTTTGCGATTTGTATGCTTATCAAATTCCAATTACACCTACTGAAGAAAACCGAAACAGCTTTATGGTTAACTACATCTGGCGATTCATAAATTACTTAAATTATTTGGAAGGTTTTCGTCTACTTTCTATATTTCTATAAGGATAGCCATTTGCTATAAGAAAATGCTGAAAGCCTGAAGGTTCTCCTAAAATTATATTACCTGTGAAGAAAAAGTGTACAATAATGAAAAATCAGTACTTACCAATAAAAGTTGTGGGCTAAATCCAGCAGATTCCAAAGTGTGACACACATCCTCTGTGGAGCTTTCTCCATGCAAGCACTTCCAAAAAAAGAAACTGCCTAGTAAAATAAAAATGCAAACATACTAAACTACAACAACCTCTTATTCAAATCTATAATTTTCTCAATTAGAATCAATTTTGATAAAAAAAAAGTCCTACAGAAAAATAATATCTAAGAGGAAAACGAAGGTAGATTATACATAGCTCTAAATATGACCCTTTTGGAACTGCTAATACAGACAATTTATTTGGAGTGAGACTTAAAAGAACAACAATTAGACATGATTGAGCAGTTATGTCATGAGGCTAGGGACTGCATCCTCTTTACAAATCCACAGTGCTTAAGCTATTGCTTTACAGAGACTAAGGACTCAATAAATATAGATGATATAAAATACATTAAACATAAAAATGAATTGCAGTACAGCATAGTGGACAGAAAGAGGGTCACTGAAGTCAGGAGCACTTGGGTTCAAGTCCTGCCTTGGACGTATACTGGCTTGGTGATCTAAACAACCACACCCTTTCTCAGGGCATCTATAAAGGGCAAAGTTACAGACGAGTGGCTGATATGTATAAGTGAAGGAAATCTTTCACTGCAGGAGTCCTACTCTGATAAAATCAAAGGTCTGGCTCCCCAAAATCATAACAACCATTACGCTGACATTTATATATAACTTTCAAAATTTCAAAGTGCTTTATATACATCATCTCACTTCAGTCTCATAACAACCCTGTAGATGGGTATTATAAAAATACCCTGTAGATAGGTATTTTTTTCCCCTTCTTCACACAAGGAAACTAAGGCTCAGAGTGTCTGAGGAACTCGCCTAGGGCTCCAGGTCATTGAGGATCTTGTGAGTTTCATACCATAAGTCTCAGATGGAATGGAAAAGACAAGGAAGAATCTAGGGTTCTACCCACCTAAAGCCACATATTCTAATTCACTTATCTTCTTTACACTGATCAGGTCTTTCTCATATTCTAAATATTCCAGGAATGTTGTCACAGGCAATGCACCATCTTTATCATCAGCAAATCGGACAGCAGTCCTAGTATTCTCTTGCTTATAGTTCTCCAATAATGCCTGGAGTCTAACAAGTTCTTTTTCATCAAGCCTCAACAGCACAGCCAACTCCTAAAAGACAAATGATAACAAAATCATAGCTCTTCCACATAGCATCTAAAAATACGCCTTACCTATCAAGCCCCTACAAATGGGATTGAAAGATTTTTGTATTAAATTAGAGGCAAAAAATTATTGCTATAATAACATTAATGATTTTATGATCTGCTAATGATTTTGCTCCAAATTTACTACATTTCATGGAGTCATCATTTGATAATAAAGTAATAATCATAGAATAAAGAACAGAACTATTTTTATAAAACCTTTAAAATAATATCAATTAAAAATTTTATAATTCTCAGTATTAGATACAGAAGTATGATTGAAAACAGAATATTTTAAAGTATTATGTGGTATAATGTATAAAACAATAATTTGGTCTAATTTCACTGTGTTCAAGAAGAAAATAAGATAGCAGGAAGAACCACAAATATTTAAGAAGGTCAAAAGTACTGCACAAATCTTGGAACTAAATTCTTTACATGCACAGAATTAAGAGAATACCTTAATAATAAAAGAAATAGATTTAGAAGGAATCTTAAAAGTCATTCTATCCAAATCCTGTCCAAAGCGTTCATTTTCTCTACAACACCTCCTATGAGTTAGCAGTCAATCTCTGCTGGATTACCTCCAATGTAAAGGAGATCATTATCTCCTAAGGCTGCCCATTTTATTTAGGGATAGTTTTCTAACTGTTAAGAAGAAGTTCGTCCTTATATTAAGCAAAAATCTGCTTTCCTGGTAACTTATATTCATTGTACCTAGTTGTGCCCACTGGTCATAGAGAATAAATTTGATTTTTTCTTCTGTATGGCAGTGCTTTAAACATCTGAAGACAACTCCCTGGGTTAAAAGTTACCAGTTCTTTAAAGCATTTCAGTTATTAAGTAGTTTTCAGTCCTTTTGCTATTCAAGTATTTCCCAGATTAGGGAATTCTATTTTCATAAGGAAGAGACCTCTGCTGAAGTCTTACTCCAATGGCTAATCATGATATACAGATGACTGAATTCTTAAAAGTTATGCCAGCAGAATATAAACTGGCAAGTCTTACCAGACTGAAAAGGCTTTAATATGGACTCAGTGAGAAATGATGAATCTGGTGACCAACAAATAGCTTAGGTAAATTTAGAAAAGATGATCGTAAAGCTAGCAATGGGACAAAGAATTTCTTGATCACAACTCTTTTTTTTTCTTTTTGGAGGGCAATTGGGGTTAAGTGACTTGCCCACAATGTCACATGGCTAGTTTTTGTGTTAAGTGTCTGAGGTCAAATTTGAACTCAGGTCCTCCTGACTCCAGGGCCTGTGCTCTACTCACTGCACCACCTAGTCACCCCTTGACCACAACTCTTAAAAGCTGTTATTAACCAGCCATAAAAGGGGTAGCAACTGGCATGAGTTGAAGGAAGTAACCAAACTGACAAACTAGTGAACCTTTGAAGAATTAGGACAAGTAAAGATTAAGTTAAGGGAGAACCTGTGTGTGTGTGTGTGTGTGTGCTATACTTAAATAGTAATTATAAATGTCAATAAGGGAATACGAACTTCAATTTGGAATATTTTAGATTTCTAGAGTTTGTTATAGCTTGCATGTGTGTATGTGGACACACACACACACACACACACACACACACACACAGAGCAGGAAGAGACCTAAGAACTGACCTCCTGCAACTCTCATTTTATAACTGAAGAAACTGAGACCCTCAAGTCTTAAATGAAGAACTGGAAAATCACAGTTCAGGAATCATTGAAATACATCAAACTTAATAGAAACTTGACATAATGATCTATATAAGAAAGCTAAACTCTTAAATTAAAAAAAAATTCTTATTTGAATAACAACTTTATTATATATAAATCATGCAAATGAAATAAATATTTAAATGAAACCATTCATATTATTTGGGTTTTTATTGTATTTTAGAGGCCACTTTGTCTTGTTTTAAGGAAAGATCAAAATGTAGCATATTTCTAAACACTGATAGTAGTCGATGTTATTTGTTATTTCTAACAACAAAATGCAGTCATGTAAACTAAAGAGACAGGGATGGAGCTAAATTTTACTTTTATATGCCATGCAGTTATAAAAATGATGCAGAACACAGGGGAATTCTTTATAAGCTAGAAAAATTCAGCTTCAAAAAAACAAACAAAAAAACTAAAAAATGTTACCCACAATGACATATATAAGACAGTATAGTATCTTTCATTGATGATACGTTACTCAAAAAGAACATGAGTTTATCATGTAGTAAGACTAACGGATAATAAAAATAGCTAGTATTTATATAGCCCTTCAAGATTTGCCAAAACACTTTACAAATATTATCTCAATTTGTAAAAAATAAGTAATATCATTATACATGGATAACTGAGTGTTTGATTGTGATATTCACTGCATATTAAAAGTCCTAGGAAATGTCTATGTAGGACCCTTAAGGGAAGATTTATAGAAGATCATGGGCAAAAATAACATCAGATGAAAAAGTATGAATATCAAATTGCTACCTATACGTAGAAGAACTACCTGTATTGATGAAATTATAGATTCACTGAAGTATCAAAGCAAATAACAATTGAGACTATAGTCTTATTCCCTCAAGAATATTAAAAATACAATTAGTTTCGAAAAGAACATTTTTTTATTTACTGTATTTATGTACTGCATTTATACATTTACCTTCTACATTCTTATGAACATAACTTGCAAAGTCAAACTACTGTAACAAGTAATCAGTAAGTAGTAGACGTTTTTAAGGAAATTAGTTTTCTACAAGAGGGTAGATACTGAAGCATCTATAAAATTTCTAGGTAACGATGATCCTTTTCCTTGGAATATTATTCACCATTGCTAATATCAGTACAAAATTCAAGACAATGAAGAAATGGCCTTGCAATTTCCATTGGTAGGCCCTGTGTATCAAAAAGAACACTATGGTATTCAAAAGAGCAAAACAAGTCATCGATGATACTAAAGACAAAAGATAAGTGATTCAGTAGATGGGTTTGTTTCTATGAAACTGAGTTTCTGTTGTTCAATAAGTCTTTCTTTTTTCTTTAAGAAATGATATATACTTCAAAATCAGGGTTTGCTTTCATAACACAGAGGTATATTAACTATGTTAATGCAAAACATTAAAGGATTAATGACTTCATAAGCCTTAATAAATTCATTTTCCTGACAGCTCTTTAGACAGGTTATAAAATGTACAAAGTTTTCACAAAGGAATCTGGAGCAGACAAAGTTAAGGGTTACTGCTTTCTATTTCATTTTAAGGAAAACTCGATTTATTTTTAAGTATATGGAAAAGAATAAAATATGACTATTAAAATTAGTCCAGTCCCTGGCACTTAGTAAATGTGCCTCCTGACAAATGCTTTTTTTTGATTAAAATAATCAAGTGAAAATATCATATTACAGCAAACATTATAAGGTATTTTCCATTGAGTATGTATTAGGGAAACTAAGAGATAGATTTCATAATTATTTTAAAACATTTACTGACCTATAAAACTGATTTTAAAACAATGCCCAGCCATATAAATAGGATGGATTTTCATTTTTAAAAATATTGAGAAAACTAACCTCTTTAATTCTTCAAAGTCAAGTTTTTCCTGTATCTTTTAAAGATACTAAAATTGAACCAATAAGGTGATGCCAATCGATTTAATGGAAGAAACTTCTTAGAGGAAGCTGGGTTTTAACAAGTAACCTTATTAACTGAACTCAGGTAAGATAAAAAGTTCATTGTAGAGGAAAAATAAATTAATAATAAAACTTAATTTATTGGATAAAATGAAAACAGTGTCTAGGATAAAAACATCATACCCAAAGCAGTCACAAAAGAATTCAATAAGGACAAGTTTATGTTCTTCTTTTAAAACAAAATAAAATAGTTCACAGTTTCTACTTTTGCCAGTTCCAAAAGACACAGGATTGGCCTCTACATTGTCTTAACGTCTATGTGTTAAATCTTCCTATATAGCTACGTTTTGGGATTACTCACATTACTGGAGAATGATGTGCCTGAATACAACCCAAGCGAATTCAGTTTATTGACTGACTCATAAAGATTGAGTAATTTAAGTTTGTTGTCACAAAACTGGAGCAGTCCTTCATCAACACATTCAAGCTCTAAAGCATTGGAGAGAAAATCAAATTAAATAGCTATATTTAACAAACTTATTAAAATCTTCATGCTAATTAAATCTTTTCATATTGCATTCCATGATTCTTTGATATACTGTAGTTTATAATTTTCCTTAAGTGATGATCTGACAATATAATCCCTTAACTCAATCAACTGCAGTGAGTTATTGACTTCAGAATAAAATATAAATTCTTCTATTTAGCTTTTTGAAACCTTTTAATAACCTGTTCCCAAATCTATATTTCCAGGCTTATCTGATATCATTTTTTCTGCTTAGTCCTACAGCCAAAATGGCTATGCTTCTCTTCTTCACATATGACACACTATGTTGTACCTCCATGTTTTTGCAATGGGAATTTCATATACCTAGAATGCATTCACTCTTTACTACACTCTAACAGGAATTGCTCTCTTCCTTTTAAGACACAGCTTAGGGATCAATACATAAATACTTTCTACATAAAGTTTATCATAATCCCTCAACTGCTAGTGCCTTCTCTCTGAAACTACCTAGTACTTAATGCATTTTAAATTTATTTATATTTGTTTATTCTATATTTGTTATTTATTTGTTTGTTTATTGGTATGTTCTTGTTAATTCCCCCATTTAAATGTAAGCACTTTGGAATCAGGGTTTGTTTCATTCTTTATACCTGTATCTTCAGAGTGCCTAGAATGTAGTAGGGACTTAATCAATATTTGCTGACTAATTATATTATAGTGTTTTATCCACAGTAGAAAAAGAAAGAAAAGTCCAAGTATCCTACTCACTTAAGTTGAAAAGGATGTCTACTAGAAGGACACACAGAAAAAAGTGAAGAAAATCATTAGTTTAATAACAAGTTTTTAAATTTTTTTGTGATTTAAGCATTAAGACTGTATATTTCTTAAAAATCAGCTGACTGGCCCCCAAAAAGGACACTATCTTCTGTCCCTAGGCCCTGACATACTGAGAGATACTCAATTTATGCTATTTCCCTCTATTACTGTAATAGTCAGCTGGAACCATGAGTTGTCCAAAATGCATTTAGTAGAGGACAAGACCACCAGACTTTTCTTTTTAATTAAATGATGAATTATTTCTAACATCTTTAATGAACTCTATTTCATTTTTTCTTAAATACTGAAGAGAAATTTTTTGAAAACGTCCATTTTTTCAAAAAATACAACAAACAACAAAAAAATAAAAACATCCTAATCCTAAGTGATCATAGTTTCAGGCATAATAAAACTTGACTTTTTCTATCTCAGAAACAGACTTATGGTTCTCATCCAAGACTTCAGTTAGAAGACCTATGTAGTTCTGAACTTTCAACACTGATCATTCCTGTCTCATGACAATATAAGATTTTGCTACAGTTTTGTTTTTTTGCCAAAGCAAATATAAAACCTTTATTGAGCGCAAAAATTATTGTAGGTATACCTTATTTTAAACAATAATGAATTCTTTAAGAGTTAATGCAAATAAAATGTTTATAAAGTAAACGATCATTTAAATTTACTAGGGAAGTTCATTCCAAAAGTTAGCTTTGGACAGTAATTCAAGACAGGAAATAATTAGGAATAGTTCAAGATAAAAGTAATTTGATGGAGAATTCCTAATCCACTCTTTATGGTACCTTTAAAAATTGTACTTTAAGCTATGGAATTTATATGCAATTAAGATGAAAAAAACCCCACAAAGCCTAGAAGAAAATATTAAGGCATTACTAGTTATAAAGGCAAAGCTATACCAAGGACAATTTTTTAATACAACATTTACTTCATGTTAAGGACTTACATGGGCTCTTTTTAACTTAGCTACAGTATGGTGCTAACAATCATACAGTTACACCTTCTACCCTTGTACAGGCTGGTTAGCTTTATACAAATAAAAATATCCACTGAATTATTCCAAAATTGACATGCATAGTGTAAAAAAATATCTTCCTTAATGAGCACTGTCTTGGAGACTCAGCTTCTTCCATCTCCGTTTCTTAGTAAGTTTAGTTTTTTCTTGATGAGGACACTAAGATCTTTTCCTGCTCACTGAGTTGCCCAGACAGGTCTGGAAGAATATTGATTCTTCCCTGTCGTTAATATGGGTGATATGGAAACTGATGTCTCTTTGACCAAGATTAAGTGACTTAAGTCACTACCCCAAGACCTTCATTTTAATAGAGCCCACCTCCCAATGTGTTAACAAATCACAGTTGACTGGCACCCCTTAGGAACACCTACTCTTCAAAGGGCATTTAACTCTGTACTACAACCCCCAAACTGAGCCAGTTCTGGACTGTCCCCCTTAGGGGGTTCTAGTTCTGGACTGTAACTCCCATGTGATGCATGTATATCGTCAGTTTGTGAAAGAAATTAAATGTGGACACCTCCAAATTTTTGTCTGTCTTAGAAGAAACTCTGTGAAAGGTTGACAATAGTAAAAATATATGAAAACAATCACAAGGAAAATTACATGAAAATGGATGGTTTATACTAACTATTGCTATTATTAGAAAAGTAATTCAAAGTTTATATAAATATATATAGTAAGTTAAGAGCATCATCTTTCCATTAAAAGTACAATTCACTTCCTTTGCACAGACCACATTTATACCCAAAGGACTTACCCTTCTACACAATTCTTTCTCTTATTCCATGAAATAAAACTAAATTAGGGAAACAAAATGGAGGCTGGCATAGCTTTCCTTCATGCTAAAAGCATACAGCTTCTATAAGCTTATACATTATTGTGCATTATTCTTATTGGTGAATGTAGCTTACATTTCAATTAGAAAGTAAACACCGGAGGGAAAGATACAAGTTTATATGCCTTATCTATACTTTTTAGGTCCCCTTCCTTGAGTGCCTAGAATAATGCTTTGCACAGAGCAGGCACTTAATAGTTTTTTTTATTACATGCAAATATATTTCATTTTTCTACCAAATCATGGGAATATGTACCAAATTATAACCTTCCCAATTATATCAATTAGGAAATAATTCACAATTGCTCATACAAAGTTAAGATGATGATAAACTATATAAAAATAAAACAGTATAATAATTTTTAATATCTGACATGTTTTATTATATTTAATATTTTCTCATTAAAATATTTTATATCATAACCATTAAGGAAAGCATTTAATATTTTTCTACAATTAAAAGCATAAAATTGCATTTTAAATGCCCAAGCTTTTTAGAAATTGGATTGTAGCTGTGACATAATCTTTAATTAATGTGAACTATCATTTTACCTTGATTTGTTAAAGTGTCCAACAAGGTCTGAGTGATGTTTCTAAGGCAGGAAAATGGCAAACGCTCACTTGCTAAAATGCTTTCCAAAGCCTAGGCAAAGGAAGAAATTCAGCAACTGAATGACAAGTCAGAAAATCCATTATTTTCATTATATTTAGGAATACACTTTCAGAATACTGAGATTTAAAAGACAAAACTAATTTATATAAAATGTTTCATATAAACACTGGCAGTTTAATAAACATCAGAGTAATTTATTAAATTGCTTTCATATGAAACATTTTGCACAAGTAAATCATGCAACATGCTATATTAAAATACAAGCACAAATCTGAAGATCAGACAACTAAGAAAGATTGAGGTGAAGAACGAAAAAACAAAGAAAAGAGCTAGCATGGAAAAAGACACAGAAGAAAATATTTAATAGGACGAGGTTCAGTAAATCCTATGCTGCTAATGGAATAAAGGGAAATAAGGAACAATAGTTAGAAAAGTATTGACAAAAGTTTACAGTTAAAATTTTGATTGCAATACGCTTACATGACTGGCTAGTCAAGTCAACAAGCATTTATTAAGCCTTAAACACAATTCATTCTGGGCTCTCACTGTTTGGCCAACAACAGATTGGCCAACAACAGGTTGCCCAAGCAGCACTTGGTGGTTATCTTTTTTTTTTTTTTTTTTTGCTTTTTGGAGGGCAGTTGGGGTTAAGTCACTTGCCCAAGGTCACACGGCTAGTTTTTTGTGTTAAGTGTCTGAGGCCGGATTTGAACTCAGGTACTCCTGACTCCAGGGCCGGTGCTCTATTCACTGCGCCACCTAGCCGCCCCTGGTGGTTATCTTTTGGACTCACCAGGCTCAGAGTGAACGTAAGGAGTAATTGTATCTCTTTTAGCTAGAAACTCTGAGGGTCCTCCCCTCCCAGATTGATTTTTTTTTTTAATTAAAGGGGCCATTCCTTGGCTCCCTCGTTAAAACAGCCTTAATCACTGAATGGGTATTTCCTCAGCCAAACTGAGACCTGGGAAAGACCTAAACAATCCTTGCCTTCAAGGAAGTTACATGCTAAAAGCAGAGACATATAGACACCTAGGTAGATGCATGATATATACAGAGTCGATAGAAAATAGTCTTGGAAAACATCAGCTGCTAAGGGGATCAAGACAGGGACAGAATATGAACTGAGTTTTGAAAATGTCAATGAGCATTCTAGGAGTAGAGTATAGGTAATGCTAAGGAATGGAGAAAGGAGATAAAACGTCTTGTTCATAGAACTGCAATAGTAGGCCAGTTGCTAGAATGTGGAGTGAATAGAAGAGAACGAGGTCTAAGAAGCCTAGGAAGATAGAATGGGGTCAGATTATGAAGAGCATAAATACCAAAGAAGTTTCTATTTGATCCTGGCTATAATAGTGAGCCAATCAACTCACCAAGCAGTAGGGTAAGAGGGTTAGACCCATGCTTCAGAAAAATCACCTTTGTAGCTTAATGGAGTTTGGACTGAAATGGGGAGAGACTTTAATCACGGACAGCAGTTAAAACTGGTTAGATTCATAGGCCACAGTAAGTAGGAAGTGAGAAGCATGTAGGGAAAGCACCTATTATATGACAAGCACTATGTTAAGAGATATACAGATATTTCATTTTAACCTCACAATAACTCTGTGAAGTAGGTGCTATTTGTATCCCTATTATTTAGAGAAGGAAATGAGGCAGACAAAGGTTAAGTGACTTGGCCAGCACCATACAGCTATTATGCAAGGCCACATTTGAACTCAGATGTGCCTGACTCCAGGTCCAAAGCTCCATCTACTGCACTGCCTAGTTGCCCAGGCAAAACTAATTTCTCCTGTTTCCAAAATTTCCACCATTAGCATCACTACAGAGATAACGTACAAAAGTTAAGGTGCATGTTTGTTCCCTCTCCCATTAAAACATCAATCTGAATAAATCTGTCAGATTAACCAGTTAAGAGTAAAAAAACGAGAAACAATGCAGATTTCAGGGAAAAAGCTGAAGTAACAAGTTCAATGAAGCTAAACATGTTTAGATACATGAAGAAGCAGGTGGAAAGAACAGGACAAGTAGTGGCACAGAGAGAAATACCCAAAGTATGAGGGTACAGAAAAGGGAGATGATTTTTATCACAGATAAGTGTGTACATATTTACCTGTTTTTTAGTTGCAGGATACTTAATATCGAGAATTAATTCCTTTACTTCAGTTTCAATTAAATCTAAAAAAATCAAATTTTAAATTATAATTTTGCAAAAGTTCACATTACATATCAGCTATTCTATGAGTTTCTAGAATACCTACTACTCTTTTACTTTTATAATAAATCCCTAAAGTGCAAAAGTTGGTTAATTCATTTTTACAGATAAATCCAAAGATGTATGTATAAACTAAACTATAAATTAAGGATCTGGAGTGTACTCATTAGGTTCTATTGCTGATTTTTAAATGATCCAAACTATTAAAAAACATAATTTTTATTTAAGGATACTCACCGAGATTTGAAGTTTTCATTTTCAGTAAAGTTCCTAGTTTCTTCACTAAGTGCAGATCCTTGGCTCGTTCACTCTTCTTATCACTTAAGACAGTAAATAATTACTTATTTTTAAAAAGGAGAAGAATGAAGTTTCCTACATACTTCTAAAAGGTTTAAAGTTTATCTTTCTTCTTTATTTTTTTACTTTTTGTATCCTATTATTAAAGATATCAGTTAAATCTGAAAAAAAAATAGCTCTTTGTTGGCTAAGAGAAAAGAGTTTGCAGAGGCATATTCAATAGAAAAGAGAGAATAAACCTTACCTTAGTGCTAAATGGAAAGGAACATTAACTGTTTTTATACTTCCAGAGACTGGATCAACAAGACAGATCTGGTAAGTCTGTGGCTGCCAACTCTGACTGGTTACATTATTTAAGCCCATTATTTTATAACCAGGATACAGTAACCTAGAGAAACCACATACCAATATTATAAATATGCTGAAGAAAGAAAAAATTGCCAAAGTGTACTTTTGCTAGAATTAAGAATAAGTGAGAAAATATTTATTTAGAAGCACTGATCAACTCTATAGGTATTGATTAATAACAGAAAAAGTGAGCCATCAGTATTCAATTAACAGGGACTTGATTTTCATTAAAAGAAAAAAAGGTAAAAAAGAATACGCATAAATTAGAGTTAAACATGCAAACTGCTTTTCCATGGCCAACAGACAATTTTCCATGAATATCTTTGAAGACAATGGCAACATGGTATTAAAAGTCTAAAGCAGAGAGTTTTAAGACCTGAATTATGACACATAGGGGCCAGGCCATGTGACCTTGGCTCACTTATCTGAGTTTCATGTTTCTCAACCATAAGATGAAGGAGTGAGTCAGTAAAAACACCAAGTATACACTTACACTGTGACAAGTACTGTGCTAAGTGCTGGAGTCAGAAATAAGAAAAGAAAGAGAAAGTGTCTTGCCTCAAGTTGCTTATGATCAAATAGGGGAAGACAACACAAAAAAGAAAGCTAAAAAGCACAGGGGTAGAAGGTGCCCAGTAAACGGACATGCATGGTGAAGTCCAGTCCATGGAGGGCAGCTTGTAGGAACTGAAGAGCTGACTGATCTGTGTGAAAACTCTTTAAATGGAGGCTTTTGGAGGAGCTGGACTAGACTATCTTTTCCAAAGGCTAAAATTCTCCAAGTCTTTGAGATTACAAGGTTTAGGGGAATGGGGCAAGGTAATGAGAAAATGATGCCTGGAAATTTTTGTGGCCTACTAGCTCAAAGAGTCAACATCATGATATGGTAGCCAAAAGAGTTAACATTATCAGAGATATTACTTTAAGAGAGAAACAATAATAAATATCCAATAATAAAGAGATGATAGTCCTGCAGTAGTCTGCCTTGGTCAGGACACATCTGAAGTATTCTGTTTAGTTCTGGGTGGCACACTTTAGGAAAATCATAGCTAAGATAGTGTTCAAAGGAGAGTCCCATGAATGTTAAAGGTCCACAAGTCCATGCCATATGAGAAGAGATTTGAGAAAACAGAGGTTGTTTATCCTTGAGAAGCTGAGAAAGCTTTTTTGGGAAAAGGGGAACAGAAAAAAAGGGTAGAGGAGAAATCTAAGTACTTTGAAGATCCATCATACAGAAGAGGGATTAAGATTTGATTTGCTTTGCCCCAGACGACAGAAACAGAAATGGGCAAAAGTTGCAAAGCAGCAAATTTAGGCTTGATGCAAATTTACAAAAAATTTCCTACTACTCTGCTGTCCAAAAGCAGAGTGAGTTGTCTTGGTAGGTAATGTATTCCTAATGACTTTACTTCTTTAAGTAAGGGTAGAATGACCACTTATTAGACATGAAGCAGAAAGGATTCTTTTTCAGATATGAGCTGGACTGGCTTCTGAGGTCAGTCACTCAACAAACATTTATTAAGTGCTTCCTATGTGCCTGGAACTGTGCTAAATGTTGGAGATTGGGGAAAAAAAGGCAAAAATAATGTCTGCCTTCAAGGAGTTCATATTCTAATAGGGGAAACCTGAAAATAAATAGCATATGCATGAGATGGACAGCTAGACAGAGAGATGGATGCCGCAAGCATTTAAGCTCTGGGTGTGTGCTAAGCACTGAGGATACAAACACAAGCAAGCAAGTCTATGCCCTCAAGGAGCACACCTTCCAGTGTGGGAAACACATGAAAGGTGCTAGAAAGGGGAGAGGACAATTAGGCAACATGTTGTGGCAATGATAAGGAAAAGGCTTGGAAACATGTGCTTCCCAAAAGGCAAGAGAAATTTCACCATCAGACTCCGATAATGCAAGGAAAGAATCCTTGGGAAGAAGATAAGGATGCACAGTATGGTTTCATTGTGTGTGTGTGTGTGTGTGTGTGTGTGTGTGTGGGTGTGTGTGTGTTTCTGTGTCAGATGGTAGCCTTCTCTAGTGTGGGGTGGGGAGTAAGGGAGAGAGCACGGAACTTAAAATGTAACCAGAAAAATTAAAATGAAATGGAAAAAAATTTAAGGGGAAAAAAATGAAGATAAGGATAATGGCAGTAGAGCAGAAGGCATGATATAGAGATATCAGGAAGTGGCCAGAAACTTGGGCCCTGGCAAGACAAGGCAAAAGTTCCCTTTTTAGAACTTGGGGAAGATGGCGGTGTAGAAGGAGCAAAGCACCGCAGCTCCCACACAAACACGCTAAAAACTCATAAAATGGGACTCTAAACAGATTTTCAAGCTCCAAAACTTTCCAAAAGACAGAAAGCACATCTGTTGCTACAGGCAGCTCAGCAGGTAGGGCTCTTCGCAGCAGTCTGGGAGCCGCAGCCGAAACCCCGGCCGGATCAGGCCCCAGGGCATCGGGCAGGGAACCGCATCTATAGGAGAGCAGATTGGCTGCACTGGAGGCACAATTACCACATTTATCAGGCCAGAAGGAAAAAAAGGCTAAGAGAAAGGTCAGTGGATTTTCCTAACTTGGGAGGAGAAGAGAGGGTCTGGCCAAACTGCTCCCAGGGCAAGGAAGCAGTGGGAGGCTGCTGTAGCAGCAGGAACAGCTAAAAGCAGCAGCGGCCTCCACTGAGCTGCTTCAGAGCCCTCGGCCTGCAGATAACAGCGGGGCTGAGGTGATTGATCAGGGCCAAGGGCTCTTGCATTGAGCGGTCTGGATGTGGATCGTGGTCTTGAGTGGTGGTCCTGGTGTGTGCTTTCAGTGAGCCAAAGCTGGGGGGGCTGCAGCATCACACTACTAGCTCCGGCAGCTGTGAGGGCCCCAGCGATTTGGGACAGAACTTTTCCCCTCCAGGAAGCAGAGTTCCACAGAGCTAAAAAAACAAGCAATTAATAGACTGGCCAACAGGAGAAAAACGAGGCAAAGTAAGAATACCAATAAAACTCTAGAATCCTTTTTTGTAGACAAAAAAGAGCTAAGCATGGAGCGGGAGGAAGACAACTCAGTCAGAACTCCCTCACCAAATGCTTCCAAGACACTGGAAGAATGCCTACTAGCTATGGATCGACTTAGAAAGGACTTTGAAAACCAAATAAGAGAAG
>CM053593.1:104152257-104172841 GCA_028646575.1 Pseudocheirus occidentalis
CTGGTCCTAGCTCCCTCCTGAATCTGCCAGACAACCACCTAGATTCAGGAGCTGAAAGCTTACAGGTTCTCCTCCAGTCCTCAGGGATGAACAGCTCCCAGGTCCTTGTCTAGTCCTCAAGGCAATCCCTGGCACACACTGAAGTTCACCGGATTCAGCACACCTCAAACCCTTCAGGACTTCTCTTGCCTGGAACTCAAGGATCAGCCAGGCCACCAACAAACAAAGTCCCATCCTGTTCATATCTTCAGTCAGCCACTGATGAGCCAAGTCCAAAATCTGTCTATCTCTCTAAAATTCTCCTGCTTATAAACACTGGCCTTCTCCCAAGTCAACAAGGGAGTGTCTCAGCCAACAGCATTCTTCCAAGGCAACAGGGGAATTCACACCTTCCAGACAAGGTTCACACCTTCCAGAGAGAGCTCACACTTTCCAGACAGAGCTCACACCTTCCATACTTAGCCCTAAATATCCAACAAACTGATTACCATTACAGGTGTCTAGGTTCTTTTTTGATCATGGCTTTCAGGCAATCCAATGATTTTCAAATTATCTCTCCTGGATCTATTTTCTAAGTCAGTTGTTTTTCCAATGAGATATTTCACATTGTCTTCTATTTTTTCATTCTTTTGGTTTTGTTTTATCATGTTTTGATTTCTCATGAAGTCATTAGTTTCCATTTGCTCCATTCTAATTTTGAACGAGTTCTTCAGTGAACTTTTGGACTTCCTTTTTCATTTGGCCAATTCTGCTTTTTAAGGCATTCTTCTCCTTATTGGCTTTTGGGACCTCTTTTGCCATTAAGGTTAGTCTATTTTTTAAGGTGTTATTTTCTTCAGTATTTTTTTGAGTCTCCTTTAGCAAGCCATTGACTCATTTTTCATTATTTTCTTGCATTATTGTCATTTCTCTTCCCATTTTTCCTCTACTTCTCTTATTTGATTTTCAAAATCCTTTTTGAGCTCTTCCATGGCCTGAGACCAATTCATATTTTTCTTAGAGGCTTTTGATGTAGGAGTGTATCAATAATGCAATATCCACAACACCCATGGTGGTTATGAATATGCTGGTATAGTTGTGAATTACAAAATGCAGCAAATTCTCCACATGGAGGGCAGAACCAAAGTCTTTATTCAGAAACCAGAACACTGAGTCCCAAAACCAGAAGGATAAGTCCCAGAACCAGAAAGCCAAAGTCATTATAGTGGTCACGAAGCTGATACACACGGTTAATGCAGTGAACACCCACATTGCCAAGCCTTCACAAATAGAACAGGCTCCCTCAAGCAGGGATTCCTCTCAGACTCATGATAGTTCCTCAGCATGGTCCTTGGAAGTTCTTGGTAAAAGCTGCAGAAGGAGGATCTCAGCAAAAGGTGCAGTCTCCATGTGGTGACTGAAAGAAAATCTGATGGTCCTTCTGGTTCTCTTCCTTATATACAGTATAGCTCCTCCCTGTTCTGCCCCTTCCTGTTAAGGTGTTAACTACGCCCAAGGAGTTAACTTGAAGTAAAGAGCTAAGTGCCTTTACTAGGTGCAAATAGAAAGGGGTATGGAAGATCTTCTGATTTCATTAACATTACAAGGATCTTTGATTTTGTTGTCTTTTTCTGGTTGTATGTTTTGATCTTGTCTCCAAAATAAGATTCTATAGTATAACTTTTTAAATGCTGTTTGCTCATCTTCCCAGTCAAATACTTGACTTTCTAGCTTTTTGTCAAAGTAGGACTCTGCTTTTAGTGGTGGTGGTGGTGGGTGTATTGTTCCAGGCATCAGGGATTTATATCAGTGGGCTGATCCCCCACTGTCTGTGGGCCCAGAGCTCCAGAAACAGAGGTTAATTCCTCCTCATTACTAGCCCTTGCTTTGGCCCCAGCACAATACACATTTTTCTTTTCCTCCCCCTCTTTTATGTACTTTTCCATGTTGTAATGTAGTCTGTCTGTCTGTCTGTCTCTCTCTCTCACACACACACACACACACACACACACACACACACACACGAGTTCACCTGTTGGCAAGCTATCACCAGATTATGTGCATAGTCCCCCATGTTTACCTCTCCCATCATCTCTACCACACTTCTACCTTCACCCCTGTTCCTTTGTATATATTAAGAAAAAAGTTTATTACTGGGCCCTCTGCTGTCACTCAGTTACTATTGCTGTCTTTGGCTACTACATTTTTTCACTCCTTTTGCATTTCTTTCCTTCTGGGTAGTTAAGCAACAATCTCTTCTATTCTGGTTTTCTTTCAAAAAATGTTCAAAACACCTCTTTATTACCGAGCATCTAACTTTTTTCATGTATGGTTACACTCAGATTTGCAGGGTGGGTCTTCCTGGGCTGCTTTCTGAGACCCACTGCTCATTAAAACACATTATTCCATTCCCTCCTATATTTTTTGGTTGGTGTAAAATCATCTTTCAAATTTCCTTTCCTTTACACTTGAGGGTCTTTCTCCTGATCACTTGCAGAACTTGTGTCTGAATTGAATTGTTAGTCATCGTGTCTTGGAGCTTTGGGCTTTTCTTTTCTGTAGGTGATTTGTGAATTCTTTACGTTCTTCATTCTCTTTGTTCAAAAGTTCTAAACAATTCTCTATTATTTTCTAATTAAGGAGTTAAGGATTTTTTGTCGTGTCACATCTTTCTTAGAGACTTATGATTCCTAGGTTGTCTCTGCACATCTTGTCTTCAAGGCTGGTATGCTCTGTTTGCATAGTAAGCATATTTTCTCTTTTTGTTTCTCTCTTTATAGATTGTCCTTCACTTCTGTATATCTGCATTCCCGATCTACTGTTTTCTTTCATTTCTTTTGTGAGGTCTGCCACTGCAGATTCTAGTTTTTAATCTGCCCGTCATTTTTGCTGTGCAAGGCATAAATTCTTTTCTCATGATTCTCATTTCTTTCCTGAACCACAACAGAACAGCATGTCAGGATTCCTTGTTCTCCTCATGTTCCACAGGGTGTTCTATCTCATCAAGTACTGGATCATTTTCCTCTGTTTAGCAGTATTTATTCACAAAAGCCTTAACTTGTTTACTAGATCTGGATGTCATGCTTCCTTCTGCTGTTAATATTTTCCATGCTGCTTTATCTACTCTGAGTTCTCTTCTTCCTGAGATCTTTGGTAATTTTAGTCTTTACTGTTCCCCTCAGATTTTCCCCTATTTACTTTCTGTGTCCTCTCTACTAATGGTTTCCTTAGGGGCTGGATCTCAAAGCCTTCTTCATTCTGGGCAATTCACAGTTCACTAGTCTAGTTCTCTGCCCCAAGTGGCTTTTGAGTGGTCAGGATTAGCGCTAGCTGTTTACTACACTCTTCCCTCAGGCTTAGTGGAGTATTATACCTCTCCTACACATTCTGTCCTGGTGTCCAGTCCCACTCCCTCTGTTTTTCAGTTCTCTGACCTGGCACCTGCCGTACATAGAGCTGACATGCCACAGGGCTGTCCATCCTAACACTGACAGGTCAGCAATCTGCAGTGCTACCCTAGTAATGGCAATTCAGTGCTTTGCAGCACCATAGCTACTAGATGGCCAGCTGGCTGTTTATTGTGGCCCACGTAAACTACAGCCTAGAGCTGGAGGTCTCTACAGTACTGGAAAGAGGGAGAGGGAACTAGGTTGTTAGAACTGGTTTTGTTGTAAGCCTATGTCAGGTCTCTGTCTTCTAGAGAAGCCTCACTGCTGGTAGCATGGGAAGTGAGAGAGGAGTATTGAGTGAGATCAGGGTCAATGAGCTTTTTTTGTTCTATTTTGTTTTGAGGATCTTTTAGATTCTGGGTGTCCTCAACCATAGAGAAAACAAAGTGCTTTATCTCTAGCATACAGTTTCCATTTTGGAGACATCAGAGAAAATGAGTAGAGCTCCACATTGTTGCTCACATGACCGAGAAATCCTTATTTTCTCTCATGACTTTTTCTTTTTTTTTATATTTTGCTTTTTGGAGGGCAGTTGGGATTAAGTGACTTGCCCAAGGTCACATGGCTAGTTTTTGTGCTAAGTGTCTGAGGTCGGATTTGAACTGAGGTCCTCCTGACTCCGGGGCCGGTGCTCTACTCACTGTGCCACCTAGCTGCCGCCCTGCTCTCATGACTTTTAACTACCACTTGTAGGTAAATGACTCCTAAATCCTTATTTCTGTCTAGCCCTCAATAATATTCTGACCTCCAGACTCATACTTCTACCTGCCAATAGACTGTTACCTCTAACTGAATATCCTATAAGCACCTCAAAGTTAACATGCTCAAATTAAGCTTATTATCTTTCCTTATAAATCTAATTCTCATTCTAATTAATTATCTCCATATGTTCTATTACAACTTCCTTTACTTTTCACGTTCACAACCTTAGGTTATTTCTGACCTCTCTTCCCCCCTCATCAAGCCAGCATCTAGACTGAGTCAGGAAAACCTTAGTTGAAATCCTACCTTTCCTATTTACTAGCTGTGTCACCACAGGCAAATCCCTTAATCTGAGACTCGGTTTCCTCAGATATAAAAGGGTGAGGTAGAGAGTGGGGTTGGCCTCAAGTCCCCCTAAGCTTGAGAGGTAGAATTCTAAGAACTCTATCCCAATAATGATCAGGACCTGCTGAAAACATCCTCCTAATAAATTTAGACCTGGTCCCCTCCTCTGTTCTATCAGTGCTGCCACCACTAGTTAGAGAGGTTTTTTTGCTTTTTTTTTTTTTGGAGGGCAGTTGGGGTTAAGTGACTTGCCCAAGGTCACATGGCTAGTTTTTTGTGTTAAATGTCTGAGGCCAGATTTGAACTCAGGTACTCCTGATTCCAGGAGTTAGAGAGTTAGAGAGTTACTATCTAGTTAGAGAGTTACTATCATTTGCCTAGACTAACAACAATCTTTCAGATCTTCCGGTCTCTACTCTCTTCTGCTCTCTCTTCAGCCCAACCTTCCCACTCCTGCCAGAATTACCTTCTTGTGGAGAAGATCTGGGCAGGTCACTCCTCTGGTCAACACTCTTGAGTGCCTCCCCCTTCTGCCTCCTAAAGAAAGTCCAAAAACCTCCTCTAGACCTCAGAGTCTATACAACCTGGTGATACCCAACCCCTCAGTGTAACAGCAGAGAAATCACTGAACTCAAGAAGACCTGAGTCTGAGTCTTGCCCTAAACACTGAAAAGCCGGGCAAGTCACTTAACCTCTCTCAGTCTCAGTCTCCTCATCTGTAAAAGGGGTAATATAATAGCATCCACCTCACAGGGTTTTTATAAGGATCAAATGAGATGTGTACATGTGTGTATGTACACACGTGTATATGTGTACACATAAAACACATATAAATATGTATGTGCATGTATATGTGTGTATGTGTATGCATACACACACCTCAGGGGGTTTTATGAGAATCAAATGATATGTGTATGTGTATACATATACACGTGTGTATATGTGTATATACACAAAATTTTATTAATTTTAAGATATATATATATATTTCATATATGTATATGAAAATCTTATATTATTCACTTCACAAAATTTATACTACATCCAGGCCAGACAATACAGCCTATGCAACACATCCTGAACCTATCTGCTTCCATCTTTAAACTCTTTGAATTTCTAATCATTCTTCTAAAGCCTGGTGCTAATGCCACCTCCTCCTAGGATAGGGATTCTTAAACTTTCTTTGTGTTTTGTACACCTTTGGAAGACTGGTGAAATTTATGGACCTTTTCTCAAAATCATGGTTTTTTTTTTTTTCTTTTTGGAGGGCAGTTGGGGGTTAAGTGACTTGCCCAAGGTCACATGGTTAGTTTTTGTGTTAAGTGTCTGAGGCCAGATTTGAACTCAGGTACTCCTGACACCAGGGCTGGTGCTCTATTCACTGCGCCACCTAGCCGCCCCCAAAATCATGTTTTTAAGTGTATATAATAAAATACGTAGAATTTTAAAAAATTGTACTGAAATACAATTATTAATATTTTCTTTAAAAAATAAGTTCAGGGGCGGCTAGGTGGTGCAGTGAATAGAACACCGGCCCTGGAGTCAGGAGTACCTGAGTTCAAATCCAGCCTCAGACATTTAACACAAAAAACTAGCCATGTGACCTTGGGCAAGTCACTTAACCCCAACTGCCCTCCAAAAAAAAAAAAAAGCAAAAAAAAATAAAATAAAATAAGTTCATAGATCCCAAAACCCTGCCCAAGATAGGAAAGACCTTAACCTTCATATTTCACCTTGATACGCAGCTGTAATGCAATCATATAATATTTTATACAAGGATAATCTTATGTCCTATTGCCCTACAAGACTACAAGCTCCTCAAGAGCAGGAACCAGTCTTCCCTAAACTCTGAATCTCCTGTAACATTAGGCTCTGCATATGAAAAACATTTAATAAATATGTATTTTATTTTACTGCTGCATGATTAATGTAAGAGACAGGCAACACAGTAAACAGAGTTCTGGACTTGGAATAAAGTCTAGAATTCAAGTTCTACCTCTGACACTTATAGAGTGAATATCAACTTGCAAACCTCGGGTAACTCCATAGGACTTATCCACTAAGTCATATGTCATTTGCGAACTACAGTGATGAAAGGTATTTCTACACCAAGAATTCCTCACATTGACAAAATCACACTCTTCACATACATACGATTATAAGGAGAACAAAAATAATTGTAATACAAAACAGTTTACCTTATCCATCAAGTATGTGGCAGAAGAAAACCTTTTAACTATGAATGTATTCCACATCATTAGGGCAATGCCTATAAATTAAGAACAATAATAGTGAATACAGTGCACAAGACATCTATATAACTCTACCATGTTTGAAGAGCTAGAAGCTTCTTAGAGCTTAGAAATATTATGGGTGATTTAAATTGCTTTCATATTGATTCATTTGCATATTTAGTAAATGAAATCTCTCATCTTCACAATAAGACAACAAACATTACTATACCTCCATAGCAGAATGGAGGGTGGGAATTCTAAAGTCATTAGTATATTGAGCACACTTATGTACATTTTTTTGTCTCCCATATTTCTAAGTCTCTTGATGGCAAGTCAAGTCAAATTGGATACTATTTTTCTTGTGTCTCTGTATCCCCAGTATCTAGCACCAGGTACTAATAGAAGCACATAGAACTAATCATATTTTTAAAGATCAAGTCAATCTATTTCTCTAACGAAAACCTTTTAATAATGAGACCTGTTCTCATGATATCTTGATGGTGAGTTATAATTTTTTCCCTGGAAATCAATTATTATTACATCGGCATGTCAAGCAGTATAAAAAAATCCATACTTAATGGTATGACGTGTAGGTATCAGCTTTTGAGGTATAAACTCAGATTTCTGAGATGTGAACTGTATATACCATAGCCCTCATTCCTGCTGCGGAACACAGAAAGTAAAGCAGTAATTTCTGGGGGGAGACCAATTTTTTCCCAAGATTTTCAAAAAGAGTTTATGTAGAATGGAGACATTCCACATCACCTATTTCATTGCATGGGAAATATCCAGTGAACATAAGAGAGAGAATAACCCCTTTGAGGCCATCTGCCACAGTAGTTAGACCTTCATTCTCATTTAGTTTTAATAGCTGAGACACATATGAAATTTATAAAGATGACAGCAGTATTTCAGAAATAGCAACATCCTGGAACAATTCAAAGTTTTATCTGCTATATATAAGCACACATGAATGAATTTTTGCTTTATTCATTATCAAGAAAGTACTAAATAATGGCCTACTTACCATGCTGTACATGGGCATTAAGAACACTCTTCAAGTGCTCTATAGACCTAATGAAAAAACGTGCTTCCTGACATGTGGGAAAATAAAAAGAAAGGTGATAAAGTAAAATTCAATGTATTTCATGTGCAAATGGAGATTAAAATCATGCTTCAGTAACTAAAGTTATCTTAAAATCTTATAAATCACAGAATAATGTAAAATGTTAACTTATTTACAAGGTTATTTCAATGATTTTGTTTCAGGTTATTCACTCACAATCTCTACTTCTCTTAGATAAATCATTAAAACATTTGGCAAATCTAATGTGATTTACTGTCATCTGATAAGACAGTAGCATCTAGATGCAAAATCTACTTTGATTTTAGTCTTACATTACTACAGTACATGTTTACCTTCTCATAAGGATTTTTGTGCATATGTAACCAAAAATATTTTACAAAGAACATACTTTTTAAAAGAAATATTCTCATTTTCTTTTTTGTTTGCTTTCCTTTCTTTTTAATATTTATTTAGTATGTTATTTTCCCCGGTTACATGTAAAATCAATTTTTAACACTTGTTTCTAAAACACTGAATTTCAAATTCTCTCCCTTCCTCCTTCCCCACTTCCCCCACTCCCACAATGAGAAGGCAAGCAATTTGATATCGATTATACATATATAGTAATGCAAAGCATTTCCATAAGTCATGTTGTGAAAGAAAACATAGACAAAAAAAACCTCAAGAAAAATAAAGTTCTAAGAGAACAATATAAGGGATCAAGATTTAAAGCTATAATAAACTGCTTAATTTTGGAAGTGTAGAAATAATTAGAATATAAACCTTTGCCTAAAATATACCTACATTAGAATATATCAAAGGTCAACTTCAGGTTTCTGACATCCAGTTTTGGGAAGTCAATACATGAGTGAATGTGAAGACAGGGAAGATGTATATAATTTACAAAGAGAAACAACTATTATCTGAACTGTAAATAAATATGTTTAGATATGTCTACTTACTACTATAAACATCTCAGAAGTAATGTCATTTACCAAAAACTGTGTGAATGAGTTCAAGATTGTTTTATCTCTGACAACTAGCTGAGATAAAGGTACTGATCTAAAAGAATATTTTATTTGGGAGCAAGTGGGGATAATTTGGAGGCAAAGGTTACAACATCCAAATATGAGGTCTATCTGGGGCATTACATTTGGTAACATGAAAACATTTAACAACTTAGAGAGGAGTATGGATAGTATAGCTGGAGAGGAAATAGGACACTAAAGGAAAAGTTCAAATTTTATTCAGAGTTGGCCCTACATATCTTACAGAAACAATATCATCTTCTTAAGAACTAGGTTCTAAGTATAAAGCAAGATAATTTCATTGAATTTATGAACATTTGCATATACAGTAATTATCGAGAAGAAATTAGATATGATTCAATAATGATACTTTTATCCTGATTATTAATACATTAAGACTTCAGTCTTGGTTGTCAAATTTTAACCTCACAAAATTAAGACTTCAGTCTTGGTTGTCAAATTTTAATCTCACAAAAGGTGAAAAAGAAATAAAAGTGAATGAGATTTATACTTATTATTACAATATAAAAGTGATGAGAAAAAATTCACCATATATCATAAGCTACTTATTAAGAAACAGTTCCATTTTTGTTCCATATTTGTAGGAATATAGTTACAGAAAAAAAAAAACAATATTTAAGAGTGAAAGATAATCTTACCTCTGGATCTTTATTCCACTGAACAACATATTCCCAACAGCAATGAGCATGTAACACATCTAAGTCAAGACTACAAGGAAACTGTTGATAGGCTAAATTCAGCAATTCTGAAAGTCAGAAGTCGGGACATGTTTTTCATTTCTTCATGTAATGAAAATCAGAAGCATCATTCTACTCTAAGATTTTCGCTTTTATGTATTAGTTTATTTTACCTAGAATGGCTTGTAAATCCTCTGGCTCCTCAAGGAAATCTTTATTAATACCTTCTTTAGCTTCCTCTGGATTTTCTGGAATTCTTTCTTGATGAGCCAATTTTAATATATGAGGACTCAAGTCCTGTTTAAATATCCATTTTGCTACACTGTCAGCAATTCCTCCTAAAGTTTGGGAAGAGGAAAGATGAGGAAGAGACAAAGAAAATCAAAATTTAAGTAATGGACTATCAGCGTTATTAAGATGTCGCTGTGGTGACTCTGTGTAAGTTGGAACATTAGCATATGAACCAAGACATTTAACTCTATTTCTGGCCTTATGCTTAAAAGCATGAAGTAGACAAAGCCCTTCTATGTGCCGGGCACTATGCTAGAAATGTCTCAATCTTGGTTTGGGGTTCTCCCTAATAAAACATAGACTAAAAATAATTAGTATTTACCTTTTGAGGACAAGTGGGATATTACGTTTCAAATCTATCTGTAGCATTAGGAGTTCTCAGAATTTTGTGACTATGCTCCCCTAATTAATACTCTTCCTAATTTTTCCTGTCCCCTTCTGGGAGATAGGGACTTTTTTTCTTTTTGCTTCTATCCCCCAGTACTTAACATAATGCCTTGCATATAGTAAGCACTTAATAAATTCTTGTTGACTTAATTCGCAACACAGAATATTATAAAAATATTCAATTGTATTTAATATTTATATAAAAAAGAACAAAGATTATCTGACATACATTTCTGAAAGAAAATGAGGTCATTTGCTTTGACCCCTTACAAGAATTCTAATTGAATGATGACAGGTTAAAGTACAAAATAAAAATATTTCTGCTCTATAATATCTTAGAAGTATACAGTACGACCTTTAAAAGATGAAATCTATATAATGGCTTTTGCTTAAAAGGACAATATTCTAAGAGCACAATGATGTTATATTTTAGCCATACATATGATAGTAAATGAAAATTATTCAAGTGCATGGTGGGTATCAAGAGTGTTGCGGGTAAAAGATGAAATGACTGAGGAAACAAAGGTTGGAGCTCCCAAGCACATTGATTTATTAGGCAATGGATTCCAATTGCCTAACGAATCAGGACTAGTCACCTTCCTCAGCTTAGGACTGGACCCCCAATGCAAGGGAAAGAGATTTTTATACATTAAAAGCAATTAATCAAATAAGATCAATTAATTAAAAGGAAATAAGATTATTAATTAAAAGGAATCAATTAAAATAAAAAATTAAAATGCAGCATTAGGCAATTTGATTTCTAATTGGAAGAAAAGATTAGGGACTTTCCAAGCTGGGAGGAGGACAGTAAACAGGCACAATTTCCTGAATTCAGAAAAAGAAGGGTCCCACTCCCCCAAGGGTCTGTATTCAAAGAAATATAGAAACAATAATTAGCGGATCAGCATGGGGTCAGTTGTCAGATAAAATATATGGGTTGCTTGAGAGGTACAAATATGAGAAAATTCCTTCAACCAATCTTTCGATCTGGCTGGGTTTCTGGTCAGCATAATCTAGGTCTTTAGTTAAGGGTCGCAAAGCAGCAGGTAGAAGTGGTCCAGCTTCCCAGACATCCAGGGCTAGGTTCAAACAATGCAATAAGATTTTCTCAGAATTCCCACAACTGAATAAAGTTTTCTTGGAAGACAGAAATTGGACTAGACCCACAACTGAATGGAAAGGGAACTGAATTAGTTTCAAAACCCAGTCACAATTTGGAGTCAGTTGTGGTTCACTCAATTCACACCACCACTTGCTGCTTTAATCCTCTCAATGCCCTCAAGGGCAAGTTACCTTAGAATTTAAAATTAGGCAAAAAATGTATTAACACAGAGAAATAATGGAATTCAGTACCAGAATTCAAGAAACTCAAGAACATAAATTACTTGGGGCTTCTCTTTGATAAGAAATGCTTGAAACACTTGAAAGAAGTTTGATGCGAATTAAATTTAGACCAACATCTTAGGTTATATACCATAACAAACTCAAAATGGACGTGACTTGAATATTTTAAAAAGTCAGACCATAAAACAATTAGAAGTGAGCAGTATGGGACGGCTAGGTGGTGCAGTGAATAGAGCACTGGCCTTGGAGTCAGGAGGACCTGAGTTCAGATTCGGCTTCAGACACTTGACACACTTACTAGCCATGTGACTTTGGGCAAGTCACTTAACCCCAACTGCCCTCCAAAAAGCAAAAAAAAAAAAAAAAAAAAAAAAAAAAAAAGAAGTAAACAGTATCAAGTGCCTTTCACAGCTACAGATGGGGAGGAAGTTCATCACCAAACAAGGGAGATGGGCAATCACAAACTACTTTTTTGAGTACTAGACTCATGACTTCATTTCTTTAAGGACTTCCAGTGAGGAAACTCCCTCCCCACTAATGTAGACTGTCACTTGCTATGAAACTTTTGGAAAGTTGGTTGGGTACCTATCCAGGGTTACACAGGGAGTAGGGGTGTCACAAACAAAAAAATCAGTGCAACAAGGAGGGACAGGGAAGTAATGGAATGGGAAAAACATTTGTATCAACTATCTCATAAAGGACTGAGGTGTGTGTGTCTGCATCTATGTGTGTATCACAAATGTACAAGATCAAGAACCACCCCCACAATGGATAAGTGGTCAAAAGATATTAATAAACAATTCTGAAAGGAAGAACAGAAAATTATTAATAACCACATGAAAAATAGCTCCAAATCACTAAAAAAAAAAAAATGAAAAATGCAAATCAAAATCCTGGGATTTCATCTGATATCCAGAAAACTGAAAGAGGTTCTTCCTGGTCCTTCTATAGGCTAGTCCTCTCTAAGGTTACTTTTTCTCTCTTCTGTATGGATCTTACATATACCCATTTACTGCCAAGTTATCTCTCCCATCAACAGGAAAACTCCTTAAAGTCAGGACTGTTTTTCTTTTTCTTGCTTTCCTTAGCACTCAGTACAATGCCTGGGACTGAGTAAGCACTTTATAAATGCCTGTTGATTGCTTGTTCATAAATATCAAAGGAGACAGGTATGCTAATACTCTGCTGGCAGAACCGTCACATGATCTAATAATTTTGGAAAACAATTTGGGATTATGCTAAGAGAGTGAAAAAAATTGCCAAGACTCTGATGCAGAGAACCTACTTCTAGGTATATGCTCTCAAGGGGGTTAAAGATAGAAAGACAATCCTATAAAGCCAAACTTCCACAGCAGTACTTTTTGTGGTACTAAAGAACAGGAGAAAAAAATAATTGCTATGACCACCAAATAAAGAATTTTTAAACAGAGATATTATTGAAGCATAAGAAATAATGAACAGAAATAATTCAAAGAAGCAGAGGAATAATTAAATGAATTGGTGAAGAGTAAAGTAAAAAGAACCAGGGAAACAAAATACAGAGTGACTAATGATACACATGGAAAGAACAACAAAAAGATTAAAACGAATGTTTCATAATTATATTAACATCAGGCTTGACTTCAAAAAAGAAATATGGGAATGTAACCTTCTCTTCTTTTCAGGGGTAGGGGTTTACTGGTGAGAAAAATGTACATATTATAAAACTCAGCTGATGTGTTAAATATTCTGGACTGTTTTCCCTCATCCTCTTTTTAATTCTTTGTTATAAGAGATGGCTCATAAAGGCAGCTGGAGGGAAAAGAACGATAACTAGAAATGAAGGTGACATAAAAACAAAATATTTTAGTAAAAATTTTAATGAAAAGCTAGAAAGATAACTGAGACAATTATGTACAGATATACAAAAAGGGCATAATATTTTTGTACACATATGTACATGCACTTGTACATACGTTAGGCTGAAAAACTTAAATGAATTTTACCTTTTCCTCCTTCTAGTAACTTCTTAACAGAAAGACTCATAAGTGGCTCAGTCTGTAAAGAAGAGAGTTTGGAGCTTCGAGTGTTGGATTTACTATGAAGCAAAGTCTGAAGTATTAGGCAATCTTCTAATTGCTTCAAGAGAAGTTTCCAGTATTCAGTATCAAGGGAAAGAGCCTCCCAGGAATCAGTGAGTCCCTCTGGGTCAGTACCTACAACTGTTTGGGAAAACTAATAGAAATGGACTGATTATAGTCTGATAAACAATAATCATCTTTATCTTTAAAAAGTTCATTTAAAAACTGCCTAATAATTAGAATGCAATTCCCACAGTACCACAGGAATTATATGTAAATCATATACAAACAAGTCAATTTTCCATAACTTGGCCGTGATCTTTGGGGAACTGTCCCCAAAGGCATACAATTAGAGCCCTAATCCCCTGATTTTAACAATTATTTCTTTGTAGTTTCAATTTTATGTTAACTGGATCACTTTCTTCCCTATTAGATTATGTAATTGTGTAGCTGCAGAAAATGTCTACCTTTTACCTAAGAAGTACATTTTTTAAAACTCCTAAGATTGAAAAAATAGTGTGCAATATTTAGATTACCTAAGAATTATCCTCTCTCTGAATCACAAACATAACAGAATCTATCTCAAGACCATCTTTCTTTACCAAATGACCTCAAAACAATTCTCTTTAGAGGCATGTGAGAGGGAAAAAAAAAAAACATTTTTCATTAAGTTTATTTTACTTTGTGTTTCCTTTTTTTAAAAAAAAGGTTCTACTAAACTGAAGAGGTGAGATTGAGAGGGTGGACTGGAAACTTAGAAAAACAGTAGAATAAAAACTAATAAGAGTTCAGATATCTGAAATGAGACTTAATTTAATGCCACCAATTCAACCAAGCTGTACTTGAAGACACTCTCAGGTTATGAAAAGCTTTTTAATCTGTACAAGTCAGAGTGGCTATGTTTATTTCTCAACAAATTTTGGTGGTTCAAGCAGTTTCACCACATTGGTTATATTTGGAAAATATATGTTACATGTCTTACTTATTAACATGAAATTTTGCAAAAAAACTAACAAGGTTTAAAGTTAATACCCACAAATCTATTTTAGCTACTTTTTACCACTTGTTTTGTTGACTATAAATTAAATAATTGTATTATAACAATCCATGTTTTAAAAAATCTGGTATTCCTTAACTGAATTTGTAATCACTAAGATATTAAGACAATTCACAACTCTGTTTACAGGAAATGACATTTCTGAGTTCTCTAGATGTGACAGGAAGTAGATTCCACAATGCTAACCCAATGGGCAACTTGTAGAGCTCAAAATCATATAAAATAATATTTGTAGAGACCTGGAATAAACACTTGAGGACTTCCTCATCTGAGAATCAGGAAGGCAAAGCCCTCTGAAATTAAGTGGCTAGCCCAAAGGGGCAAACTTGTAGGACTAGAACCAAGGTTTCCTGACTCCCTAGGTCAGTGATATTACTCATTTTGAAAGTATGTGTGAATGTCATCTAGAAGGAGATTGAAATCTGCAGAATTTCAATCAATATCAGCAGATACACATTTCAAATTCTAAGGCTTCACCCATGGGCAATGTCCTAATAGAATAATAAACGTCCTAATAGAAAAAGATATTAGCACAGATTCATAGAGCATCTTTTGCTGACTTACTTTTTTCTCAGCTATAGTATCAGATATTTGTGCTGCAACAGAATGCCCAACATGTGCTGATAACAAGGCAGCTGCATTATTCTCAGACTGTATACAAGCCATGCGCATTTGCTGCCACCAAGGGGATACAGACTGTGAATCCCATGATTCATCTATTGCAACTGCAAAGGAGGGAAAAAAATTTCATTTGTCTGCTGTAGTTCAACCGTATTAAGCACCTACTCTGAAAACTAAAATCAAACGGACATATCTATGTGATAGAAAAGGTTAAAAAGTGAATAATTCAAACCCAAAGAGTTAAATTTCAGGTTAGGCAGTTTCAATCAACGATCCTGTTCTTGAAGCCAAGTCTCAACTGATCACATCCAAAAAGGTCATCACTTCTAAAACTGTTACTGTGGTAATATCCTATGACAAAACTGTAGTTCTGATCACTCATATATAAAAGGAGAAAAGTCAGAGTTGAACTTTTCTTGATATTGACTCATTATCTATATAAATGTCTTCTGCTGTTTTATACTTCTTAAATTTTAACTTCCATTGATGAATATAATCTTATAAACAAAAAGACTAGAGGGAAAAAGAAAAAAGTCTAGAAACTTAATGATTATTAGACATAAAACAAAAGATAGGTCTTTGACACAGTATTAGCCACCTAAACATGTTTACCTGTTTCCTTGAGCCCTTTTCAACATCTTTTCTGTGTATTTAACATAAATATCACTGTTTTTGTTATGTTTAATTAGATAGTTGTAGTCAGGGCATATACTATTCTTTTAGTCTTGCTTTCTTAGTCTGCTTAACTTTGTAAGTCTTTTCATATTTCTTTTAATTTTTAATATTCATAATATCTTAGCTCAGGATAACATTAATATACCATAATTTTTTCAGCCACTCCCAAGTATTGAACACCTAGTTTGTTTCCAGGATTTTGCCATTACAAATCATGTTAATAATTCTGCAGCTAGGTCTTTTTTTTTCCTATTAAAAACTTTCTAAGGGTACCTTAGTAGTGAAGCCACTGAGTATGAACATATTTTGTAACTCACTGTATGATTTCATTCTGCTTTCTAAAAAAATACCAAATCACTTCATACCTCCATCAGCAATGAATGACCATGTCAATTTTACCTTAGGCATTCCCATACTGAACTGCACCACTTTTTATTATTTTTACAAATTCTGATCATACTATTGTTTTTTTCTTTTTGCTTTTTTTTTTTGGAGGGCAATTGGGGTTAAGTGACTTGCCAAAAGTCACACGGCTAGTTTCTGTGTCAAGTGTCTGAGGCCGGACTTGAACTCTTGTCCTCCTGACTTCAGGGTCGGTGCTCTATTCACTGTGCCACCTAGCCGCCCCCTGATCGTACTATTCTTGATGAGTATTAATTATCACATACAAAAATAGGATATTTATTACTGAACTTAATGAGATGTTTCTAAAAAAGTATAAAGTTCAATTTTATAAATGGAATCATATTTTAAAGACTCCTAAATAATTAGCAAAATAAAGAGCTACTTCTTCAGTACCTTCCAAACTTGCTAGAACTAACCTTACACTGATTTGAACATTTCAGTAATTCTGCAAATACTGATGTAGTTCAAGTATGACAAATTAGAGATGAGCAATTAGGATAACGACAAGCATATATGTAAAGGCATGTTTCTTGTATTTTTTAAAAAGAATATTTTTGAGAATTATGAACCTATACGTATCTTTAACGCAACTTACCTTTCATCTTGCTCAGAAGTGAAAGCATAGTGTGAAGACAGCAAACGGACTGTGGTTTATCAAGAATATCTTTTTCTTTAGAGAGCCAAACATTCAGGAGTAGAGACTAAAATTAAAATTTTCAATAAGTCATTCATTCTAAAACAAACTAGTTTTCAAAATTATCTTATATTTGCTAGATATACTATATCCATTTTTTGAAAAATCTTGCATTTTTGTAAATACGCTGTATGTCCAAGCCCTTTTTGGGCACATAACAGTGACTGCCTATACATTGTGCTTTACTAAGTTCCTGCCTACTTAAAAGTATCTTCCTTTTCTTCCTTCAAGGTACCTGAGATTCTCATCATTCAAGTCACTCCTTTGGATTAAAGCATTGCCCCCAAATACCCATATTAAAGTACAGATTATGTGTGTGAGAGGCATGACATTAATATAGCTTAAATAATTTTGCTAGTTCTTACTTAGTAGAGAAAGGGAATGAAAGAAGGCCATACTGAGATGGGTTTTTTTGATTGTGAAAACAAGAGTCACCGAAGAACTAGAGAATGGGTCACTATCTAAATAAGTGTTACTACTCTTCCTGGTAGGAGGACCCTTAGTGCTTCTAGAGAGGAAGGGCCAAAACAGGAATGAGGGAGGGGTTACTGAAGTTTATTTCACAAATATCCGAATTCTGCCTAAGGCCACCTGTAAGAAGAACCAGTGTATCACAACACTTCTCCACTTCCCCTAAAATGCTCTTATTACTGTTAAATCACAAAAACATCTTTTGAGCAAAAACACTACATCAACATTTATGTGATTTTATGTCAACCATCAATCCCACAATATTAAACTTGGCCCATTCTGAGCCAATAATATATATGATTTATAAGATTTTCTCAGACTAACTTGGGAGTTTATAAACAGTTTAGTAGCACAGGATTATATGGATGCACTTGGGGATTAGCCACAGTGAAAGATTTTCAACAGTAACTGCAATGCTGTAGTGCAGCGGTTCTCAACCTGTGGGTTATGTTCAATTTGTAAAATGAAAATACATCCTGCATATCAGATAGTTACATTACAATTCATAACAGTAGCAAAATTACAGTTATGAAGTAGCAATGAAAATAATTTTATGGTTGGTTTAAGGGTTGTGGCATTAGGAAGGTTGAGAACCATTGCTGTAGTTAATTATGGTTTAAAGTTGTAAAGTAAAGGTAATTAAAGATAGGGATTAGATAAGCTTACATATAATACTTCAACTTGTAAAAGTTTTCAAAAATTAATAAACCTCAAAATTTCTATTAGAACCATTTATAAATTCCATTCTCTTTTTCTAACTATTCATATAATCTATGTTGCTGTTTTAATTTTTACATTCCTATTTTGATTAGGCTAAAAATATCCTCCAATACATATAACAGATATTCCAACTACTAACATTTTTTGTGACAATCAAATTGCAAGGAAATAGGAAAGTAGAATTTATTGTTCGTTTTGGATATCATGCTAAGTTTGTACTAGATACATTTATATGTCTCTTAATTTCAGGACCTATAAACCAATATTTATTTTTCTATGATGGTACTAGTGTGGGAATTAAGCAAACCACACTGACTCCAGTCTGTGATTCAATTCTGAAGCTAGCTCAGTTTCCCTTCTGCTCAATTAAGGTTCTAGTCCAATTTCTGTCTTCTGAGAAATTTTTATTAGATTGTTTGAACCTAGTCCTGCATGGCTAGAAAGTTGGACCACCTCTGTTGCTAAGGGACCTTTGACAAAGGACTTAAGTTATGCTGATCCGAAACCCAGTCAGATCCAAAGATTGATACAAGGAGTTTTCTCACAATCATACATCTTAAGTAACCCATATGTCTTATCTGATAACCCATACTGATCAGTCAGTTTCCTTTTTCCTTTGATTGAATACAGCCACTTGGGGGGAAATGCAATACCTCTTCTTCTGATTTTAGGAAATTGCACCTGTTCACTCTCTCCCTCCCAACCTGGAAACTCCCTCATCCTTCCTCCAATTAGAAATCAGATTATTTGACCTTGTATACTGGTTTATATCCTGTTAATAGTTTTCTTTTAATGCATAAAAATCTGTACCCCTGTGTTCAGGATCCAATGCCAAGCTGAGAAGATCTGGTCCTGAACTGCTATGCAACTGGCACGCATTACTTAATAAATCAATATGCTTAGGAGCCTGAACCTTTATTTCCTCAGTTATTTCAGGTTTCATCTGTCACACCATGTCCTCAAATATAATTGATTTCAGCATCAGGTAGGATTTCTCACAATAGGAGTTATGAAGATCACTAATGCCAATGCATTTAAATTTATTTAAATCTGCACACAACAGGGTCTTGCTTTTTATCCTTGCTGCTTTTGTGGATTATTTTAGTATTATGAAATTTAACATGAGAGATATAAGTTCAGTTTGATTATGATATCATATTCAGTGATTACCAAAATGAAATATGTCTTCTGTTTCTTAAAAATGTCAAGCAGAACATATATTGCAAATATAATTATTGAATTTTACATTAAATTACTAAATTTTTCTTAGTAATTTAAATATTGTTATAATTAAAGTGATGCATATTTTGGAAAAAAAAAAGTCCTGATAAAAAATGAGAAACCTATAATGAGCAGCCAATGAGCTAACAATGTTACAGTGCCAAAGCTATGTCCCCAAAGGAAAACCAAAGAGGAAAACAAACCATAGCAAACTCTACTCTGTCTCTACTGTAAATATCCTTCTAAAAAAAGATTTTTATTTTTCATGTTATAATTTTATGCATATTGGTTTTTTTTCCTTGTTATCTGTTGTAAATTCATCTATAAAATTAAGTTTGGGGATGCTTAATAAGCAGTGTTATAAAGTATGGTAGTACAGGCATAGTTAAATTGTCTAAATCAGACCCCTATTTGTTCTTTTAAAGAAACAAATAGATTCTAAATTTTGCATTTATCCTAAGTACTCTCAGAAATGTAGAATTTGTCACTGATTTCACATTAAAGGTTTTATAAGTATCAATTTAACAATTTTCTTTATTCTGATGTCTTATCATTCGTTAGTATAAAAATAACAATGTTCAGGGGCGGAGCCAAGATGGCGGCATAGACGCAGCAAAGCACCACAGCTCCCACACAAACACGCTAAAAAACTCATAAAATGAGACGCTAAATAGATTTTCAAGCTCCAAAACTCTCCACAAGACTGAAAGCACATCTGTTGCTACAGACAGCTCAGCAGGCGGGGCTCTTCGCAGCAGTCTGGGAGCTGCTGCCCCAAACCCAGCCGGCTCAGGCCCTGGGGCATCGGGCAGGGAGCCGCAGCTATAGGACAGCAAATCGGCTGCACTGGAGGCACAGTTACCACATTTATCAGGCCAGAAGACAAAAAGGCTAAGAGAAAGGTCAGTGGATTTTGCTAACTGGGGAGGAGAAGAGCGGGTCCGGCCAAACTGCTCCCAGGGCAAGGAGGCAGCAGGAGGCGGCTGTACCAGCACGAACGGCTGAGAGCCGCAGCTGTTTCAGAGCCCTCGGCCTGCAGATAGCAGGGGGGCTGACACGACCCATCGAGGCCAAGGGCTCTTGCGTTGAGCGGCCTGGATCTGGATCGGGGTCTTGAGTGGTGGTCCTGGGGTGCGC
>CM053593.1:104173341-104195130 GCA_028646575.1 Pseudocheirus occidentalis
AAGCATTTGTTGTGGGAGTTCTGACTGTGTTGTCTTCCTCCCGTTCCATGCTTTGATCTCTTTTGTCCACAGAAAAGGATTCTAGAGTTTTATTGCTGTTCTTATTTTGTTTCCTTTTCCTCATGTTGGCTAGTCAATTAATTGGTTGGTTTTTTTAGGTCTGTGGAACTCTGCTTCCAGGGGGGAAAGCCCTGTTCCAAATTGCTGGGGTTTCCATAGCTGCTGGAGCTATTAAGGGAGTGCTGCAGCCCCCACCAGCTTTGGTTTGCTGAAAGCTCACCCCAGGACCACCACCCAAGACCACGATCACTGCTTAAGGCAGGACTGGGCGTTATTGCTCAAGTCCAAGCAAAATTGCTCAAGGCATAGACCCTGCCTCCTTCCCTAGTTAGCATTTTATATTTTGTCTTTGAATCATTATGCTGCATAAGGTTCATTATGGTGTAAGGATCTTATTAAGAGACCACTCTGTCCTGTCCCAGCAGGGCTCCATGACCCCACCCTGAGGGACCCCCATGACACAGCAAGGTCGCACCCTTGTACCCTTGCACCATATTCCCAAATTAACCCTGAGCTATAGATATGACCAATGGCTGGCTTTTTGCTTTTGTACGTCATGCTTCTACTAGCTCCCCTCCCTGGTTGTGGTTTTGTGGTTTTGGCCTATGTAATCAAGTTTGTAAATCCCAAAGATCACTACTCATTTGAGTGAATACACTCAGGTAGTTGGGCGCTTAATTAATAAATCCACACCTAGGGTGGCTAGGTGGCGCAGTGAATAGAGCACCGGCCCTGGAGTCAGGAGTACCTGAGTTCAAATCCGGCCTCAGACACTTAACACACACACACACACACACACACACACACACACACACACACACACACACACACAAACTAGCCGTGTGACCTTGGGCAAGTCACCTAACCCCAACTGCCCTCCAAAAAAAAAAAAGAAAAAAAAATAAATCCACACCTAAATTTATCTTGAACCCAGGTCTTGGCTCACTCTTACTCTCTGAACAACAGTGCATACAAATATTCTGAATAAACAGGACAGTTAAGAGTTGTAGCACTTACACATAACGTTAAAAAGAATAGAAGGTAGGGGTGGCTACATGGCGCAGTGAATAGAGCACCGGCCCTGGAGTCAGGAGAACCTGAGTTCAAATCCAGCCTCAGGCACTTAACACAAAAAGTAGCCGTGTGACCTTAAGTCACTTAACCCCCCACTGCCCTCCAAAAAAAAAAAAAGCAAAAAAAAAAGAATAGAAGGTACTGAATTTTCGTAACTGCAAGATACAGAATATAAAATTATCTTTTTCTGTTGTAATTAACTCTGAATTTGTTTTTTCTATATGTTTTTATAATTTACAGACAAAAGAGCAGATTTGTACTTGGAGGGAAAGGACCAGCTTGGAGGCTGGTTTCACTCTTCCTTGTTAACTAGCGTGGCAGCAAGGAAGAAAGCTCCTTTTAAGTAAGTATCTATGTCACAAATAAACTAGTGAGTTAATTTCAGCATGAATTTATTGAATGCCTATAACAGATCAAACACAATGCTAGGAATGGAGCAGGATGCCAGAACATTATAACATGCTTTCTGACTTTTGAGAGCTTTACATATTTAAAATAAATGGCAAATAATTAAAGTATATTGTCTTTGCCATAAATTATAAGTCCTCTAGGGGGATCATTATGGCCTGTCATAATTGAGGGGAGGCAGTTGGATTGAGAAATGGATAAGCTTTGGATGGGTAGAGAAAATTGGATGTACCCAGAGGGAGGGAGGACATCTTGAGCTTCAAATGCCATTATACTTGTAATATTCACAAACAATTGGCAAACTGGATATATAGAACCTGGAAGTTAACATTAGAAATTAGCTTACCTTAGAACTAAAGTATTGTAACCTCCCAGTCAGTATGCTTCCATTAGATTAGAAACTATAATATGCCGTAAAAATATATGTTTTATAAAATTAAGTTGAGACTAAGACAGAGTGGTATAGTAGCAGGCCCTGGAGTCAGAAAGATCTGGGGTCAACTTCCATTTCTGAGTCACACTGGCTATGTGGCCTTTAGCAGGTCAGTTTTACTTTTTCATTTCTTTCAAAGCTTTGAAGTTGCTTTCTAGTCTTAAAACTAGAAGTTGTAGAGTATTTGTTAATGTGTGTTGGTAAAGGGAGTTTCTTCTGTGGGAATTCTCTGCATTGATCAAATAAATTACAGGTTCAGATGAGAAGAAAAAAAATATATGGTCACAGTATGCTTATTGAATTGAAGCTCTTATCCTTTGCCCATTCCATCTTGACTGTCTCCCCAGATGAGCCCAAAACAAAATAGTTTAATTTTTTTTCCTCCATCTTTACAGTGTTCTTCACCTCCTCCTTCTTGAAAAATGAGAGCTCAGAATGAATGGTGCCTGTGTCTACTACCAGGAATGGGAATAAATTTCTTTTTAGAATCTTGTGGCCAAGGTTCTAAAGGAGAAAGGAGAAAGAATATGTGGGGCTAATTAAGCTTTTATAGTCAATTGTATATGCTACTAGAAGTTAATAGCACATTAATATTTCCCCCACCTCCCCCAAATTCTTATTCATTTATTCACTTTTCTTTCCCTTGCACATGAACTGAACAATCACATTTGGGATTATGTTTTCACCAAAGATTGCTCGTGGACCTTTTTTTTTTTTAACTCATCCTATTTTAAGCAACTGATAAAGTATATTAATTTTAATAACTATATAAAAAGGTTCTAATCAATTTTAAGGCAGTTTGTGTTTTTATCACCTAACACTCTTTATTATGAAAGTGATTGATTTTCCTTTTCAGGACTGTTTTGGTTCATGGTTTTGCTGTTAATGATAAAGGAGAAAAGATGTCTAAATCTCTTGGAAACGTGATTGACCCAGAGGTTATCATCAATGGAGGGCAAGTAAGTGACTCATAATAAACAATGGACCTCTTTATTATTTTACAGATTTTGGATTGTTCTAGTACTTAGCTCCTTACATTTTTTTACATTGCTTTATATGTGCTTACATACAGGGTCACCTGCCATGGGATCTTATCTTCTGTCCTCATTTCACAAATGCCATTATACTTGTAATGCTTCAAATGCTTATATTTGACAAATGATGAAACTAAAAAATGGAGGTTGTATGTTCTACCTAAGGTTACCCTGATACTCAGTAGAAGATCTAATTTGAGTTTGTTTTTAGGGACGAAGTCATTTATTAGTAGACAGGTGTCAGAATTTCATGTGTATTATTTAAAATTTTTGTCTGTTTAGTAAACAATTCAGATTTTTGTTTTATTCAGTCTTTTTTTTTTCAGTGACCCCATCTGAGTCTTTGGGGCAAAGAATAGTTTACCATTTTCTTCTTCAGTTCATTTGACAGATGAGGAAATTGAGGCAAACATGGTTAAGTGACTTGCCCAGGGTCACACAGGTAGTAAGTGTCTGAAGCCAGATTTGAATTGAGGAAAATGAGTCTTACTGCCTCCAGGCCTGGTACTCCATCCACTGTACTACCTAGCTGCTCTGGTAAACCATTTAATTACAAGCAGTTAGCAGTAGCTGCAGTTTTAAAATATTATCCAGCTTTTTTAGGTATAGTCACAGAGAAAGCTGGCAGGAGAAGAGAAGACTTCAGAAAATAGAAACTGTTAAATATTCATTTTATTTTGGTACTATTAGAAAATATACATTTGTCTTTGGAGAATTAATTACCATTATTATTAATTGACACAGGTCTGATGTTGCTGATATCCTGACTTTCTTTGCACATGATACAGATTAATTTAGGATCATACGATAGTAGATTGAGAGACAGAAGGGACCCTAAAGACTATCCAGCCCAGTACCCTTATTTTGTAAATGAGGAAACTTAAGACCAACGAGGCTAAGTGATCTTAAGCCCAAGATCACACAGATAGTACATGTCAGAGGGGAGGTCTTCAAAATCTCATGTCAGAGGTGAGATCTTCAAGAGTTAAGTCTTCTAACTCAAGACCTTCTTTCTCTTTACAGTAAGCCAGTTTGTTATTCATTAAAGGAAATTATCCAGACCAGTAATATATTGCTATCCTGGTTTGCCAGTGACCTGCCAGTGTCCATTATTCAATGCGTTGGGTCCAGAATTACTAGAGAATCCTGGAAATCCTTTTATTGATCCCTCCCATCTTCCCTTCCATTCTGTTATTCTCAGGTAGGGGGTCCATTCAGAGGAGGATTATTATATTCCAGCTAATAAGCCTATGTGGACCTGTCTGTTCTATTTAAGTATGTATAGCAGTGCCTGATAGATGAGGTAGGAATTATGTATGCACTTGATAGAATGCATTGAATGAATGTACTTTGACTTTTGCAGACTTTGACTTGAGATTGTGGACCCCCACATACTTGTATTGCTGTTCTAAACCTTCAGTGTTGAGCTGAAATGTTCCTATTTCACATACTGCTTATAGGCCTACTTTGAAATGTATAGTTTGTAATGCTTGTTTATATTTTTCTCACAAAAAGGATCAAAGCAAAGATCCTCCCTATGGTGCAGATGTCCTTCGATGGTGGGTAGCTGAATCAAATGTCTTCAGTGAATTGAAAATTGGGCCACGTATACTTAATGCAGCCAGAGATGATATTGACAAGGTCAGAATAATTAAATTGTGTTTTTCTGGAAGCAAAAGGTTGCCAAACAATTGCAATTAAAAACTACATTTTACTTTTGGTTAAAGAAGCTTAAAATGCTATTAATTTCAGTTTGTCCACTAAGTAATTATCATGCATTTATAGAGAATATTATTAGTATTCTATAGAGAATACTCTATAGAGAGTATTCTACTGCATATAAATGCTGAAATAGTCTCTATCTTCCCTCTTCTCTCTTAACCCCAACTTAAAGGAGTGAGGTACATTTCCTCACCTATTCTTTGGAGCCAAAAAACAAATACTTATTTTTTCAAATGTTTTTTTTTCAATTACATGTGAAAACAATTTTTAACATTCATTTTTTAAAATTTTAAGTTCCAGATTCTCTCTTCCCTCTCTCCCTGAAAAAGCAAGGAGTTTGATATAGGCTATACATATGCAGTCATACGAAACACATTTCCGTATTAGTTGTGTTGATAAAGAAAAATTTTAAAAACCCCAAGAAAAATAAAATTGTTTTTTAAAGTATGCTTTGTTATGCATTTACTTTTTTTTTTGGAGGGCAGTTGGGGTTAAGTGACTTGCCCAAGGTCACACGGCTAGTTTTTTGTGTTAAGTGTCTGAGGCCGGATTTGAACTCAGGTACTCCTGACTCCAGGGCCAGTACTCTATTCACTGCGCCACCTAGCCGCCCCTTTGTTATGCATTTAGATGCCATCAGTTCTTTAAAGGTAGATAACATTTTTCAAATCAGCAGTGATTTACAGCGTTTTTTCATTTGACTATATATAGCTTTGATTTCTTCTTCTGAAGAAATATCATATCATATCTTTTGGCCGTTTATTAATTGAAGGATAGCTTATATTATAAATTTTGACTCAGTTCTCTGCTTATTTGAGAAATGAATCCTTTAAAGAAATTTGATGTGAATTTTTTTTGCAGTTATGATTTTTAGCTGTATATTTCCCTCCATCCTATTTTTCCTTTCTCCTCTCTCTATCTTTCTGTCTCTCCTTCCTTTCACCCTGTCCCTCCTCAAAAGTGTTTTGCTTCTGACTGTCACCTCTCCCAATCTGTCTTACCTTCTACCAGCCCCCCATCACCTTTCTCTTATCCCATTCTTCTGCTTTCCTGTAGGGTAAGATAGCTTTCTATACCTAATTGAGTGTATATATTATTCCCTCTTTGAGCCAGTTCCAATGAAAGTAGGGTCTAAGTGTTGTCTGCCACCCTACCATCTTCTCCTCTTCTGTAGAAGCTCTTTCCCACTTCATTTATGTGAGATAATTTACCCCATTCAACCTCTCCTTTACTCCTTCTTCCAGCGCATCCCTCTTTCTCACCCTCTAGTTTGCTAGTATTCCTCCTTGCCCTAGGACTATGGATCAGCATTTGGACAATGCAGAGTCCCGTACCCAATGCCAGCAAAGGCTTCTCTGGAATCTCCTTCAGACCAGTTGTCCAATCCCCTTACTGCCTGTGGACTGAGATCTTTGGAAGCCATCTCCACAACTGATTCAGTCACCCCCAAGGCCTGCTGCTAACTTGCCATGGCTCAGCCTGTGCTATGCTCTGACCCCAGTGAGGCAGACTATCCTCTCAACCTTTTCTAAGTTGTCTCTTGAACCAGAAAATCGTTTTACCCCGTCCTTTGGCTGGCTCTGCTTCAGAATGGTTCTACTTAAGAATATTTTTTTGAGGAGTTATTTTAAAATTGTTTGGAAGGGTGTTTAGGAAGGCTCAGGCAAGTCCCTCCCTGCCTTTATTCTGCCATCTTAGCTCTGTCCCCCCAACAAATACTTATTAAATAATACTGTGTGCAAGACTTATCTTTGTATTTATTTTATTGTTGTCTTGATTTTTAAATCATCTTCATTTCTGAATAATAATTCTTACCCTGTTCAGTGAGCCATCCCTTATAACAAAGAATTTTTTAAAAGTTTTTAAAAAATAGTTCAGGAAACTGTGGCAGCCACCAAATATAAGAGTATATACAAAGTTTCACCCCATTATAGAAAAGAAATAAGGAAGGGAAGGGTCATTTCCTCTTTTCTAGGTCAAAATATTGCCATTATAATGATATAGTATTTAATTTTGATTTTTTTGTTCTTTTCCTTTTCTATTACCGTAGTCACTATATTTTGTTTTCCTGATTCTATTAACTTCCTTAGTTCATAGAAGTCTTTTCTTTCTCTGAATTTTTCATATTGTTTCTTAGTGCTGGCATATTTTGTTACACTTATATGCCATGATTTATTCAGCTGTTCCCAAATTAATGGAAGCCCACTTTTTAATATTGATATTCTCAAAGTGCTGATGACAGCTTGGCTTAGTAGATAGCTCACTTTAGAGTCAGAAAGACCTGAACTAAGTACCACCTCTGATATACATTGATTGGTTAAGTGAACCCTGGGCAAATCATTTAACCTTTCAGTGTTCCAGGCAGCTTCCTTAAGACTATCAGGTATTACATAATAATAATAATAACCAAGTACGTAAATAAATATGTGTTAAATGCATGCTATGTGCCTCTTCCTATGCAAAGTGGTAGGGATACAAATACAGGAAAAGCAGTCATACTACAGCACACAGCAGTTGACGTTTTATCACGTCTCCTATGTGCCAGGTTCTGTGCTGTGGCTAGTCAAGGCACTATCATGCTCCCAGCGCTTCACGTTCTCAGTTTCAGTGTTTCTCAATTCTTTACTCTGCTCAGTACCATTTCTTCAGTCTTGTTTCCAAATCTGATTCCTACCTTTGCAGCATCTCTCATATATATCCTTTGCTCTTCACTCCTGCAGCTGTACTCCTCATTCAGGGCTGTAGTTTCTGATTAGTCTCTCTTCCCACTCCATTTCATGTTGCACTCAGCTGATGAAGTGACTTTTGTAAAGCATAGGTCTGCCCATTTAATTTCTTTGCTCAAGAAGCTCCAGTGAATCCTATCACATCCAGGATCAAATATGAAGTCCTGTCTTTGACATTTAACGGTCTTCATGCTCTAACCCCTCCCTACCTTTTCAGCCTTTTTCCACTTTACCCCATCCACAGCCTGTGATCAGCTGCCCTGGTCTTCCCGCTGTTTCACACGCACATCACTCTGTCTCCTGTCACTGTACCTTTGCACTAGCTGTTCCCCATGACTTTGCACTGGCTCTTCCTATACCTAAAATGTACTGCTTCCTGACCTCTCCTTTTTAGTTTCCCTGACTTCCTTCAAGACTCTGCTGGAAGTCTTCCCTGATCCCTCCAACGGTCAGTGCTTACATGTCTTATATGCACCTGGATATTTATATCCTTTTTCTCCCTGGAATGCATGCACCTTGAGAGGAGGGACTTTTTTTTTCTTTTTTTTTAAACCTTTATATCTCCAGGGCTGAGCATAGTGCTCGGTACATAGCACATGATCAAGGCCTCTTGACAAACTACATGACTGACCGACTTGCTTGAACATGGATCTCCCCGTTTTTCCCCATGCTTGAGACTAATCAGAGACTCCAAAAACAAGTTATGTCTGTTATCTCTTTCAAGGAGTCTTAGATAATTTTGATATATACGTGCAAGACACATATCCTGTACCTTTGTAGGATAACTTTTGACTAGCATTTCCCTATACCAATTCACATGCTTTTTTTGTAGTTGACTAGTGAGCACAGTTGAACTTTATATTCTCTTTAATAATAATAATAATGATAATAATAGACAATATTTATATAGTACTTTAAGGTTTGCTAAGTACTTTACATATATTATCTCATTTGACCCTTACAACAACCCTGTGTAAAATAGGTGCTTTGATTCCCATTTCACAGGCTGAAAACATGACTTGCCCAGATATCATAAAGCAAGAGCTGATTTGAGCAAGATTCAAAATCAAACTCAGGTTGTCCTGACCTTAAATCTAGCTCTCTACTACTTCACCAAGTAGCATATTTTAATCAGTGTGCTGCTATGAATATATGGTCTGCTATAAAACTTAGGAGGAGTTCTCCTACTTAGAAATGCAAAGACCCTGCTGGGACAATTTTAAAATAATGGTCTGAAATAAAGAAAAACTTTAATAATTGGAAAGAACATTCAGTATTTATGCATGAATTGTCAATAAAGTAAAAATTACAAAACCATGAAAACCTAATTTACATGTTTAATACAAAATCCAAAGATTTTTTTTATTGAAATAGATAAAATCATAATGAAATTTATATGGAAAAGAAGGTATCCATAGTTTATTTAGACTTTTGAAGCATAGTTCCCAGTGGCTTTCCAGAATAGCTGGACTAATTTATAGCTCCAGCAGCAGTGCTTTGGTATGCCTCTTTTCCCTCCCCTGGCCCCTAGCATGTCATTTTCCATTTTTGTCATCCTTGCCAATCTAATGAGTATGAAGGAGAAGCTAAGAGTTGCTTTAATTTGCATTTCTCTATAGTGTTTAGTGCAGATCTATCACTCAGTATATATCCCACAGCTATCATACTGAGCAAAATAATTAAGAGTAAGGAAACAGTGCTGGTGGTAGTTGTAGAGAAAACAGATATATTTATTTATCGTTAGTTGAATAGCAAACTGTCAGAAACTTTTTGAAAGCAGTCTGCCAGCATGCATTAAAAATAACTAAAATAAACTTTACCATCAATTTAGTAATTCTTTTGTTGGTGTTAAACCATAACAGTTATTAAAAATGAAATTATCTGTTCATACTTTTTTTAGCAACTTTTTTTGTACTTGTAGAAAACTAAAAATAACTTGAAAGTCTAATATTGGGAGGATGGTTTAATTATGGTGCTTAAGGTAATGGAATACTATAATTCTCTTTGTAGAGTTTGTTAGGTTTGAAGAATATAAAAAAAATTTGGAAAAACCTTAATGAAATAATGTAAAGAAAGTTAACCCTAGAAACAGGAGACTTCAAGGAAATGATTGAAAAGTTTTGGGATTTTTTTTGGTGGGGGTGAAATTCATTTATTCTCATTTAAAATTTAATTTTAAGTTCAAAATTAAAATTTTAAAATTTTAATTCCATTTTAAAATTTCCTCCCATGTGCCAGGCATTATTCTAGGTGCTAGGGAACATCAAGACAGAAATAAAACAATCTCTGCCCTCTAGGTGCTTACATTATATTAAAGGAAAATAATCATGCCATTTACATACTGTTTCAGGAGAGGCAGTATTGTCAGGTTGGCTGGATCATAGCGGACAACTTACTTCATCTCTCAGTGGCAACAGCATAAGTTATAGAGAGTTTACTGATTTGCATCAATGGAAGTGGCTTCCCTATTGGGAATTTCTCATTTGTAGAAAAAAGATGGTTGTAAACAAGATTAGTTGGTTGCATTTATGTTTAATATAATATTTTTTGGAGGGGTCATTCTGTCGTGGCATACAGAAATGTAATATAAATTTTTAATAAATGATTACAAATCAAGATGCAGAATGAGATGCACATGGCCACTATGAGAATTTGTTTTGCTTGGCTGTACAGATTTGTCACAATGGTTCTCTTTTTCCCCAGAAGTAGGTAGAAGGGATGGGGAAACTAGGAATAGGGTTCTTTCCCAGCACTCTGTTCCCTACCAGAAAAATGAGAAATGGAGAGAAGAGAGGCCAAAAGGAATCACAGACTAGCAGGATGGCTTAGAAAGTCACAGGTTAAATTTATTAAATAATTAAAAAGAAAAGCGAATGCTACATATTAGAGATTTATAGTTTCATATGTAATACTCCTTTTATGCTACAGTGTACATGCAAATATGCTCATCTTGGGGTGGCTTTAAATTCAGAATCTGAAAAAAGGAAAAAATAACGGACACTTACAAAATGAATTCATACTCTGTATTTAACATTTTCTTTTATAGCTTAGGAATACACTTCGCTTTCTTTTGGGAAATGTGGCTGATTTTAATCCAGAAACAGATTCTGTCCACTTTGAAAAGATGTATATAATAGACCAGTACATGTTACATTTACTTCAAGATTTTGGAAAAAAGGTATGTTTAGTAAGTGTGGACAGAAAGATTCCAGCAACATGTATGTATAGCAGTATAAGTATTATGAGTTTGGATAAGGCTGATGTCTCTAGGATTGGTAAAAGAAGTATCTTTCTGAAACAATAGCAACTTTTTATTTCTCTGCAGTTCATCTTTTTTTTTCCCCCCTATGGCAGTAATACAGTAAGCTAAGTACTTAGTTTACTTTGTTTCTTAGCAATATCTCTTTTAGTAAAGCAGGGTTTGGGGGTTGTTGTTTTTTTTGCTTCTTCAGAATTGAGCAATTGTGTGCTTTCTCTTTGAAAATTGTCTTTAAAAAGTCTTCTACTTTCCTGAGAAAGTAGAAGTGAGTAGAAGTGTCTCTTTTCCTGGGGTGCTTTTGACTGGTACATAAAATGTATTAGTATAATTTTGCCATGAACCTCCCGCTACATTTTCCCCATTGATTGGGGAAAATAATGGTGCAATAAATTGCAGCTGTCATTAAAGCAAAAATAGTTTTTATCATTAAATTTTTTTTCTTTCATTGAATGCATACTACTTTGCAGACTCAAGAACAATGAAATGTCTTTGTGTTTATGTACAGTCTTTTACTCCTTATTAAGATGTAAATTTGGATCATATCCACAAGATACAAACTGAGTGAAACCCTTTCACGTTATTATCTGTTTTTCTGTTCATTTTCCTTACCAAAGATTGCTAAAAGCAGCATTGCTTGATTCATGATTACTACTTATAGTTTAGCTGTTCACTATCACTATTAATTTTTTCTGACCTTTCTCCCAGATTACTGAAGCATATAAGCAGTGTGATTTTGGAAAAGTGGTTCGGCATTTACAAGCATTTTATCCTAGACAACTCTCTAACTTCTACTTCAGCATAATCAAAGATAGGTATGTATTCCTAATCATTAAAGTTGTATTTGAAGTTATTAATTTAGTTAAAGAATTTATCCTGGTACTTTCTATGTTTATTGAGTATCTTGAGAAAGAAAGAAATCCTCATTTTATTGCTAACTGGAATTCAGTGAGAATACTGAAAGAATGATAGAAGCAGACATCATCTCAAAATTCAAGGATTCCTCATTTAAACTAGAAGGTGGCAGTTGAATTGTCTTACAGTTGTCAGCTACGTTTCAGGAGGTGTATACCAGGTCTTCATTTATTCACTTTTTCAATAAGTTAAGGATGTAAGTGACCCAAAGATCAGTCCTGCTTTTCCTTTCCTATTTCGATATGGAGGTAGTCTGGCCAAGGCCGTTGATACTCACGAATCTGGACGTGTTTCAGGGATTATCATAGGGGAACAGGTTCTATACGATGGATTATTGTACCTCTTTAATCTCTCTAGAAAGGCTAACACATAAGTATTGTAATCTAGTGGTTAGCTCTCACCCTACGAATTAACTTTTAGCTAAAAGTGAGAATGAGATGGAGAACAGTAAAGAGGACGTGTGCCTGGAAAGAGTAAAAGTACATTAGTTGGGAAACTTTGCCTCATTGTACTTGGAGCAGCCACCCAGAATCTGGTGCTGACAGGTTGTAGTCAGTTTTATAGAATGGATCATTTGTAGATGCTTTTAGGGGACAAATGGAAGCATAAAGGTTGTGATTAAAATAATCCTAGCTTGTGAAATACCATTAAGCACAGAATATGTTTTTCTTCTTTAGGCTATATTGTGAAGGAGAAAAGGATCACAAACGGCGTTCGTGTCAGACTGCATTGGCTGAGATTTTGGATGTAATGGTGCGTTCTATTGCACCTATTCTCCCTCATTTGGCTGAAGAGGTGTTCCAGCACATACCCTATGAGAAAGGTGAGGGGTGGTCTGCTTATGGAAAATAATCAGTTAGTTGTCTTCAAGAGAGAACACTGAATTTTTTTTTCCTTTTTTGTGGTTCAGTTCTTTTATTTTTTTTTAATTTATTGACTTGTTTATTTACTTTTAGTTTACAAAATTCAGTTACAGAATCACTTGCATTTCAGATTTTCTCCCCTCCCTTCTCCCCCCCCACCCATGGTGGCGTACAATCATGTATGGGGATCTGCAAACACTTTCACATTGTACAATAGTCTGATTGTATAGAACTGTTGTAACCAATGGAGAGAATAATGGGAAGAAAAGAAGCAAAACCAAACATGGAAAAGAACAATAGCATGGAGAACATGGAATATTTATTTAGATTAGGAACAACCCTTGCCCTCACAGAGTTACTGGGGGGGTTTTGGGAATGGGGGAAGGCAGGGCAGTTGGGGTTAAGTGACTTGCCCAAGGTTACATGGCTAGTAAGTGTCAAATGTCTGAGGCCAGATTTGAACTTGATGCTTCCTGACTCTATTTACTGCACCACCTAACTGTCCCCTCATAGAGTTATTATAAGGGTCAAATGTGATCATGTATAGTGAAAGTGCTATGAGAACTCTAATGCCAGGGTAAGTGAAGGAGCAGAAGTAGTATTAGTAGGGACCTTCATAACCAGTCTGCACTGCTGTACCCATTTCTAGAGGAACAAGGAATTCAGAACCACAAGTGTATGTGTTAGCTTTCTCATTATATTCAGGGCTTTGGTCTGTCACAGATTACTAGTAAGCTCCAAAAGAAAAAAGATTGAGAAAGGTTGTTTTTTCATGGAAACACCCTCTTAATCCCTCAGACTCAAAACTTTTGCATAAATCTCACATCTCAGTGTTTTGGATTTTTCTTCCAGCATTGCAGGTCACAGCCTATTCATGCCTGTTGGTCCTGTGACTTGTTCATGTTGTTCCCCAGGCTCACCACAGGGAGGCACCCAAAGCACCTCATCACCGGTGGAGTGAATTAGTGCTCTCTCCACTTCTTGTCACTCATCTTCACCCTGGGACTCGCTCAGCTTCTCTTTGGTTGAACACGCTGGGTGTTCTTCACATTCCCTGTTAGGAGCTGTATCTGCTCAAACCCACGTGAGCCTTTCTGTTGCCCTATTTTCCAAAAACTTTGGAATTTTTTTCCCCATGTCTAACAGAAATACTACAGCATTGGTAGAATATTGATATATATATTTTTAAAAAGATTTAACTTTGGTTTCTGGAAGCAGTTTAAAGTCATAAAAGGAACTTGGCCGTTCCCAAAAGCAGTCTATCCTGCTTTACTGTTGAATTCTCTATATTACAGTAAAATAACTTTGCATTTTTAACTAAAGAAAATTTGTGGTAATAATTCTGATACTTTGTATAGTACATTGTAGTTTATGGAGAACTTTTACATGTATTATCTTGTTTAATAGGCTTTTTTGTGTGCTTTTTGGAGGGCAATTCAGGTTAAATGAGTTGCCCAAGGTCACACAGTTAGTAAGTGTTAAATGTCTGAGGCTGGATTTGAACTTAGGTCCTTCTGCTTCTAGGGCTGGTGCTCTATTCCCTGTGCCACCTAGCCACTCCCTGTTTAATAGACTTTTAACATCTTAAAAGTTAGAGCCCTCCTAATCTTAACCTCCTTTTGATAAGGAAACTGAGACCCAGAGACAAAGCAATTTTCTTAAGGTTATAGAAAGGCTTTGGAATGAAACATTTCCAGTCACTTAATTTCTGTGCACCTCAGATTTGACATCTGCAGAATGCAGGTAAGAATTACCACCTTAGAGGATTGCTACTTGTTTAGAGCACATTGTAGTCCTTAAAACACTATATAAATTTCAGCTATCAACATCATCCTATGTGATTCATTACTATGTGCTAACATAAATTCTAGAACAGGTTTTTAACTTTTGGGTTGTTAAAAGCCCTTTTGTCATTCTAGTGAAGCCTATAGACCCCCTTTTCAGAACCACAATTTTAAATGCATGAAATAAAACACATAGGATTACAAATGAAATCAATATTGAAATATAGTTATCAGAATATTTTTAAAAGCAAGTTTGCTCATGGATCCCAGGTTAAGAACACCTACTCTCTTTAATAGTACAGGAGGCCTCTTATAGATCTCTATCTTTCTGCTTATAAAGGACTTGTCATCCAGCATCTTTTTTTTTCTTTATGTGTTTGAACAACCTCTTTTTCTAATAATACATTTCCTTTTTTAAAAAATTTTTATTTTTTCCCAATTACATGCAAAAACAATTTTGAACATTCATAAAAAAGTTTTTGAATGACCAATGCTCTCCTCTCTCTCCCCTCCTCCCTTCCTGAGATGGTAAGCAGTTTGATATAGGTTATACATTGCAGTCGGGCAAAACATATTTCCATATTACTCATGTCGTGAAAGCAGACAGACCAGAACCCACACACATACACACCTAAAGGAATGAAAAATAATATGCCTTGATCTGCATTCAGATTACATCTTTGAGTCTTTTGGAATTCTCCTGGATTATTGTGTTGCTGAGTGAATAGCTAAGTCATTTATAGTTGATCATTGTACAGCATTATAATTTTCCTGGTTCTGCTTACTTCAAGTTCATATAAATTCATGTTTTTCTGAAATCATCCTGTTTATCGTTATTTATAGCATAAGTTTTCCATCACAGTCATATTTCAGAACTTGTTCACCCACTCCCCACTTGATAGACATCGCTTCAATTTCTAATTCTTTGCTACCACAAATACTGCTATAAATATTTTTGTACAAATAGGTCCCTTTCCCTTTTTAAAAAAAATCTCTTTGGGATACAGAACTAATAGTGCTATTGCTGGATGTATGGTTTTTATAGCCCTTTGGGCATAATTCCAGATTGCTCTCCAGAATGACTGGATCAGTTTACAACTCCACCAACAGTGCATTAGTGTCTCAATTTTCCCACATCCCCTCCAACATTTATCATTTTCTTTTTGTGTCATATTAGCCAATCATAGGTATGAGGTGATACCTCAGAGTTGCTTTAATTTACATTTCTCTAATCAGTAGTGATTTAGAGCATTTTTTCATGTGGCTAGAGGTAGCTTTGATTTCTTCTGAAAACTTCATGTTTATATCCTTTGACCATTTATTGATTGGGGAATACTTGTATTTGACTCATTTCTCTATGTATTTGAGAAATAAGATCTTTATCAGAAATATTTGCTGTAGAATTTTTTCCCTGGCTTTCTGCTTTCTTTCTAATCTTGATTTCATTAGTTTTGTTTGTGCAAAACCTTTTTAATTTAATGTAATCAAAATTGTTCGATTCACATCTCTCAGTGCTCTCTATTTCTTGTTTGGTCATAAATTCTTTCCTTCTCCGTAGATCTGACAGGTAAACTATTCCTTGCTCCCCTAATTTTGTTTTAATGTCAGTTACCAAATTGAATTGCCTTTTTCTAGTCTTCATTTTCCTCACCTTTACCTGTATTTGACACTGTTAATGACCTTCTTTTCTTTGACATTTTCCTCAGTGCTTTTTTGAAACTGCTCTATCTTAATTTTCCTCCTCCCTCTCTGATCCTTTTTCTCAGTCTCCTTTACTAAATCATCATTCGTATCCATAACTGTGAGGATACTCTCTCCAGGCATTGCCCCTTAAAATTCGGCTCCAGCACCACCTTCTTTGTGAAGCCTTCCTTGATCTCCCTAGCTGCCAATCTGCTTCCCTCCACCTACTCCCAACTTACCTTGTGTTTCTTGTGTTGTGTACACGTCTCTGTATGTGCATGTTATCTCCTGCTAGGGTAGATGCTCCTTGAGAGCAGTAACAGTTTTACTTTTGCCTTGGTATCCTCAGTGCCTAGCCTAATTCCTGATGCAGAGGAGGTTCTTAAGAGATGTTTGTTTATTGATAACATTTTCTAGTGCTGAGGTCTGCTTAGATTAACCATGTTACCTTCATGTTACCCACAGTTTTGATCTTTTGGAAATCATGTTTCATGATTCACAACCACATAGAATCCACTTTGTTTTTCCTTTCTGATCTTGTTGAAGAAGTCCCAGAATATTGTGACTTGTCATATTGTCATCTTCAAATAAGAGCATTTGGAGTACCTCACTAGCACTATGTATTCCTTTTTTATTTGATATTTCTTCTAGATATCTTTTATGATAGTAACAAACACCTTTAGCAAGCCTGTGTCTGTTTTATTTCTCATCTGATATTACTAATCAGAGACTTAATGAACAAAATTGTTACTTTTGTTTTAGAAGGTCAAATATTTGTTTTTCATAGGCTCTTTTTTTATAACGAGCAAACAATAAACAGTGTAATTGTGTATTCCCCGTAGTTCCCCATCAGTTATTTGATTATAAAGATGTGGTCTACTATAGAAAATTTTAAAGAAGCTAGCCTTTTCCTTTATATTTTTGCCAGGGATATATTTAATATGTATATAGACTAGGCATTCTTAATTTTTTTGTGTGTTCTGGATTTATTTGGTAGTTGGAGGAAACCTCAGGATTCTTCTCAGAATATTTTTAAATGCTTAAAATAAAATACATAGAATTAGAAAGGAAACCAATTACATTTTAAATATAGTTGTATTTTTTTTAAGAATTCAGATTAAAAATTCCTGATTTAGTCCATTTTTATAAGGATTTTAAGCTATGGAAAAAAATAGGTATGAATCAGTAGTTACAAACGGCTTTTTATTTGTCTTTTGGGGGCAATAAGATCTTGTATAAATTGCATTTTTTTTGTTGCGTTCAGTTGTATTTCTTCCCTGTGTCCGTTGTCCAGTCCAGCCTCACTTCCCAATTTCATTTTCTTAAGTGATATTTCTATTTTCTAATTTCTGGGACTTAGATTTAACATCCAGATAAGGAGTTCACATTTCTTAGTTCCCAACAATATTTTTCACTATTTCCCCTTTTGCTCCTTCAGTTTGAAGTTAGGTTCGAGAATTTTGTTGAATTCTTTATAGAATTCCTTTTTTTATAATTTATAGCAGACATTGGTACATAAGACTCATCTTCTTCATGACCTTTTGTGTACATCATGAAAATTGCAGAATAAGTGACTAAGAATCCCTTAAAGTAATGGTTCTGGTTGCTTTTCAGCACCTTGAAAACAATTTTTTTATTCACTTTTTTTTAGGAGAGTCCATGAATCATTTTTCCATTTAGCTGCAATTAATTTGGTTTGTTGTTTTCATTGAGAATGTCAGTAATAATGTGACCATATTCTTTCAGTAATAGACTAACTTATTGTTAGCCAATAATGTCATCCCCTTCTCTGCCGTTTAATGTTGTACCTACTCCTTCATGAGAGGCTTTTTCTGATTTCCCCAATAGGAATGATATTTCTCCCCACTTGGTCTGATCTGTATTTTTCTTTGTAGTCTCATATTCTAATTTGCATCACATTTATCTGTGTATGTAGCTTATCTGCCTATCAGATACTTGTTGAATAGATCATAATAATAACTATGAAGCTTATGAATAAATGCAGTTTATGAATGGGCTTAAATCTGAAATTAAATCCATTTGTTTTTAAGAACCCAAGAGTGTATTTCGTTCTGGATGGATTAGTACAAGTTCTATTTGGAAGAAACCAGGGCTAGAGGAAGCAGTGGATGCAGCATGTACAATGAGAGATGCATTTCTTGGAAGTATCCCTGGCAAGAATTCTTTGGAATATGATATTATCATTGTGATTGATCCTGGACTGCTCTTTGAAATTTTTGAGGTATCTGTACTAGCAGTCTTTCTTTTGAAATAATATTAGAGTTTTGAACTATCCCATAAATCTTCATTGGTAAAAGTTTGCTGTTACTTCATTTCAAATCAGTTTGAAGAACTTCTTGGGACTCCTATTCCAGTACAATTTTGTGCATGAATTAGGATTTGGGAAATCTCAGTTCTGCTTCAAGTTTTGCTTTTCTTGTGTGATGTTAATCTGTGTTGTAATTACTTTAATTACTTAGCTTCCGTGGAATTGCCTGTCTGTAAATTTAAATTTTTGTAGTTTTATTATCCAGACACTTCTTAGAAAATGTTGTAACTCTCTTGTCTGCATTCGTGAAATTGAATTCCATTTTAAAAATGAGTGTTAAAATGGCATTTGATTATTCATTGTACCTCAGTGAAAGGTAAAAACAGGTAGAAAAGAATGTTATTCTTGATCTCTGTCAGAAAGAATATTACATTAATAAAATGATTATATATTAATTTAAAGATCTGGTTTAAGATATCTCAGATAGAACGAAAACTTATGAATTTGGTAATTTTCACAGTTTCTATAATTGTAAAACCAGTGACTGATAAACCCCAGGAAGAACCTCTACCATCTCAGATTGCTAGCAGTGGTCATTATTGGGGAAAAAAAGTGGGGGCAAGGTCCTTAGTGTTTAACTGATATGCTGATTTCTTAATACCAGGAAGTTAACTGGAACTGTATTTGATTAAAGCCTTTAGTATCTGATACATTCATTAGAATGAGCTCAGGATATTATTATTATTATTATTATTATTATTATTATTTTAAAAGGCATAGAGCCAACCTAAAGAATGTTTGGTGTCATTGTTTTCCTCTACACACAGTGACTGTTAAAAATAACTTTTAAATAATTGTAATATACTTAGTGACTGTGTCAAATACTTATTTCCAGATGCTAGATGATAAACAAACTCCTGGTATGTCTCAGTTAAATGAACTAATGATGGCTTCACAAACATCTCTATTGGCTCAAGATCCCATAGCAATTCCTGCAGATGCAATTGAACTTAAAGGAAACTATCTAATAGACATGGAAGGTAAGGTTCTGAAATACAGGTAAGAAGAAATATAACTGAAATCTAGGGTATAATTGGATTATTATAGATAGTCTCCAAATTTAATAAAAAGGTTTTGTTTAAAAAAAATTGTCATTTTAAGTCGCATCTTAAATGTTTTTAAGAATTTGAAGCATAGAGGTCTACCATAGAAATTATAATGCTTAGGTTCTAAAATCAGACCACAGAAAGACTCATAATGTAGTTGGACTATATTAATAATAATAGCCTCTTAAGAGGTATAAAAGAAAATGCCACAGAGGATCTTTTTATTTGCTTGTGAAGTTTGTGGTCTGGTTGTATTATTCAAATGAAACTGTTTTCTCCAAAGTTACCAATTATATCTTTTAAAAAATTTTTTTATTCATTTTGAATTTAAATACAAAATGACAAAATAATTTCCACATAAATACACAAAAAAAGATTTGTTTTCAAAACAGGATATCCCTGTCACAGTGTTCACTTTTTTTAAACTAAGTAATAAATACTACACATTGTTTTCAAAGCTGCCCTGCTTTACTGTGCTTCTTTCTGAGTTTTCTTTTTTCTCTTCTGTGCACTTTTAATTTTTCTCTCCATCCCTTTGTATCCCACACTAGAGAAGGCCACCATTAAACACAGATACGTCTGTATGTGTAAAACCAGACTATGCATGCTTCTGTTCATCAGCTCTGGAGGTGGATAGCCTCTTCCTTCATAGGTCCTTTGTTGTGGATGGGAGCATTTACAATACTCAAAAATAACTCAGGCATTCCAAGTTGTTCTTTGAACAGTGTTGTTGTTGCTGTGTGTGGTGTTTTCTTGGTTCTGCTCATTGCACTCTTCATTACTTCATGCAAGTCTTTCCATGTTTTTCTAAAATCAGCCAGCTCATCATTTCTTATAGCACTGTAGTATTCCATCACAGTCACGTGCTACAGCTTGTTTAGTCATTCCCCAGTGGAACAAATGATATCTTAATGGCCAGATCTGATGTCCCTTTCTCCATCCTTTTTGACATCTTTGTAGCATTTGATACTGACCCTCTCCTGTGTACTTTTCTTTTTGGAGTTTTCCTGATACTCCTTTTATTCTCCTGCCTGCTTGAATATTAGGGGCAGCTGGGTGGCACAGTAGATAAAGCCAGGCATGGAGTCAGGAAAACTCATCTTCTTGGGTTCAGATCTGGCCTCAGACACTTACTAGCTGTGTGAGCCTGGGCAAGTCATTTGCCTCAGTTTCCTCATCTGTAAAATGAGCTGGAGAAGGAAATGGCAAACCACTCCAGTATCTTTGCCAAGAAAACCCCAAATGGGGTCATAAAGACTTGAACATAATTGAAACTACTGAACAACAGCAACACTTGATCACTAATTCTTAGTCTCATTTTCTTGTTAATCATTCATAACATGCCCTTAACTGTGAGTGAACCCCAAGAGGGTGGGCCCTCTTTTTTTTTTTAATTTTAAAATTTTAAATAAGAGTTTTATTTGTTTACTATATCATTTCCTTTAGATCACTGGGTTTGTGGGCTGGTGCTAGTATTCATAACTGCTTTAATAGGTTAGAAGGAAAAGAAAAGGGAAAAAAAAAGAATTTCAGATTCTGGGTCAGTCTTATATCCATTTCACATCATATCAACGGGTTGGCAGGAGATCACAGCCCTTTTGTATTTGACCTATGAAATTTAGCCAGGAGTAGGGAAAAACAACCTCTGAATATTATGGTGGCAAACCACAATTTTGTTTTATTTCTTGATATAATTTTAAGGCAGTTTAGCTGTGTGGGTTGCTGGCCGCAGCAACTAAGTTCCCTCTTCTCTTTTCTTGCTACACTCCTTCCTTTAGTGGTCTCATTAGCTCGCATGGGTTTAAGTATCATATTGCCATAGGTTAATCCTAAATGTTAACCTAGCCCAATTCCTCCTGGATTCCAATTGCATATCCTCTGTTGCCCTTAGGACTTTTAAAACAAAACTTGTTGTTAATCTCCACAAACCTACCCCTCCTTCATTTCAGTATTTCTGCTGAGTGAACCACCATCCATACACTGAGGCTCTCACTGAGGACGACAGCCTCAGGGTCATCCTTGTTTTCAATCTACCTCATCTCTCACCTAGACTATCTTTTTTTTTTTTTAAAATTTATTTTCTTGGTTACAGCACTCATTTCCATAAGGTTTTGAGTTACAAAATTTCTCCCCTTCTTTCCCCTACCCCCCAGCCCAAAACATTGATCCCACTGTAAAGCCCCTCCCATAATCTGTTCCCTTTTATGTCCTCCTCCAACGCCCCTCTAGCTTTCTAGTAGGGCAGGGAGGGTCTTCCTGCCCCCGTCCCTGTACGTATTGTTTCCCAGTTGCATTTGATTGTATAGCTTTAAATTCTAAATTCTTGCAATTGCTCCCCTGTCACCACTCCCACTGGAAGAAGCAGCAATTCAATACAGGCTGTACATGTGTAATTAAGTAGGACATCTCCATGGTGGGCAAATTGTGAGAGGCTGATTGTATGTCCCTCCTTCCTA
>CM053593.1:104195630-104210390 GCA_028646575.1 Pseudocheirus occidentalis
CTTCCTGGAGGGGAAAAGCTCTGTCCCAAATCGCTGGGGCCTTCACAGCTGCCAGAGCTATTAGTGGGATGCTGCAGCCGCCCCCCAGCTTTGGCTCACTGAAAACGCACCCCAGGACCACCACTCAAGACCACGATCCAGATCTCACCTAGACTATCTTAATGGCCTCCTAGTCGATCTTGATCTTCCTTCCTCAGGTCTCTCTGCTCTAATCTAACTTCCACATGGCTGACAAAGTGCTTTTCTAAGAGTGTAAATCTGACCAAGTCATTTCCCTGACTGATAAACTACTACGGGTAGTTTGCTACTTGGATGTTGCTTCTCAGAACCTTTGACTGCCAAATCCCAACCTTACCTTTCTGTCATTGTTATTGTACTTATGGTTGAGTCGTTTCAGTTGTATCTGACTCTTTGTTGACCATTTTTGAGGTCTTCTTGACAAAGATACTGGAGTGGTTTGCCATTTTCTTCTCCAGTTCATTTTACAGATGAAGAAACTGAGGCAAACAGGGTTAAGTGATTTGCCTGGTGTTCCAGAGCTAGTATGTTTCTGAACTTGGATTTGAACTCTGGTCTCTCCAACTCCAATCCTGGCGCTCTATCTCCTGTGCCACCTAGCTGTCTGCTTATTGATCCCCTTCACATTCACTGCAGTTCATTTATTATGGGCTTGCTGCTTTTGTTATGCCTGGTGCTGTCTCCCACTTTTGTGCCTTCTCACTGGCTCTACCCAGCATCTGAAGTGTGCTTTAACATTTGATTCTCAGTGAAGTTTGAAAAGGAAGTGACACAGTCAGATTTGAGCTTTGGAAAATCTGTTTGACCTGATAAAATGAAAAAAATTAATTGGAGAAAGGAGAGATGTGAGGCAGGAAGGCCAGGTTGAATTGTTGAATTGTCCAGGTAACAAGTGAAGGGACCCTGTTGCAGAAAAAGATTTAGAGGCCGAAATGACAAGATCAGGTAGTTGATTGGTTATGCAAGATGAGAGCGAGGCATTGAGAATGATACTGGGGCTATAAGATTAGGTGAACCGAGAAGGTAAAACTTTAATTGAAAGTCCCTTTACCTCTGAGGATTATCATCTAGATACTAGGAAGAAAGATTTAATTTGCTTCACAGTCCTACGGAAGTGACTGATGGAGAAGAGTGAGACTTATTAGTAGCTCAAAACAATCTCTTAAAGTGTCTGAAATTTTTTAGGCAATATGGGAGAAAATATTTTGGGGTTTCAGTATGAGGGAAATAGTAGAAAATAAAGGCTAGTTAAGAATCTTCTTTAAGCTGTTCTTGCTCTACAAGTCTTTTCTTTGATTGATGAACTTGTTTTTGCCTTAAAACTTGGTAGTGGGCCTCTCCTTGGAACATGGGTAGCCTGGCTTTTAGGGCACTCTTGTGTCTTTTCCTTTTCTGCTTATGTAATGTAAATCTGTTGCTACACTTTAAGAGGTCTATGAGGATATTTCTGCCACTGATATGCATTATCCCTTTATCCCTTCTTACATACTATTGTTACCCAAGTTTTTCTCCTAAATTCTTCAAATAGCTTGTTCAGCTTGCTTATTGGAAGTTTTTCTTTTGTTTTTATTATCTTGGCACACCACCTGAATTATTTTTATTCTCACTATTTGCCTAACTCAACCTACTTTTCCAAGCACACATTTTCAGTATCTTCTGCTACATCTTGACACTGGAGTTGATTGATTTTTATGGAGATATGTTATTTTTAAAATGTGTTACCGGTAAATGTACCGTCTATTTTCCATTTATAGGAATTCGTGAAGAGACTTCATATAAAGTCATTGTCATACCAGCTACCAAAGAAAAATGTCCCCGCTGTTGGAGGTACACAGCTGATTCTTCAGACCAGCTTTGCCCCCGTTGCACTGAAGTTATTGCTTGAAAGAAAAAGCTAATTAACAAAGTAAAACACTATATGAAAGCAAAGAGCCTCTGGTTTTGAAATTTCTGGTAGGTTATCTGGATTGGTCAGTGAGGGTCATGGTAAGGAACAAAAACTTGAAAGATTATACATTCATGCTTGAACAACTCTTCTAGTCTTTGTCTAGATTCTGGATTATTTTCCCAGTGAAATGGAAGATACAGATGATGGTGAAAGTGAAAATCACGGTATTTTAAAATATTTCATGTGACTAGAAATTTTCATATAAAAACTTAACATGGTCAGACACTGACTGGGCACTACAATCTGCCTTCAGATGTCAGTCAATTGAAAATGCTTTATATTTTGTAAATATTTTCTGTAATAAATGTATTCAGAGATATCTCTGAAAATAAACTCTGTTTGAAAAATACTATTGTCAAATTTGTTGCTGTGAAATTATATTTATTTCAAAGATCACTCATTTTATTAGCATGAGTACTCCTTTCACTGAAAATCACAGCTCCTCTCCTGCCCTAGAAAACCATCATAAAGGCTTGCTATAGTCCAAAATGTCACCTTTCCAATAAGGAACATCTTGGTCCTTCAGTCATCTGGTTTTCAGAGATATATATATATATACATATATATATATATATATATGATCTGCCATAGGCCTGATTTCAAAGCCTACAAAATTTGTAGAATTTGGCAGAACCTGTGTGTTGTATTGGCATGGCCCCTGAGAATGCCACAATGAGGTCCTGAAGTGTAGGTTGAAAGATAAAAGCCCAGAAAAAAAAAAAAAAAGGAACTTCTGCCTCTTAATTCTCTCCAGTACCTGGCACTTATATCCAGTGTATATTATTATTGGATGGCCCCATGAAACACATCTTAGAGGTATTATCCATCCTCATTTTTACAGATGAACAAACTGTCACAGGGAGATTATTGATTTGTCCACAGATATAGAGATACTTGGTCTGAGGTGGGATTTGAGTCTAGGTTTTTCTGACACCAAGTCTAAGCCAAATTACATGCACTTGAAACTATTTAAATTTTAGAAGGCAAGTGAAATTCCATATGCAGAAATGTGTGACACACTTGTGAGACATAACATATCTAGACCATTTGAAGGGTCTTTATCTGTTACTTGTGGGTACTTTTAAACAGCTTTTTTCAATACTTGAAAGAATTTATTTCATCAATAATAAAAATCATATTGCAGTATCTTTATGAGTCAGTCAAAAGACTGTCTTTTAAGAACTGGTAAGGGATAATCAAGATGGCAGAGTAAATGCAGGAACTCACCTGAGCTCTCCCACAAAACCCAACTTTAATGTCTCAAAACAAGTTCTGGAGTGGCAGAACCTACAAAAGGATGGAGCGAAACAATTTTCTAGCCTAAGACAACTTAGAAGGTCTATAGGGTTACAGTGGAACACTGTCAGGCATAGACCAGGCAGAAGCAAACCAGCAACAGGCCTTGGAGGTGACTGAATCGGTGGTGCCAGCAGTGGTTTCTTGAGCTCTCAGCCCACAAGGATCCATTTACTGGCACTGTGTACAAGACTCTTGTGTTATCCATACATGAATCCAGGTCACAGCTCCAGGACAAGGAGGAGCATCAGCACACCACGGCTTGTGGCCATAGGGGAATAGGGATCCTGGTCACAGTTCCAGGGTGGAAGAGTGCCTATAGTCACTCACAGACCACAGCACAGGCCAGAAGAATAATGACTACACTTTTCCTTAGATAGACTGTTACCTGAAAATTTACTGACCCCCAGAACTAGCTGTGAGAGCAGTAGCAAAAAAAACGCCAAGATACAGGATTTCCTCAGAAAAACCTGGAAAGACTTACATGAACTGATGCAGTGAAATGAGCAAAACCAGAACACTTAATATAGCAATAACAATATTGTATAGTGATCAACTGTGAATGACTTGTCTATTCTCAACAATAAGTGGTCCAAGACAATTTTGAAAGACATGATAAAAATCATCTATCCATCTCCAGAGAAAGAAGTGATGGAATCTGAATGCAAATTGAAGCATACTTCTCCTCTACTTTCTTTTTCTTTTTTGGCTGTTTTCTTTTACATGACTAATATGGAAATGTTTTATTTACATGACTGCCCTATATAACATATCAAGTTGCTTGCCTTCTCAATGAGAGGGAGTAGGGAAAAAAGGGTGGGAATTTGGGACTACATTTTTTAAAATCTTTGAAATTTTTATATGTAAGTGGATGAAAATAAAATATTAAATAAAAAAAATTATCAAGGAAAACTGCCCTGATATTCTAGAACTAAAGTCAAATAGAAATGGAAAGAAAGCACATCACCTGAAAGAGAACCCAAAATGAAAATTCCCAGGAATATTATAGCCAAATTCCAGAACTACCAGGTCAAGAAGAAAATATTGCAAGCAGCCAGAAAGAAATAATTCATATATTGTGGGGCCATGGTCAAGATAACATGGGTCGGCTAGGTAGCACAGTGAATAGAGCATTGGCCCTAGAGTCAGGAGGACCTGAGTTCAAATCCAGCCTCAGACACTTAACACAAAACTAGCCATGTGACCTTGGGCAAGTCACTAAACCCCAATTGCCCTACTTCCCCCTCCAAAAAAAAAAAAAGATAACACAAGTATCTTCTAATTTAGCTTCTATGTTAAAGAATTAGAGGGCTTGGTACATGATATTCCAGAGGGCAAAGGAGCTAGAATTACAACCAAAAATCTAGAAATTCGACAAAATGGGAGATTTTAAAACATTCCTAATGAAAAGATCATTGCTGCATTAGAAATTTGTCTTTCATATACAAGAATTAAGAGAAGCATAAAAAGGTAAGCAAGAAACGGGATTCAATTAAGGTTAAACTGTTTACATTCCTACGAGGAGGATGATACTTGTAACTCTTAAGAATGTTCTCATTATTAGGGCAGTTAGGAGTAGACACAGAAAGGACACATGTGAGTTGAATATGATGGGATGATATCTAAAAAAATAGTGAAAAAGAGGGCTGCACTGGAAGAAGGGGAAAGGGAAAGGTATTTGGCGGTAAATTATCTCACATAAAGAGACATGAAAACTTTTATAGTGGAGGAGATGTAAAGGGGAGCACTTCCACCTTATTAGAATTGGCTCAGAGGAAATACCATACAGTTATAGAAATATATATTACCCTATGGGAAAAGGAGGGGGAGAGGATAAGAGAAGGAGGGTGTGATTGAAGGGAATTCCCGGCAGTAGTCAGAAGCAAAACACTTAAGAATGGACAGAAGAGAGAGAATAGGATGGAGGGAAATAGCGATCATAGTTGTGATAAATGAACAATGGATATGAACAGGAAGTTTTCATACAAAGTAATTAAAGCTACAGCTATATGAAAAAAGGCTCTAACTCACTACTGATTAAAGAAATGCAAATTAAAAACAACTCTGAGGGGTAGCTAGGTGGCACAGTGAATAGAGCACCAGCCCTGGAGTCAGGAGGATCTGAGTTCAAATCCAGCCTCAGACACTTTATCACAAAACTAGCCTTGTGACCTTGGGCAAGTCATTTAACCCCAATTGCCCTGCCATTCCCCCTCCAAAAAGCAAAAAAAAAAAAATTTTTTTTAAGCTAAAGGACTAACAACAAATATAGCAGCCTTTTGTTTTGGCAAAGAATTTGGAAATTGAGGGGATGTTTGTCAGTTGGGATAGAACACTAATTTACTTTAAAACAACAATCACTAAATGCTTTCAGAAAAACCTGCAAAGACATTAACAACGTGAAATGAGCTGAACCAGTAGTGTGTTGTATGCAATGACAGCATTATTGTATGATGATCAACTGTGAATGACTTGGTTATTCTCAGCAATAGGATGATCCAAGACAATTCAAAAGGATTATGATGAAAAATGTTATCCATCTCCAGAGAACTGATGGAGTCTGAATGCAGATTGAAGCATACTTTTCTATTAAAACTTACTTTATTTAAAATACATGTATATAATTAATATAGAAACGTTTTGCATGACTGCACATGTATGACCTGTACCAAACTGCTTGCTTGTTAACGAGGGAGGATGGGGAGAATTTGGAACTCAAAATTTTTAGAAACAAATGTTAACAAAAATTTTTACATGTATTTGGGGGAAAAAAACTGGTGATATCCCTCTGAGCTTTGAGCTAAATTGTTTCTCAGAAATGATTACTAGGCCTGCACTTTTGAAAATAATGATGATAATGATACCTATCTGTATATACATCATATATGATATACATACACATATACGTATGTATAAATAATATAGTGCTTGGTAGGGTTCAGGTATTGTGCTAGGCACTTTTATTTTATACACAGAACCACCCTGGGAAGTAGGTGCTATTATTATCCCCTTTTTACATTTAAGGGAAGCTCTAGCTCCGCAGGCCTGCTGTATGTATCTTGATCAAATCACTTAAAAGCATATTAGTAAAACTTTGGGCAGCTGGCTGGCATGCAGGATAGAGTGCTGGGCCCAGAGTCTGGAAGACTCATCTTCCTGAATCCAAATTCAGCCTCTGACACTAGCCGTGTGACCCTGGGCAAGTAACTTAACTCTGTTTGCCTCAGTTTCTTCATGTATAAATTGAAGTAGAGAGAGAAATGCAAACCATGCCAAGAAAATGCCAAATGAGATCCTGAAGAGTCAGGCACAGCTGAAAGGACCGAGCAACAAAAAACTTAGGCTTCACTAAGTTGTGCAGGCCTATGCAAAGCAACTGAATACATAAGGCATTCTGGGAAATTTAAGTGAATGACAATTACATAATTTCAAGATTGAAAAAGTTGATTGGGGCAGCTAGGTGGCACATTGAATAGAACACCGGCCCTGGAGTCAGGAGGAGCTGAGTTCAAATCCAGCCGCAGACACTTGACACACACTCACTAGCTGTGTGACTTTGGGCAAGTCACTTAACCCCAACTACCCTCCAAAAAGCCAAAAAGAAAAAAAAAGTTGATTATCATTATTTGGAAGGGGAAATCCTAAATGTTCACTAAGCTTTAATTATGAGATTTCATTTAGGAGTTGAACATGCTCATATGTACTGAATGAAAAAGTTTTACTATTTATTTGTTCACACAACTTCTAGCAGAGAAATTGCATTTTTCTCCCGAATGGAATTTTTATCATTTTATTAGTGTCACCTTTACAGATGTCGAAGTTGGCTTCTAACATTAGGAAAAAGAAACCATGGTTACTATATAAACAATTGCAGTGGATGACAAATACATTAATTACAGTGTATGGCTATACTCCAGCAGTTTACTGTGATAAATACCTGGGATTGATCAAGCACTTACTACAAACCTAGCTAGTTGCCAGGCACTATGGATCACGTACAAAAGATGTGTGAAAACTACTGAAGCCTTCTCACCCCCACTGTGAGGTAGGTAGGTATTCTAAGTTCTAGCATCAACATGTATTTTCTTATTCCTGAGCACAGATGTTTTACCAAATCCTGAAACCAGATAGCTCTCAAAGTGTTAAGAAATCTTAAATTTAACATTATTTTCCCCAGAGCTCTGCCACCCATCCTCCTTTTTTAAATACAAGATTTACAAGATAATACATTTTTTTACATTTATCTGATATGGACAAAACTTTATACTGTTGGAAAAAAGCACATTTTAAATTTGTCATTGTCATTCATTTTAATTTTACAGTGTTGATCATGAACCTCAGACTCCATTTCTTTGGCATTTTAAAGAGATACAGATCCTTTCTACCATACTTCCTGTTGGTAACAGATATCACAATCTCGAATTGTCTTATTCCATAAGGAAGTTCCTTTTATGAAAACAGTGTGTATATTTCCTCTCAGAAGGGAGCCTTCTCATATCTAAAGATCCCCTTCATAAAGGCCCACATGGGATAAAGCATGATAGCAAAAAGCATTTTCCTGGCATTTATTATTTAAGGAACTTGAGATTTCCACGCCTGCCCCAAACTTTCCTAATGAGGACTGTACAATAACATATTTCAATTACAACCGTTAACATTTCAGAATATGAAATATAGACTCTAAAGGGTAAGAACATAGTCTATAAATTATAATTGATTTAAAACAGTTAATTTTAACAATAAAGTTACATCACAAGTGCTGGAGTTGTAAATAAACTATGAAACTACTGTATAATTAATGTCTGGCTACATTTTAACCTATTATCCACAGAAGTGGAACTTAGCCGGGACTCCATGTTTTAAAATGTTCAAGTTTATTTCTCATATTTTACAAAATCCACACGGAAGTATCCCCACCATAAACTGTGATGTTTTTGTCTGTAAAATAACCATGCACTAATTCATGTTGAAGTAAGACAGTTTTGAAGTGTTCATCAATCCAGCTGATGTGTCATGAAGACGAAACAGAGATGGCTTCCACAGCATCAATGAGGTGTAAGGCCAGACTATACTGCCCATGGTTTTCTGGCAAGAGCTCTATCACTTTAGTTACTAGTTTAGCTGTTGTTGCAATTGGCACTTCAGTGTTATGAAGATCCTGGGGGTCCTGCAAATTTGACATGAAAAATATTTCATCAGGCATTTTAATTTTAGCAATATTTGTTGTTAACTTTATAATAAAAGGTAAATAGAGTATTTTTTAGGTCTTTTTTCCCTTCCTCCCTAAATAAAATTAATCAATTAAATTGACTTCAAGCATTTTTAAGTGACAGGTATGTTTGGGGAATTTATCAATTCTACTAATATGATGGAATAAAATAATGTTGCTGGCATTTATGCAGAATTCTCAAGTTTGTAAAATGCACATATATATATATATACGCACATTATGAAAGTTAAGTGACTTGCCAGTGGTCACATAATAATAATTTCTCCTGACTATAAAAGAAGGATTCTTTCCACTCAATCATTATGCCTCAATATGGGGGGAGAGGGGAGTCAAAACCCAACCACATTTGTTTGATAAGAATTAGGTGTCTCATTCAGCCCTGAATAATTTCTTTGTTCCAAAGTCTACCTCTGATTAGACTATAACATGAACCAGAATGACTATTATTAACAACAAAACAACCTGTTATCAACATGTAAAGACTAGTTAACACAGTACAGACAGCATTAAAACACTTGTTCAGAGTTTTGTCTCCTAAGAGCTTGTGTTTCTCCTCTTCTCTACACTCACCATGGCTTTGAGCCAGGTACAGAGGGTTGGTGGCAGTCTTGCAAGCAGTTCCATGCCCTCTTTGGTCTGAGTATGGAGTAAGGCATAGGCCAACCTCTGCCCAGTCAGCACAAGGAGCTGAGATGCCAGCACTTCTTGGTCTTGCACCTGGAGAATGGCCTAAAGGTAAGAACAAGAAAAATGCAATCAGATGCCTTGAGGTCCTCCATGTGAGCAGAGTAAGGGGAGATAGAAAATACTTTAAATATCTGCCAAGCCACTGAAGGAGGTCAGTTACCTTCCTGAACTAGGACCATATATTATTATAAGTCAAAGAACTCAAAAGTTTCGTCTTTAGACTTGATTATCTGCCTAGCCAAACCTTCCCATTTCATAGGCCAACACAGTGAGGCTGTGCTCCTAAGCTTTTTACTTTTTTTTTTTGCTTTGTTTTGGGGGGGGGGGCAGGGCAGTCAGGGTTAAGTGATTTGCCCAAGGTCACATAGCTAGTAAGTGTTAAGTGTCTGAGGTCAGATTTGAACTCAGGTCCTCATGACTCCAGGTCCAGTGCTCTATTCACTGTGCCACCTAGCCACCCCTTAAGCTTCTGACACAGGAAGAATGAGTGATTTATTTTATTTTTCCAATTAAATATGATTTTTTTTTTACCATATGAACAAGAGATTTCTAATGAGGTTTATTCAACACTTTAGAAAGGCCAATTTTACTCTTTATTTTCTTAATGTAAGCCTTATTTTATATTCAAAGGGTAACAGTTACCTCTTCTCCAAGATGATCAACTCCATAATTATATAGTTCCAATACATAATGTCTTCTAACCACATCTTCATTGACTTGAAGGTGCTGGGCTAAATATACAGCCAGAACTGGCCAGTCTCTATCCTTGCCAAGAGGAATAATTGGCACTTCATCAGAAGTTTCTTTGTCCTTAGGGACAGAATGTTGTACCTGAACAGCTGCACTGATGATTTTTAATAAAAACTTGGCAACAAAGTATGAAAGTGAGAAAAACAGAAAGAAATAAACCATATTAATGTGTTTTATTAAAATAGCATCTCACTAGAAATATTAGCTGTATAGCAATCAGATAAGAAAAAGAAACAGGGAATAAGTATAGGCAAAAAAAAATGATCACTTTGTATATTATATGACAGTTTACTTAGAGAACCCAAAAAGAATCAACAAAATTAATTAAAACAATAACTTCAGTAAATTTGAAGGACATAAAATGAATCCACATAAATCCTCACCATTTCTATACATTACCAAGAAACTCAGCAGGAAGAGACAGTGAAATTCCATTTAAAATAGCTACCAAAAATGCGGAGTGCTTTGAACTCTAGTAAAATATACAAAAGAACTATATGAATGTAACTACAAACACTTTAGGATAATTAAGCCAGATCTAAATAACTGGAGAAATGTTAACTGTTTACAAGTAAACCAAACCAAACAATGACAATACCCAGGGGAAAAGGCAAGGGGAAAGGAATACGCATTCCTATAGTATCTCCCTGGTACCAAGTATGGCACCAAGTACTTTTAACAAATATTGCATTTGATCCTCATAACAATCCTAAAATGTAGATGTTATTATCCCTGTTTTATAGTTAAGTAAACTGAGGCAAACTAAGGCTAACTGACTTGCTCAGGGTCACACAGGGTCTGAGAGTGACTATGAACTCAGGTCTCCCTGACTTGGGTCTTCCAGGCCCAGTGTTCTATATGCTGCACCACTGACTGCCCCTATACTCCCTAAACTAATTTCCTTATTCAGTGTCCTACCAAATTGCAAAAGGAAAACTTTATAGGGCCAGAAAAAGAACATTCATCTAGAGAAACTAAACGTAAAGAATCTCAAGAGAAATGAAAAAAAGTGGGAAGGAAGAGAACTATATCAGATTTCAAACTATACTAAAAATAAGTAATCATCAAAACTGTTTAGTACTGGTTAAAAAACAGAAAAGCTGACTAGCATGGCTTAGTTAGAGAGATAGACACTGGGGAGGGGGTATAGCCAAGGAACACCACAGAGAGTTCATGTGGCCAGGGAAAGGAGGTCCCAAGATCATTCCAGGACTAAGACTAGCAATAACCTATTGCTAGATGGCAATTTGCAAGGCTTGGATCAAGGGGGCAACAATCTGCCTTGGATCAGTCAACTTTTAGAAGCACTGAAAGCTTATAGGTTCCCAGTTTGAACTATCCCTGAGGTCCTGAGGATTTCTGTTAAGGGAAAAAAAATTTGTGTGGGAGGGGATACAACACTCAATACCTCAAGAAAGAAGCAACAAGACCAGACCAGATCTCTCCAGACATGCATAGAATCTGGCCTTAACATCAAGTCCAAAGTGAGGAAGTAGGTGGAAAAAATAAGTAAACAAAAAAAATTATTCCACCATAAAAAGCTAATATGGTGACAAGGATGCTCAGCATACAAACCCAGAAGGGAATGACTCCAAAATATCTATAAGCAGAACCTCAAAGAAAAACAACTTGGGCAAATTTAACTAGAATTCTTGGAAGAGTTTATAAAGCAAGAGTTTCAAAATGTTTTTTTTTAATCAATGAAATGAGAAAGCTAGAGGAACAAAACTGGAAAAGAGTTGGGAGGACTAAGTTCTCTCAAAATTCTGCTCCAAACAACTTTAAATAATGCCTCAAAACAAATTCTGGAGTGATAGAACCCACAAAAGAAAGAGGTGAAACAATTTTTCAGCCTAAGAGGGATGCACTGCTGATAATGCCTCTTTCCAAATACTCCCTGAGTTTTGTGACATTGCTTTGTCCTTGTTTATAAAAGAAATTATTAGGCTGTGAGCCCCTTAAGAGCAGGAACTATCTTTACTTTTCTTCATATCACTAGTACTTAGCACAGAGCCTGCTCACAGGCACTTAATAAATGTATGTTGATTGTGTCTTTAAAAAAAAAAAACCCAGCACATGATATGACCAGATCATCTTGAATCTTGATTGGTTAGAATTTATTATTTACCATAACTTCTTAAAAGTTATTTTGAGCTTTGTGGCTATTAAGGCCTTTTGGAATGAACTTTATGTTACCTCCTATACCATAATAATTTCTAAAAGGACCCTACTGGAGATTTTTGTCAGTCTACTTTGCAGTATCATTATCCACATCCTGCTGCCTATATATGAGTATACCAGATGATTCTATCTCGGGTCATTTTGTCTTCTCTTGTAATGCTTTCTTAGTGACTCAATCAATGTTACATTCATTTATCATCTCTATCTAAACAGGCCTCATCTGACTCCTGAATTTCAGTCATGTACCTCCATAGGACAGTCAGTATCCTCAAGAGTAACAGGAGAGTGAGGAAGAGAGGAGGGCTTGGAGGAAAGAAATAAATTCAGTTTTGGACATGTTGAGCTTAAGAAGTCTATGTGACATCCAGAACGCAGCTAGAGATTCAAGTTGGTAGGCCAGAGGAGAGACTAAGGCTGGATAAATAGAACAGAAATGGAAATCATCTCAACTGAAGTAACTGAAGGATTATTTCAACTCACTGGTCATAAAAGACTGCACATTTGACTAACAGCTAAATATTTGTAAATGATCAAAGAACCATATACTTCTTGACCCTGTATGTCCCCATCACTAGGCTGTCCTTCAGAAACAAAAGGGCTACGCAGGATGGATAATTATTTTTATCGGATGCATATGCTGCCATGACCAAAAAGTTTTTCACCTTCGGGCCAATTTTCTGGTGATGTCCTTGCTAAATAAGCTGGTCCTCGAACAAAAACTGTGTGTCACAGAGGGAAAAAGAACAACTAAAACTTACCTGTTGTCGGAGAGATATTAAATTTGGGTCCATCTCACCGCTGGGTAGTAACTGAATTGAAGTTAGGTCTTTAAAAAATGCATTTTTCCCCTGAAAAAATAAAATCAAATTACATGATCACTGTTTGGGGGTGTTACTGAAATTTTCCCTATTTCTTTAAAGTTCAAAGATTTTTTTATTTAACCTTCTCTGCATCATCTTAATCTCAGGAGAAATTATTTAATTTATATCATAAGAATGTAGCAAATGGTGAACTTTATGAGTATTTAAATATTTGGATGATATGAGATTTAGAAAGATTTTATCCAAGTTCCACAGGAAAGCCATAATAAAACACTGAAAAATAGAGGAAAATATTTTATTAAACCTGGAGAAGAGGTTGCCAGAGGTCATATGAAAGATGCTGATCACTGAACCACAGAAAATGGAACTGCTAGAAGAAAACAGTAACTTAGACTAGCATCTCTCAAACAACAGCCTATATCATACATGATATCATATATGATGTAAACAGAATTGCATAAGAAAATTTTCATGGTAGTGATATTTCTATTATGTATCAAAAATACTTGTTACATATGGCAATTTTTGGATTATAAAAAAGTATTTTACTTCCTTTTTCATTTTTGTACCAGAATTTTACTATCCCTATCCCATATCAAACTCCTTTTCCCAGAGTCATTCCATATTCCCTGTTAACCTGGAGCTATTTATAGATTTTGCTGCTATGGCTCATGTACAAACATAATGGTTTTTCTTCAATAACTGACCATTCAATAGATTCAAAATTTAGTTGGAATGAAAAACAAGCTTTTAAGATTTCTGAACAGTACAAAATGCCTTGAAATAGAAGATAAATTGGGATATAAGGATTATTCTACAGTTCAGCATTTATAAGTGACAGCAGAAGAGCATGTCTATGTGTCCAAGGAATGACACATAATCTTTAACCCCAAAGACACAGGAATCTTTAACCCCAAATGGCAGTAAAAACCGAGGCAAGCTTATCTATGAAAAAAAAAATTAAGAAATAAAATGTTTCTAAAGCCCATACCAAAATTCAATGAATTTTCTAATTTTTCTCTAATTTTTCATTTTCTAATTTAGAGCACAAACTAAATAATAAAAATATTGATGCTAACAGGTTTCAATACTATTTGCAGTAAGATCTAACAGGTATTTTATCTGATATTGAGTAGGCAGTATAATTACAAGAGAAAAATGGAGTAGATAGAGGTAGCAGTTCACATACATGAAATAGTGCAAGAACAGTAAAATACATCATAAAAGAAACCAAGATGAAGACACTTAATAGTAAAGAAAAGGATACCAAAATCTGTATCATAATTAATGAGACAACTACAATTTCCAAGAAAAAACACCTTAGTAATTTATGTTCACTGTACAATTTGATTAGCTCTTACACTAGTGAGAGTAATTTGTTCCTTTAAAAGAATTGTCACCAACTACAGCAGAGACTATTTTCAATACCACTTTTTCAATACCTGTCTACTTCAATTGATTCTATCTTTAATAATGAATACCTGAAAATGAACTGAAATGCACTTTGATCTAAGGAGGTAATTTAATGCTAGAAGGAATGTCCATAGTAGCTATGGAGATGACAGAAACTTTTCCTGAAATCATCATTTGGCTCTGTTTTAATCACTGATTTCAGTTATCATTTGATAAATTTAAAAAATCTGATATAAAAGAAGTTAACCATTTAAAATTATTTCTGGAATAGATTTACTCTATTTGTCATCACTTTAACAATAATGAAACCATGCTAGAAACTGCAACTAAAAGAACCTGAAATGAAAATTATTAAATTAGTCCAACACTGGGACTGAGATGGGTAGGACGTAGTTTATAAAGTGCTCCTGTGGTAT
>CM053593.1:104210490-104221933 GCA_028646575.1 Pseudocheirus occidentalis
CACACACACACACACACACACACACACACACACACACACACACACACACACACACACACACACCCTAGCTAAACAGCAGCAGTCTGTCAATTTTACTGTTAGTTAATTCAACTGCCTTTGTTTTCTATTGTTGTCTTTTTAAAAAACTGGTTCTGTTATATGTTGCTTCAACTGATTTCTTAATTTAATGTTATTCAGTATTTTGGACCATCCTCTCTTCCTATGCCTTCTTTTTTGGCTAAATATGAGTTCAGTAAATTCCTTTAATATGTTTCTTATTCATTTTGTTATATCCTTTGGTATTTCTTGAATAACTTTTTTGTTTTGGCTTGTTGGAGGGGGAATGGCAGGGCAGTTGGGGTTAAGTGACTTGCCCAAGGTCACACAGCTAGTAAGTGTTAAGTGTCTGAGACTGGATTTGAACTCAGGTCCTCCTGACTCCAGGGCCAGTGCTCTATTCACTGCGCCACCTAGCTACCCTCTTCAATAACTTCTAATAAAGTTTCTGGAAGCATTTCTGAAGACATTTTGTTATTTCTCAGACTTTTTATATTTACTGAGTCAATGTTATTCTCTGACTATATGACAAGTGCTGCTTTTTACTGCTGTTATTTCTAACTAGCTTATCCTTCCCCACTCCCTTCAAAAACAATCTTCATTTTTTTCCATTTTTCTGGAGGAAGCTTTTTTATTTCTAATAATAATTCTATCATATATCATATGAAAGGGGAGTAGTGTGTCTCTTTCAGAAAGGGAAATAGATCATTAAAAGCTGGCAGGGCTTCATCATTCTACCTGGTAATGCTTTAGACATAGTATACTTAAATTCATCAAAGCATTTGATAATCTTTCCTGTATTCTTGTGGACAACTTTAAAAACTATAGTCTAGACTCTAGATAGTACTATTGTTAAGTAGACTCTGAACTAGTTGAATGACTTGACCTAAAAGAAACTCAGGTTCAGAGACGTTAAGTGACCTGCCCAGGATCACAAAGCTAGAAAGCATATTAGGCAGGAATTGATTTTAAAACTTTCTGATTCCAGACCCAATGTTCTATTCACTACACTACCTGATGTCTCAGTACGATATGAAGTCAGCCTATGTGATATATGTTTACTAAACGGGATGGAGTTTTAAAAAATCTAATTATTTTTATTTTACATAAAATTACAAGTCTGTCTTGAAATTTAGTCAAAAATGTAAATAAAGCTTTGTTAACCTGGTGTAGACAGTTTCGTTTCCACTAAAATATTTTTTTCTTCTATTATTTTTATCTTCAACAACAGTGAAATTACAATCTATGAAAAGAAAAATGACTTTCTGAAATATAATCCAGTCACATTTCTGAAAATGAATTAAAGTGACTGCAACAATGAACTTATTTGAATATGAAGAACTGTTCAGACTCCTCAGAAAAGATTATTCATCCATCCTTATTCATCCTCAAAGAATGATCTCCTTCCTAATGCTTCACCATCATTAACTTGGACCCTATGTCCTTCAATTCACTTTTATAAAGCACATAGCTCTGAAATCTTTCAAAATTACAATTACCTTACTGTCAAAGAGGGAAAGAGGTTTCACAGATTTCAGTGAGAACCTCATGATTCCATATAACACAGAGCACAGCACAGAATGGTGCTCAACAAGTGGATAGTGTATATGTTTCTGTTCAAGAGCTAGCTCCACTATTGATATTGGTCCTTCAACAGATACCCAGGCATCTTCAGTGTCTAAGACGGGTACTTGCATTTCATCACTGCTAACATCAGCCTAGGAAGAATTTGAAAAAAGAAAGCATTGTGTCAGTAATTTGCTGAAAAAGAAACTCCTCAAATTTAGATTCTTACACTGCATTGTCTTTGAAAAAGAAAAGTATGAGGATTTTTTTCCAGATTAAACAAAAACATAAAGATTCTTCCAGCATTATAGTAATAATCACACCACATGAAATACATTTTTTCTCCTGGTTGCCCATACTTAAAACTGATGATGATTATGATTCTCCAATATTCTAATATAATTACTGTATATTAAATAATACATGTATTCTACCTCCATTAAAGTCTGAAGAAGATCCAAGCAAGAGTCAAGAAAAGATGTCATTGCTGTGTCACTCATACCCACATCCTAATTAAAAAAAAAACAATACAAATTAAATTCTACAAAACTTCTATCATTTCAAAAAAAAGACCTTTAAGTTGTTTTTTTTTTACACTGAATTAAGAAGCTGGAATTGTGAAGTTAGATGACATTAATAAGTTTTAATCACTCTTATTGAACTTAAATTAAAAGACTTCTAGAGTTGGGCTAAGAAGTTTATCTTCAGTTTGTAGTACTAATGACATGTGTGTATTAAATAATTACATATATAAACATCCACATGCATATATATTTATATATGTGTTACATGTTTATAAATAAAGTATGCCAACAAAGTCCCCCCTGACACATACCAGTTGTGTGACCCTGGGCAAGTCACTTAAACAGTGCCCCAGGACTGTTTCTAAGAAGATAAAATTGCTTCAGTGGAATTTCACCATATACTAACACATACACCACATAATTTTTATATATGCACATATCACATGTATTATGTGTGTGTATTGCACAAATGCTAAATGTATGAAAAGTTATGTATGCACACATATTAAAATATATTAAATGTGAACATATTTTAATATTCCACACTTTATACTATATATAATGATTATTTTATTAGAACTATGATTTCACTAGGTCACACAATGAGCTCACATGGAGGGGCTATATGTAATGATGCATACAAACAGGCAGTAAGTTGGATTTTGTTTGAATGTGAGAAAAAAACCTACCAATTAGGGCTATACAAAAGTAGAATTGGCTGCCTTGGGAATTAGTTTCATGTTCAGCAGAGGTTTTCGGGCCAAAACTGAAAGACTAACTTGTTGTAATGAGGATTCAGGATTCTTTTCTGGAGTCTTGGTTTCAGCTAGATAGATGGATACTGAGGTCCTTTCCAGCTCTAAAATTTTACTACTGTGTAATTATGGCCCTACAGAATTAGCTCTGATGAGCACAATTAGGAATGGTTCTACATACAACAATTATGGATTTTTCTACACTGAATACCAAAATAAGCCTACATATTCTAATATAATTCAGCTACAAGTAAAGAAGATTCAAACATTTCAAAGTAAAATCTGAAATTATCAGCTACTGGTCCTAAACATAGGGCCAGAATTATCTAGACAGAACATTGTTTAAAGAGTGATAGGAATGATGAAAGAATGAGTGTATGAGATTATAAGTATGTGCATTTATTAACCTAATTCAAAAAAGTACCTGTAGGAAAAATTTACAATTTTTCAATTAAAAAGAATTAAAAGATACACACTACATCGTTATTTTGTAATTTTCATTCATAATCCAAAGTTGTTTGTTGTTGTTTTTTTAGGGATCTATGAAAACCTATTCTGAATGTTATCTGACCATTTGGAAATATAAATTTAACAAGATGAAAATTCATGACCAGTTTTAATATACTACTCATTTTCAACCTTTTTAATCAGTTGATATTCCATGAAAATTAAAAGAGGTCTAGTTCATCTAACCACAATTAAGTAGCTTCAATATGAAATGGCAAAGTTCAGAAACTACCTTTACCTACATGTATTTAGTATAAAGGAAAATATTCACTTACCCTTCTGCATAATCTATCCTTTGGAGATTTTCCAACCTAGCAAAGAGAAAAAGATGATATAATGTTTAGGGATTCAAAAAAATATGAAACTAAAAAATAATATGGAAGGCTTAGAATGATAAAAAAGCAACTATAATATTGAATTTTTCATTCTTGCTTCCCCTAATTATATATGTAAAGTGGCTAATGTTACATAATTGAAGAGAACCAAATGTCAACAAAGAGGATGCATTTAAAATACCACTAATTTAGATAATCCTACAGTTCATTTTTAGTAACACTTTATCTCCTTTTTAGGAAATAATCTGACCTATTAAACAAAGAATCCCTTAAAAACCTGGTTTAAATGTTCTGTGGCCAATTAATTAATTGTGCTTCACTCAAATCTAGAGCCATACTCGTTACCTTATTAAAAAAAAATAGAGTCGCAAACATGCTGGTGCCAGGGCCAAGGCAGGCACAGGGCCTGACCCAAGTACCACTGATGTGCTTCCTTTACATCTCATCTAGGGTATGAAGTCTCCTCCTCTTCCTGCCCTTTCCTCATACGAAATATCGAGTTGTTCATGGCCCACACGGTCTTAAAACCCCCCAGGACTGCCTCAGTGACCTCAGTCCCATTGAGAAACTCCAGAAGAATTATGGGAACTTCGGGAACAGTCCACTGATGCCCAAGCCCAACAAGAAATCATCAACAGTACTGAGGATGTATACTTCTTGACTGACTCGTCTGATATCAGGAAGTATGAGATAGAAGTTCCTTCCTGTTCTCAATTTGTAAGAATCAGAGGGGTAAAGAGACAAGCTAAAATAGCACCAAGGTGCAGTCTCTAAGAAAGTCACAGATTTAATCCTTGAAAAGCAGTTGCTTTTAATATGGAACCTGACAGAAATCACTGAGAGAGTGATTTCACTGCAGATGGGCCTTCAATTGGCAACTGTCATTTGTACCAGTAGAAGGAGGCACCTGAATACCATGTAGGGTTTTATTCAGGTCACTCTGGGACTCTTTGCCAACCAGAAGAATGGCCTGCTGCTGGTCGATCAGCTGAAATCCTTTTCAAGCATACAAATGTGGCACAGAATGGATGCTCAAGGAAGATTATTCTGTAGCTTTCTAGTTTTGCCTCAAGCTTAATTAGTAGGCAGCCAGCACTTTCCAATACTCCAGCTGCATTAGTCAGCTAGACTCAAAGCTGAAGACCACCCTCAAGCAAACTGAGGAGGTATGTGGTTGTGGTACTCTCCAAGATGTTCAAGAATTCTGGAGTCACCCACTGCATCAAGGTGCAGCAGGTGAACAAGCTTCTGGGGGAGACACAGACCTAGATGACCAGCTGTACATAGTCCATGTTCCAGGTGGTCCTGAGGTATATAGAGCTGCTCACAAGCAACACAGACAGAAGTCTCAGAAGCTTCAGTACAAGGAGCTCTGCACAGCTAGATTTCCTCAGTGAAATGGCGAAGATGGCTCTTGAGGTCTAGTAGCTTTTTAAATTTTTTTTTATAAGTTTGACATTTAAGTAAAATGTAATGACAAAAGTTAGCACCATAAATTGTGGATAGAGTCTCTCTTTAGTGGGGTTAGACATTAACCTATGAGTCTATCCGTGATAATTTTCAAAACTGTTGCTTCCTAAGGCTGTCTTTCCTCCGACCTTCTTCCCTGAGGTCTTGGCCTTACTATTTATGATCAGCTCAAAGTCTTTTAAAACAGAGCACATGCCCATCACCTGGGGAATGGCTAAACAAGCTGTCATACATAATTGTGATAGAATACTATTGTGCTATAAAAATGATGAGCAATATGCTTTCAAAAAAAAAAAACCTGGGAGAGCAGAACCAGGACAACATTGTGCACAGCAACAGCAATATTGAAAGAGAATCAATTGTGAAAGACAGCTACTCTAACCAAGACAACGATCTAAGACGATTCCAAAGGATAAAAAATGCTCTCTACCCCTAAAGAAAACTGAAGAACTCCGAGTACAAAGTGAAGCAGATTTTTTTTCACTTTCTTTATTCTTCTTGTTTGTGTGTGTCTTCTTTCGCAACATAGATAATATGGAAATATGTTTTGCATGACTTCCATACATAGATAATTGATATATTGTTTGCTTTCTCAATGGGAGGGGAAGAGATGACAGGGCAGCCGGAATATTATTGCAGTAATATAGACTGATAGCTAATTATCTGAAACTCAAAATTTTTAAAATGAATGTTAATTTTTTTTTTACATTTAATTGGGAAATATTTGATGAAATAACTTTAAATGTTTTAAAAAGTAGCTAACATCTCTACCTGTTAAAGTATACACATAATGGTTTAAAAATGAGAGGGGGTGGAATATAAAGCAGTCAAATATTTTTCTAATAGGCAGTCTGTGAATTTCCTCAACTCACAAAGTACCTTGAAGATTTACTATATATTAGGGAGTTTAAAATCTAATTGAACCACCTACCTATTAAAGAGACAATGCATTAAGTATCTAAATGAGTAATATAGATAACACATGCTACAAGAAAATTCAAAGAAAATAGAAATCAGTGTGTGATGTAAAAGCTTTGTGTACAATATGGAGCTCAGTCTACCTGAATAGGATATTAAAAGTTGGAAAGGAGAATAAGTACATTTCAAATACACATCAGGTGTTGGATATGACATAAACAAAGGTGTGGAGAACAGAATAAGTTAAGGAGACAGATACTATGTCTAAACCCAAATTACAAAGAGCTCTGGATATTGATGTGAACAAGGTAATATTAAGTAAGTCATCAATTCCTAGGTCTACTTATCTCCACAAAACCCTAACCAAAGTAATTTACTCATATATTGAGGGCAGCTTTGATGAAACTGTGAGAAGGGAAGATGCACGTTTTTGCAAACAGTATTCTAACCGATGAATGCATCTTTACTGTTTCACAACTGACTGAAAGTAATACAGAATACAAGATCTTACTGGTGTTCACTATTTACTTACAATAAGAAAAAAGTGATTTGATAGAACAAAATACTACTTTAAAAGATCTCTCCTACAAGGTGTGCCTAATGTATATGCTAAAACCATATGAGATTCCTTAAAAGACATTAATATCAGATATAACTATGTTTCAATGACATTTTGATGACTAATATAAAACAAAGCATAAAATGACAAAATGTCAAAATAAGGAACACTAGTTACCAGCATGAATTCACTAAAAACATGTCATGCCAAAGAAAACTCATTTTCTTTTTTGATAGGATTACCAAACTGGTACATCAAGGAAATTCTATTGATAAAGTGTGTATTCAGTTCAGCATAAAATCTGACAACCATAAAATCCTTGTAGATAAGATGGAGGAATGCTCATGGTCAGAATACTACTGCAGTAATGTGGACTGATAGCTAATTATCACCCTAGAAAGAGGTTTCTAATGCTCCTGTTAACATGCTGTCCTTGGCAAAATAACATTCAAATTATCCTCAATCTTGGATGAAGAAATGTTTATTAAATTCTAAGTCAAGATAAAGCTTAGAGAGACAGTAAAAATAATAGATTCAAAGTGATTTAAATAGTCTACAAAAATCAATTAAGCACGTAGTATAATCCTACTTGAATAATGCTGTCATTTTTATTATAATGGCGCAACCCAGCTATGAGCACTGATTAATCCTCCAGCCATTTAAGTTGTTAGAAATATTTTGTGGGGCGGCTAGGTGGCGTAGTGAATAGAGCACTGGCCCTGGAGTCAGGAGGACCTGAGTTCAAATCCAGCATCAGACACTTAACACTGTGTTAATGTGTGTGTGTGTGTGTGTGTGTGTGCGCTTTGGTAGGCCAAACCCCAGATAATGTATGTTTTATAGTTATGAGGAATGGGATTTCACTTTCTATTCTTGCTTCTTGTGTTTTTTTATTATTATACAGAACTGATTATTTTTGAGGATTCTGTAGCCTGCAACTTTGCTGATGCTATTAACCACCTCAATTAGTGTCTTTGCTGATTTTCTAGGTTATTCAAAGTAAACCATCAGCAAGAACACTTTTATCTCTTCTTTATCTTTCTTTTTCTTATTACTGTTACTAACATTTCCAGAATTATATCAAATAATAGTTGTGAATGAGCATCTTTGCTTCACTTCCGTATTTATTGGAACAGGTTCTAGAGCACTCGTTCTCAACCTGTGGGTTATGTTCAATTTAAATACATCCTGCATATCAGATATTTACATTACAATTCATAACAGCAGCAAAATTACAGTTATGAAGTAGCAACGAAAATAATTTTATAGTTGGGGGTCACTACAACATGAGGAACTGTATTAAAGGGTAGTGGTATCAGGAAGGTTGAGAACCACTGTTCTAGAGTATCCTCATCACATATAAGACTTGCTTTTGATTTTAGGTAGATGCTTTATGATATTTAAAAAGTCCCTTTATGGTCACACTTTATAGGGTTTTAGCATAAAGGGGTGCTGTACTTTGTCAAAATTAAACCATTATCTATTAAGATAAACATTTGATTTTTCAATGCTTTGATTTTTAATATGATGAATTATGTTGGTTGTTTTTCTACTGTTGAACCATCCTTATACTCTAGTACAAATCCCATTTGTTCACAATAAATGATTTCTTGGATAAATTACTGTCATCCACCTGACCAAGATTTTGTTTAAAATTTAAGTCAGTGTTCATTAATGATATTGGCCTGTAGTTTTCATTCTGTGTTTTATCTCTCCCAAGTTTAGGTATTAGAACTATATGTGTCTCATGAAAGATTTATGGCAGAGAAATGCTCACTATTTCTCAACTTTGGAGAATCACTTGTGTGTAGGAACTACTCTTTAAAAGTCTGACAGATTTCTCCTTTGATTCCATCAGGACTCAAGAGTTCTTTTCTTTAGTAGTTTCTTGGTAACTAGATTTCTATTTCTTTTTCTGAGACTGAATTAAGATCTCTATCTAGACTTCTGATAATTTAGGCCATTTCATATTTTTAATAGTATTTCTCATTTTTCTTCACGTTCTCAGTTTTGTCAGCCTAAAACTGTACATAACATGTTCTGATTTGTCTTTTTATTGCTTCTGGTTTTGTTATGATTTCACCTTGCTCATTTGCTTTTATTGATGTGACTTTATTCTTTCTTCTTTTTAATAAGATTAACTAAGAGTTTATCAATTTCATTAGTCTTTTCAAAGAAACAGCTTTTATCATTTCTATGGAGTTGTTTCCAATCTATATTTTTAAATTTTTTAATATTTCCTATTTTATGCTTATTTTAGATTTATTTGATGGCTTCCTAATTTTTTAAAAAATCCACGTTCAATTCATTTATCCCCACTTTCTCTATTTTTTTAATGCATATTTATAAGGACATGAGCTTTTCCCCTAAGGACTTGCTTTAGCAGAAATCTAGAATTTTGGTATGCTGTTTTATCATTGTAATTTTCTTTTAGACAATTATTGTTTCAATGATTTGTTCTTTGATCCATTCACTTAGGATTTAATTAAGTTTCCATTTAAGTCTATATTTTTCGTTAGTAGTCTCGGAAACCAGTTATTATTTTTATTACATTACAATCTATAAAGGCTGTATTGACTATTTATTACCTTTGTTTTACATTAAAGTTCCATAAAATATGTATATTCTTTTGCTGTCCCATTTATAAAATGCCATATTTCTTGTAACTCTAGTTTCTCCAGGAATTTGTTCAGTTCCATATATTCCCTTTTTGACAAAACAGAAAAGGATATTGAAGCCTCCTGTCACTATTGTATCTATTTCTTGTTGTAGTTCAGATGTTTTCCTTTATGAATTTGGATACTAAGGCATTTGGAGCATATACATTTATTACTGATACTGGTTTGTTGTCTATGGCTCCCTTCAGAAGTTGTCCTCTTTAATTTTTTCAATGTTTGTCTTTGTTTTGTCAGAAAGGATGATAGCAAATCCTGCTTTTTTGGATTTACTTGATTCAGAGTAAAAAAAAAAAAATTTCCCACCCCCCACTTTTATTTTGTGTATGTCTGTTTTTTAAACGTGCTTCTTTTAAGTAACAGATGGTTATGATTTGGGTTTTTTTAATTTTAATTTTCTTTTTTTTAATTATTAATTTATTTTTAGTTTTCAACATTCATTTCCACAAGATTTTGAGTTCCAAATTTTGTCCCCATCTCTTCTTTCCCTACTCACTCCAAAATGGCATGCATTCTGCTTACAACTTCCCCCAGTCTGCCCTCCCTTCTATCACTCCCCTCCCTCTCTTCTCCTTCCCCTTTACTTTCTTATAGGGCAAATAGATTTCTATACCCCGCTGTCCGTATATCTTATTTCTCAGTTGAATGTAAAAATCGATTTTTTTTAACATTTGTTTTTAAAACTTTAAGTTCCAAATTCTCTCCTTTCTTCCCTCTCCACCCACCCTCATTGAGAAGGCAAGCAATTCAGTACAGGTTTTACATGTATAGCTATGCAAAACACTTCCATGATGGTCACGTTGTAAAAGACTAACTATATTTCCCTCCATCCTATCCTGCCTCCCACTTATTCTATTTTTTCCTTTGACATTCTCCTTTTCAAAAGTGTTTACTTCTGACTACCCCTTACTCCAATCTGCCCTTTCTTGTATCATCCCCCCTTTCTTATCTCTTTCTCCTTTTATTTCCTATAGGGTAAGACACCTATTCCCTCCTTAAGCCAAATTCGATCCCTCTCACCTTCCCCCTTATCTCCTCTATTGCAAAACCTTTTTCTTGACTCTTTTATGTGAGGTAATTTACCCCCATTCTATCTCTCCCTTTCTTGTCCCAATATATTCCTCTTTCTTCCCTTTTTTTTTTTTTTACATATCATCCCTTCATATTCAACTCACCCTGTGCTATCTGTGTATCTATCTTCTCCAACTACCCTAATACTGAGAAAGGATTAAATAGTTCTAAATAGCTTACTTTAGTAAGCCCCCTATGATTTAAATTTCCTGTTTACCTTTTCGTGCTTCTCTTGAATTTTGTATTTGAAAATCTAATTTTCTATTCAGCTCTGGTCTTCTCAGCAAGAATGCTTGAAAGTCCTCTATTTCATTGAATATTCTTTTTTTTTCCCTTGAAGTATTATACTCAGTTTTGCTGGGTAGGTAATTCTTGGTTTCAGTCCTAGCTTCTTTGACCTCAGGAACATCATATTCCAATCCCTTAACGTAGAAGTTGTTAGATAGGGCCAGCCAGGTGGCGCAGTGAACAGAGCACCAACCCTGGAGTCAGGAGGACCTGAGTTCAAATCCAAACTCAGACACTTAACACCTACTAGTTGTGTGACTTTGGGCAAGTCACAATCCCAATTGTCCTGCCTTCCCCCCTCCCAAAAGAAAAAAAAAAAAGAAGTTGCTAGATCTTGTGTTAGCCTGACTGTATTTCTACAATACTCAAATCGTTTCTTCCTGGCTGCTTGCAATATTTTGTCCTTGACCTGGGAACTCTGGAATTTGGCTATAATATTCCTAGGAGTTGTCCTTTTGGGATCTCTTTCAAGAGGCAATCAGTGGACTCTTACAATTTCTATTTTACTCTCTGGTTCTAAAATATTAGTTCAATTTTCCTTGATAATTTCTTGAAGGATGGTGTTGTAAAGCCAATCGCCAGTAGATTCCTGAGAGAATGCTACTGTGAACAGCCTTTAAGATTCAAATTACACAGTATTAGTGAACATTCTGTTTATTCCATTACAAAATCATATTCAGTACAATGTTCACAGTTTCAACAGTTCACAATATTATAT
>CM053593.1:104222433-104278343 GCA_028646575.1 Pseudocheirus occidentalis
TCTTTTTCTGGTCATGTGTTTCAGGTAGAACAATAATTTTCAAATTGTCTCTCCTGGATCTATTTTCCAGGTCAGTGGTTTTTTCAAGGAGATATTTCACATTGCTTTCTATTTTTTCATTTCTTTGTAAATGTTTAATAGTATGTTGGTTTCTCATAAAGTCATTAGCTTCCACTTGCTCCACTCTAATTCTGAAGGAATTATTCTCTTCAGAATGCTTTTGAGATTCTTTTTCCAAATAGCAAATTCAACTTTTTAAGGCATTCTTCTCCTCACTGGCTTTCTGTGCCTCTTTTGCCATTTGATTTAATCTATTTTTTAAAGCGTTGTTTTTTTTTTAGTCAGGTTGTTGACTCTCTTTTCATGATTTTCCTGCACTGTTCTCATTTCTCTTCCCAATTTTTCCTCCACTTCTCTTATTTGGTTTTCAAAGTCCTTTTTCAGTTGATATATAGCTTCTAGGTATTCTTCAAGTGTCTTGGAATCATTTGTTGTGAGAGTTCTGACTGGGTTGTCTTCCTCCTGTTCCATGCTTTGATCCTTTTTGTCCACAAAAAAGGATTCTAGAGTTTTATTGCTGTTCTTACTTTGCTTCCTTTTCCTCATGTTGGCCAGTCAATTAATTGGTTGGTTTTTTTTTTTATCTCTGTGAAACTCTGCTTCCAGGGGGGAGAGCTCTGTTCCAAACTGCTAGGGTTTTTCCAGCTGCCAGAGCTATTAGGGGGGTGTTGCAAGTCCCCCCAGCTTTGGCTTGCTGAAAGTGCACCCCAGGACCACCACCCAAGACCATGATCCAGATCCAGGCCGCTCAATGCAAGAACACTTGGCCCTGATCAATTGATTCAGCCCCCCTGCGGAGTCTGCAGGCCAGGGGCTCTGAAGCAGCCCAGTGGGGGCATGCGATGGTTACAGCAGTTTCTGCCCTTCCCCCACTGCTTCCTTGCCCCAGGGGTAGATTGGCTGAACTGCTTTTCCTCCCCCATATTTAGCTTTAAAGCTTTACTCACTTTCACTGACCTTTAATCCTGGCTTATGCACATTGCTCCAGGTGCTTTAGATCTTCTCTGAAGTAGAGTTGGCTTGGGAGGCTCAGCTCCTCCAGGCCGCCCCAGAGCCTGGCCACACAGAGGTTTCAGGCTGGGCTGGTCTCAGCTCCCCCAGCTGCCTTTCTCTAATCCCTATTTTTCACACCATGGTAGATGTGGAGGTGCTGGAGGCTGTGGATCTTCTCTCTTGTAGACTGGCTGTGGCTCAGCTCCTTCCTACCACCTGGGGCCTGGCCGTGATTTCGGTTTCAAGCTGGGCCAGCCTCGGGCTCAAGTTCTGCCGCGATGATTCCCTGCTGCTGAGCTGCCTTCCACCAAGAGATGTGTTTTCTGTATTTTTTGAGTTTGAAAGTCCTAGAATTTGTCCAGCATCATATTTTTATGGGTGTTTAGGGTGGCTTTGTAGGAGCTGTGGGATGCTGCTGCTTCTACACCCATCTTGGCTCCCACTCTTCTTTTCCCTTCCAAATTTAGGGGTTCCCCCCACCCCATTTAAAAAGCGCTATCAGATCTAACCATCTAGACTCAACTAGATTTCATATTATCTACATGTGAAAAGTTTGGGGGATTTCGAGACCGTTATTTACACGAAAAATGAAAAGTGGTGCCAAATCTGATCTCTCAGCCAAAATTTTAACAACCTTAAAAAAGAGGTTCAGAAGTTACAGAAGTCCGAATTCGCTCTTCTGAAAGTTTTCTTTCTCTCTCCTTGCAAATGTTCTTTCTCTCAAATTCTTTGTTGGTTACCATGAACAATTCTGAAGTTTATTGTTTGTTTCATCCAGGAAAGTATTACAATTCAGATATAACTCCCAAGGCAATGAAAAGTACAAATGACATAAGGACATGCAAGTTAGCTATCAGAAATCTGAGGGCATCAAAAATCAGATGTGTTTTAGCAACTGAGATTTGGAGGAAAAGGTACTGAGACCTTAGTATCAGTTCCGTTATTAAATAATTTTGAAAGATCAGTTTTTAAAAATACATTAACTTCTTTTAACCCTACTGTTCAAGTCTGGCTTCTGTCAAATACTCTTGGTGTGTGATTCTGGGGAAATCAAGACACCAATCCTTCCGTTGGTGCCACTGGTAATTCCCTAAGTTGTAGGAAAATAGTAAGTGTCTTCACTTACTATTGAAAATGCCCTCTACCAATGAAATTACATTTCTAGTATTTTTTTTAAAGAAATTATGTTTTAGAGCTAAAGATATATTCTGAACTAATCACCTCTTTTAAATACATTAAGTTTACAAAAATGGTCCAAGAAGTAGAAGATATATCATGTTAGTCTGACTAGATCACTTAAAATATAAACTATATCCCTAAAATAATATCACAATAAAAGAAAGTCATAATTACACAAAATTACCAACATAACACACACTGACCTAGAAATCTGACATTTTCTAAAAACTAAAATAACCTTTCCCCCCTCAAAAATGTAAAGCATCACTGAAAGGAATACACAAAAAAATAGGAAAAAGGAACATAGCAAACAAACATGGAAAGGTGAGTCAGAGTCACACAGATATATCACTTTCTTTTTTCCTCTTCTCTTACTCCTCTCCCTAGGCATCCCTTGCTCAACTGCATAACTTAGAAAACCCACTATTCTATGTCATCTACCAGTCCTGCCCACGACACTGAACCCCACAGGGCCTTTGTAGCTTCAAACAGCAGTCACTATCATCATCTCTCAACAAGTGAGAAATGAAGACTGAGCTATGGGATAAAGTACTAATTTCTAAAAAGAAAACTCTCCTCAAGATCCCTTCCTACCTACCATATCTACTAGTTTACTATAATCTCTAAGACATAAGGGATCAAGGAGATATGACAGAGCTTTATAGTGAAATCTATGTATCCAAAGGGACTCAGAACAGGAATGAATGTAGTTTCTCTGAACGTGTAAGCAGGAAGGATCAGAATTTGTTACCTTGAAGGTTATTTCATACAGAGGTAAGTGATAACATCAGATTCCTAAGCACTTTTTCAGGCCAAAGGAAAAGCTTTCAGTAGCTGTTTTTGTCTGGAAGACTACCAAATTTTAAGCTATATCTAAGATACTAAAAGCACCATTATATAGACTATATTCAAGTATGTCAGATTTGAGGGAAAGTGTGGCCTATATTCACAGTAATTTAGAATACTAAAATCATAAAAAGAGTATTTCAAGTGTATATAATACAGAAGGCAAGGCCAGAAATTATTCATTAGCAATGAGAAACAATTCATATTCAATTTTAGGTTCATAAGAAATTTTCTTCTTATTCAAACTAAATAAAAAGTTTATGTGGCTTTCAGAGTTTAAGAGAAAAATGTCCCCAAGATTTCCTGTGCTTTGAGTGATTTTCATCAGCAGATCATTTTTGTAGCTAAAAAATACATTTAGAAACACATGAAGCCCCCATGTAATATCAAGCATGTCAATAAGACAAAAAAGAATTTCTCAAAAAAGAATTTTTCAAAACCAAAACCTGTCTGATGTCAAGTAGTCAATTTGTTGTGAAACACTTTCTTGAGTTTAACTTAAATTTTCCATTAAGCGAATTATATAACATACTTAAATTCTTCTGTTTTAAAATAAACATTTACCTTTCGAGGTACATTGCTAAAATAATTTCGAAAAATTTCTTTAAATAGGGAACTAGAAAGTTTGAAGTAAATTTCTAAAAACAGAATGATAAATCACAGAGATTTCAATGAACATAAAAATAGGAAAGAAGAAAAAAGATTAAAAAGTCAAAACGTTTACCTTAATCATTACCATTTATGGAATACAAACCTCCAAAGCATAGAAGAAGCCAGTAAATGGATTTGATCCAACAGTAATATACTGAGACATTGCAGGTGGGCTATTTTTTATTGCTGCATTAAATCCACCTATATTGGAAGCGGTTTTCATTTGATCAAATGGCGATAGTGTCATGATTCCTATGACATAATGATAATATTAAAATTGCTGAAGTGCTATTATTTCAGACTGCTAAGTTTTTAATTAAGATTTATTTTTAAATATAGTAAAAGGCAAGGCAATGAGTTGTGGAAGGATCACTAATTATGAGGTCAAGGACCTTGGTTTGAATCCTGTGACAATGTCACTTACTAGCTATGTGACAATGGGAAAATCACAACCCCTCTGATGTAAAACAAGTAGGCCAAACTAGACTATGTCTAAGGTCTGTTCTTGATCCTATAATATCTTTACTTAGTTTTACTTTAAAATACAAAGATTTTTTAAATCCTAGAGATTTGTGTTACTATTCGTTTGACAAGTTTCGTTACCAAAAAAAGAATCCGATAAAACTGTCTAAAAATATTGAAAGGATTACTACACATTAACATTAGTAAAGCATCTTTCTTGATTCTAAGAAATATATCAAAAATGGCACATAAAAACAAAAAGCTACAACAAGCTATTCTGTACATCAAGGATCTTCAAATTTTTTTTTTAACGAATAAGTGACTTTTTGCTTCCAAAGTACTATATGTACCAGTGGAAACTATAGGTGCTCACCATCTCACACTGAAAAAAGGAGAAAAGGAAACATTGCTCTTGCTTGTGCTTATCCCCCTCAATACAAAGTGAGTAAGGGGATGGCCAACAGCCTACTGATCTATTAGGCAGGTCACAACCTATTGAAGCCTATAGCGTAATCTTCAAACTGCTGAGCCTGCTAAAGGTTGGCCAGTTTCAACAATGCCTAACTCAGGCTTGTAAAAGTAATTTTATTTTTAGATCTACAAGCAGTGTACTCATTTACTTAACATTTTTTTTCATAAATTTGATGCATATCTACTAGGTACAGTGCTGGTGAATATAAAGGTTATGAATACCACCTGGATTATGACATATAAATTACTTTACAGCTTTAAACAGTTCCAAAAACACAGTGTTAATGTATACGCTGAATGTAAAATAAGAAACTTGCCAACTGTAAGCCTTGAAACAAAAATCCTAACCTCATACTCAAGAAGTCTCATATTCAAGTTCAGGTGCTGTTGCTTAGGCAAATGTAGAGTGAATTAGCAAATTAGTAAGTTAGCAAATATAAACTGAATAACTAAATTTTCAAATGAAATCTTAGAGTTTATAATAGTTAACTTAGCAATATAAGTTAATAGATAAGTTTATCCTGTGAATGTATATATGTATACAGTGTAAATAATCTCTAATACTACATACCTTTGAGACTAGAGTCTAGAGACTAACAGGTTCTACCTCTAGCCTTAAGATCCCCAAGAATGAAAGAGTAAGGAATAAGGTTGTAAAGAGCTTGGATATGTGGGGTAAATGAGAGTGGAAACTCAAGGACAACACTAAGGTTGTGAGCCTGGGTGACTGTCAGCTAGTAAGCGTGTCAAGTGTCTGAGGCCATATCTGAACTCAGATCATCCTGACTCCAGGTCTGGTGCTCTATTCACTGCACCGCCTAGTCACCCCAGCACTGATTCTTTCTTGGAGGAAGAGGGAGACAATGAGGAGATAAAGGGAAGGAAGAGAGAAAGGAATAATAGTAATTATTATATAGTAATTATATAATATATATTATGTATATTATATATAATATATAATAATAGTAATTATATAAAAATAGTAAAGTCTTATGAACAGTTAAAAGATTCTAACAAAAAGATATTAAAATTGGAAACTGAAATTAAATGTGAAGTTTTTTACTGCTTTAATTCACCATTTAATTCACTATTCACTTTAATTCGCTGCTTTGAATCTCTTATTTGCTTAATCTGTTTTTAATGACAGGAATTTAGTATGCAGGTTGTATTTCTGAGGGACTGAACTATCCAAAGGCTGAAGTATTTCTATGGAAAAAAAAAATCAACCAGTAAATAATAAAAGTCAACTATCACATACATGCTTTTAAAAAGTATACTAATGTAACATGTTTAACATTAAAACTGTAAAGATACCTTACTCTCCATTATTTTAGATATGAAGTCACATGATCTTGCATGACTGCCTCAATCTATGAATTTTTCATTAAAAATGTGGTTTTTTTGTTTCCGTAGATGAATGTAGTTTCTTTTCATTAATTACTCATAGTCCCTACTCATTTTTTTCCTGAACATCTAGAACTGAATGCCTCACAAGCAAAACAGAATTTCATTATTTTCCAAAAAAATTCTGATCTCTTTTCAACTTATTACTGCCACAGGCATGACCATCCTCCTAGCAATGCTGGCTCACAATTCTGTGTCATCCTTAACTCTTCACTCTCACTCACCCGAAAGGACATTCAATCTTTTGCTGAATCTTTCATTTCTATCTTCACAACTTTTTTCACATGTCCTCATTTTCTCAATCAAACAGTCACTGCCCTGGTTCACATCTACAACACCTCTTGACTAAACTATTACAATTACCTTCTAATCATTCTCCCTACCGGGTTTTCCAGATTCTAATCCATGCTACCCTCAGCTGCCAACAATTTCTCTGAAGTGTAGATGCAACCATGTGTACTGTTAACAGGATATAAGATCTTCCCAGCCTAGCTTCACTTGGAGCCCATTAAGGGAATCTCGCTTAGGGAAGGCTTTCACATCCATTGCTAATTAGGCATTGAGTCGTGAGGGTTGTGATGCCCTGTGACTCTGAGAACAGAATATATACTCTGAGCTGGTATTTTGATTTGGGGGCTTGCTTATGAGAATGATCTTGTGATTCCCTGGTCGAGATTCTGAGTGGCTGTATGTTCAGAGATCCCCACCTGCTCAGATGTAAAAACTCTCTCCATCCAGGGATGTATGTAAAGTGTATAGCTGATTCAGGCAGTAAGAACCCTGTCTGTTTGTCTCTGTTTCTCTGCTTGTATTTTTCTCTGTTTGTAGTTTCTCTAAAGTTCAGGGTACTGACTTTTCCCCTGAACTAGTGAATGCAATTAAAAAAGATTGTTGACCTCTTGAACAGCTACCTTTCCTAGTAAAGCAGATCTAAGAACCTGTGCTAGCAGCAGCCATCCTGGGTATGCCAGTGTGGTTGCCACTACACCATGTCACTCTCCTACTCAATAAACTATAGCCTCCTAAGTTAGAATCTTTGTTTGTCAATTAAAGATCTTCACAACCTGGATTCTTCTTCTTTTTCCAGTTTTCTTTTCCCTTTATTCCCCTCTACATTCTTCATGATTCAGCTACAGTGACTCGTTTCCTAGCTGCTTCTCTAGTTCCCATCTCCTGGTCTTTGTCCTTCTATCCGTCATGCCTGGATTGCTCTACCTCCTTACCTCTGCCTTTTAGTTTTTCTGACTATCTTCAAGACTCAGCTTACCTCGTACCTTCCACAGAAGGCCTTAACACTGTACTGTACTTTCACCTACTAAAGCCTTCCTTTCTGAGATTATCTTCTACCTGCTCTCTCTATATCTTTTATAGTTATTTACATGTTGTCTTCCCAATTAGAATTTAAGTTCCTTGAGATCAGGCACTGTTTCATTAAGTTTGATTAATAAGTTTCATTAATAAACCTTTCTCAGTGTCCTTAGCATTACCTGCTTGAATATTGTACTCCTTAAAGTACCACATAATATGAGCTAATATCATAGTAATAATGACATGAGAATGCCTAAATACTACTGAAGTTATTTTTAAAAATTCAAATACTAATGCTTACCAATACTTGCGTGATCAATTATCGTGTCAATATCCTGTAGACCCCATTTCTTATAAGCTAAAGGTGGTGGCTGTATGTTTTCATTACCTGATGCTGCAGCTGTAGAGAATTAAGAATTACAGACATTAGGAGGTTGATTTTTATTTCCTTCCCAAATTTTTAAAATTCAACTAAATTTTTTTACCATGAAAAACTAAAATGAAGCCAGTCAAATGTGTTTTTTAAAACTGTCAACTATAACAAGGAAGCAAAAATACAATTGTTAATTGGTTTATTAGCTTCAATGAAGAATAAAGAGAACCTTAAAACAGGATTCAAGTAGTAATAGCAGATCACAACAGAATTCAATGCATTCAGGAAAGTGTTACATATATAGAATAGAAACTCAAACAGTTAACTATTGTCAATCTATTGTGCACAGGTGTTAATAGCAATGCTAGAATAAGTGAACGGCAACAGAAACTCTATCATGAATAATTCCATCTAAATAAAGCACAGTAGTAGGTAAAAAAGAGTAACATTCAATGTTTTAGGTTGCCAACTTAGATTATGGAGCTCCCAGTTCACCTGCCCCTACCCCCTCCACTGCTAGCACCTCCCCTCTAAGATTATCTCCCATCTATTCTGACTATATCTCGTATGTACACAGTTGTTTACAGTTTTATCTCACACAATGCCTGGCACATAGTAAGAATTTACTAAATGTTTGTTGACTGACTGTATCAGTTAAACACTAGGCCAGACATTAGCACACAGCTCAATTTTCATTCAGTTCCCTCTATAAAGCTAAGATTACCTTAGCAAAAGAAAAATAAAATCTAACTTTAAAATTACAGTGAATAAAAGTGAAGAAAATAGATTTATTTTCCCACATCATCAACTGAACATGACCCACAATACAGAGAAATAACTGGACTTATTTATAGTCAGTGCAATTCATAATTAATAAAAGGCAATGAGCAACTGTATTTCTTTCACATCAGAAAAGAGTGTAGCTTCACAAAATAAATACATTTAACATATAGGAATCTTGATATTTCAAGCAGCAAGAAGTATCTATCAATATCAACTAAACACATGATAGTACATTTCCTAGAAGTTTGCCTATATAGAATTCCAACTAAAACTTTGACTTTCTTGCTAAAAACAAAAGGTGATGTTCTAAATTCATGTATTAACAATAATAATAAGATTTATTATAAAAGATAACTGAAGTCAAGGAACAGAAGTGTGTGTTAATTTTACATGTTGAAACACCATAATCTCCTGATATTCAGGGTCCAGAAAAGCAAAAGCAACAACAGCTACTAAAGTGTTTCCCAATGCAGAAATATTTGAAATCTTTTTCATTATACTAAAAAAAAGTGTGATAAAATTAAAACTATTAACACTGACAGGAGTTAAGCAGTTTCTTATCAGAATTTTACCTTTTGCTACCTGATTTCGACAAGCACGAAGAGACTGAAAAAGGCTGAAACCATCAATAGTCACAATTGCAGCTGGATACAAGATACTCAACTCTTCATTCTTTTCAATGAACAAGGAAAAAAAAAATCAATTTTCAACACTGCCACATAAGATCTATTTGTTTATTGTCTAAATGTTTTGAATAATGTAGGAAAACAAAAACCATGGTTGAACAATTCTTGGGTTCAAAACCAAAAAATATTAGAAAGAAAATTTTTAAAAAATGGAAAATTTTCCTGAAGATCTCTGGCCAATGCTTCAACATTCTAGACAAATGAGCTTTTGTATTTATGATGAATCATGGCCTTAGACTAGAAAGTTTTTTTAAATCTTTGTTTACATTTATTTTAATTATAATGTAGAGAACTGAAGGCAGTTCAGATCAAAGAACCAAAATATTAGAAGAGTTGAAATTGTTTGATACAGAGAAGTTAAATATTATACCAGTTACAGTTACATATGTAAAGGGTAATTGAAGATTAACTTCTGCCAATTTTTTCCAACCCATGGTCTATAATCATTTCTTCATTTCCTAACCATCCAGTCACTCCCAAATCTGACACATCATTATCACTAATGAAATTATTCTTTCAAAATGATCAAAAATAATTCCTTATCAGCAAGTACAATGGGTTTTTCATCTTTGTTCTCCCTAAGCCTAAATTTTCTTGCCTAGAGTGATACTGGACTAGATAGCTTCTAAGGCCCTTTCTAAATCTAAATTTATGATTCTATGATTTTATTATTATCCTTTTCCAATCTAGCACATTTCTGCATATTTGGCACTATACCTTCCCACTTTCCACAAACATTCGTCTCCAATCTGATTGCCTTCCTACTTGTATCTCCATTTGTCACATTCTTGTCTCCTCTTCCTTAGTGGCCAGCATTCCTTTATTTTCTGTACTCAACCCTCTGCTTTTCTATCTCTGTTTTTCAATCTCTTAAGGAGTTCATCCATTCTTATGACTTCTACTACTGAACCCTAAACTTCCAAATCTTTATTTTGCCTTCTCACCTGAACTCCAATCTTCAAATGACATTATCACTTTCAAATGTTGCCATCAACTTCAAATTCAATCATCTAAAACAGAACTATTTTCTTTCCCTAAACCAACTCCTTCCAAACTTTTCTGTCAACAAAACCAATACTTCACATACTAAATCCAGATATTCACCAAGTTCTATTAATTCTTTCTTTAAAATGTCTCTTGCTACCAAGGGGCCCTGGAATCAGGACCTGAGTTCAAATCCAGCCTCAGCCACTTAACACAAAACTAGCCGTGTGACCTTGGGCAAGTCATTTAACCCCAACTGCCCTACCTTTCCCCCTCCAAAAAAAAATGTCGCTTGCTACAACCATAGAATGTAAGATATGCAGAACAAACCTCAGAGCTCATCTAATAACCCAATTTTACAAATGACAAAGCTTGCCCAAGGTTACTCAAACAGTGGCAACGCAGCATTTCCCAACCATTAGTGCTGCCACAAGTCCAGTTTCTCATCAACTATTTGATTCCAGTCCCTTGTCAATTTACTCTCCATGTGACTGTTAAATCCCCTGATCTTTCCATTGCATGAATCTCATCATGTCACTCTTCTTTTTGAAATCTTTAAAATGATCCCTCTACTGACTCCTGTATCACACCTAAACTTCACTCTACTCTAGTCAAAATTGTTCCTCACCTTCCCAAGAATATAACATGATCCATGTTTTCCTTGGTGTCATTTCCCTTAACTGGAATAACTTCTTTTTCTATCCAAATTTTTTTGGACTTCATAATTAATGATATACTATTTTGTATTGTTGATTAACTTTAATATTATATATACACACATATGTGTGTCTATATGTATAGATGTGTGTATATATGTATCTATTTTTTTCTCTCACCAACTATGCTGCAATCAGATGGTAGTCTTTTACTCTTTGGGGATTTTCCATAGCACTTTAACACAATGGTGAACACACAGATAAAGTGTTTAATAACAGAATAAACATCGAAACAGTACACATAGGCTAAAAAGGCTAAAACTGCTATCAAAGGGGGGGGGAGGGTAACTAATATAAAGAAAAAGACACACACACACACACACACACACACACACACACACACACACACACACACTTTACCCTACCAGTGATGAAATAATGTTACCATCTAATAAGACAAGATTTGGAATATATGTCTCTGGACAGCCCTACAAATTGAATAGTAAACAACCTACATTTGATTAGATGATGATTTACCTTCAGACAGAGAACTGAACTTGACATAATGAGCTATGTCCTATGTTCTACAACTTTGGAAATTTGATACAAAAATATTTATTTTGTGCATTTCATCTTCCAAAAACATTACAAATATCAGTTATAAATAATAATTTGTATCTTAATAGACAGTTCAACAATCACTTTACAAATGTACAATATGGTATTAATGATAATATTATTGGAAATTTCTTTCCTTTTTCTAAGGATAATTTTACTTGACACCTATTGCCACAAAAGAAAACTGAGTGAGGAAAAAATGTAAAGGTGTATAATACCATAATTATGTTCTATATTTAAAACTACTGTTTCCCTTGGGAAATTAAAAAATATTAAGTACTGAAAACAGTAAAAATTTGAGGACTCCTAAAAAACTACCATCTAAAACAGAAGAAAATATATAATATTCCATTAGACAAAGAGAAGCAATCCTGAAATTTCCAGCATTTAATTGTGAAGATATTATAGTTCTAGCCTGAATTAGCTTTGCCAACTGTTGAAAACTTCTAAATTTTGTCTCCGCAAAAGAATAAGAAATTGTTCCAGACTAATGTCATTAGGTTTTGGGGTTTTTGGTTTTTTTTGGTCTGGTTTTGATTACTTTGGTTTTGGTTGTTTGGTTGTTGTTGTTTTTTTATCTGCTAACCTGCTCTGTAACTCCAGGATGCCTTGGGATTTCGTAAGTCCTGCATTTTAGCTGTAGTACAGGGTCTTCATTCAAAAGTTGTGCAAGTAACAATACACCATTCTAGAAGGAAATCATAGTAGATACAAATATTTAATCTCTATCTTAAAATAACCCAAGCTTACAGATAAAGAGCACTTCATTTCCCTATAAAATTTCATGACCCTAGTTCTTCTTCTCTCCCCCCCTTCACCCATTGAATTAGAGTAGAGGTCCCCAAACTTATTTGGTCTACTGTCCTCTTTTCTTTAAAAATATTATTCAGAACCCCCTGAAAATCTTACAAACTAGGAAAGAAGTCTCAGATTAAGTGTGCGATTACACCCTAGGTTACTTCCTCTTCCCATGGATTGGTGCAGTGCCCCACAGAGTGCAGTAAAGGTCACTTTAGGAACCACTGAATTAGAACTACTATGCAGAAATTCTTAATACTTGGCCTCTGTTCTTCCTCCTTCACCTTTTAATGCCTATTTGTTCCAATGGCTACCTAGACTCTCTATGCCTTCTGGTCAAATAGTTAGGGTACTTACTAATTAACATTAAAAAAAAATACTTAAGATAATCAACTTGGTAGGTTCTCTAGGGGAGTCAAAGTAATGTTGTAAACAAATAACTCACCTCAGTATAGAATCGAACATAACCAGAAGTAAAGCCCACCACGATGCAGGTCCAGTCTGGGCGCCCAGTGGAACTTCTGTTGCAACCAAAATGCCACAAATATTAAATATTCTATAAACTAAGATAGAGACAAAAGTATTTTTTGCTTGTTCTTACCTCTTTTGACTCGCCAAGGGAATACACAAGGCACTACTTACACATTCCCTAAAAACAAAATTACATGTTATGAAAAACTATAATCTAGTTTGTTCTTTCAAGTAAACAATTTGTAGAAGTAGTAGTAATAATAGTGATGGTGCCTAGCATTTATACAGCACAATAAGATTTGCAAATTGGCTCACATAATTTGATAAAGGCTTAAAAAGAGGGACGGTGATGGAAAGGATCAGTCATATATAGTCCCAAGTAGTATTATTAATTATGAATCACATAAAATGCTGTCATATTTAAATTCACACTATTCAAAGTTACAATTATATAAATGGAATATGGCAATGATTTCTAGCCCAATGGAAATTTAAATAATGCAACCATTCATGAGATCCATTATTTGTATTAATTGGGAGCTGGCTACACACACACACACACACACACACACACACACACGCACACACATGCACACACACACACACAAACTGATTTCACTACCTTGTTTTTTCTGTATCTAGTCCAATCCCACAGATATTACTAATTTGTAGTAATTGTAGAAAAACAAGAAATGCCCCAACCCTACTTTCTAAAACCTAGTAGGCTCTCCTAGTATCCTAGAATGATAAAGGAAGCATACTAATTCCCAAAGGTAACTTCCCTCATTTTCCAAAAAGTTGAGACTCTGTCAGGTAAGTACATGGTGATAAACCATCAAATTCCAAAGGGCAGCTACTCACTTATACTCCTTTACCCAACCCTGGTCTAACTGCTTCAATAAATCCATACTCATTACTAACTCACATAGGCATCAACTTTCTTGCCTACCACTAGCACAAAAGAAAAAAAATTCAAAAGATTCATTGAAACAACATAATCTATTTTTGAGATAAATTAAATATCTTTATTCAAAGTATCTGATTTGAATTATTTGAAAACAAATTTATATTTCTTGTGATAACTGAAATAAAAGGCTCCAGGATTACCTTAGTAATTCTCAAGAGAAAGCTCTGAGGCCTGGTAAAATTAATTAATGTCAAGTTTCTTAGCCTCCTGTGCTACTAGCTGTACACTCTGATACAATGAATAGAGCACTGGGTCTAAAGTTAGGAATTACTGAGTTCAAATCTGATATGAGACACTTAATTGCTGTTTGATCCTGAGCAAGTCAATTAACTTCTTACTTCATTTTCTCAACTATAAAATGAGGATTAGCAACACAATTCCAGGGTCGTCCTGAGGATCAGATGAGTTAAAATTTGTAAAGTACAATACAGTGTCTAACACATAGCAGACATTTAAGAAATCCCTAATTTCTCCCTTATTGCCTTCCTTTCTTCTTCTCTCCTTCCCTCCCTTCCACGCTAGAGATCAATTATGAATTTCTCACTCTTTAGAAGAAATCAATTTATTAAATTAAGTAACTTCTACAACTCCACAGCACTTAGAAATTTAGAAATAAATGATACTATATTTTTCTTCAGGCATTACCTATATCTAACCTAGAGAGTATTAATAATTTCTTGAATTCTTGAATGACTATTAGATTGTAAAAAGGATTTTTGCATAATTTCTTCAAAACTTTTGGGTCTATTCCAAAAGGGATCAATTTTTCTTCTTTATCACAAATAATATTCTAATGAGGCAATATTAATAAGTAACAAATGTTCCAGAAAGTTTATACTTTAATATCAGTTTCAAGGAATTTCTATAATTGTATTAATGGGTACTTTTTGACCTTTATTACATTTTTTTGTAAATCAAAACAACAGTTTCACATCTATAACATATTTCTTTATATAAGAGATTGTTATTTGGTACCTACCCTTCTTCAACATTTAAAGAACCACTCCAACCAACAGCATATTGCATTTCTTCCTTTCCTTTGTCACTATATTTCCATTTTGCTGAAAAAATAAGATATCAATTTACATAAGAACTCACAAAACCTCAAGTATGTTAAAATATTTAAAAATCTGCTTGCTCTTCAAAATATTTTTGCAAATAATGCATTTGTACTTGAGTTTCTTCTATAGGATGTATTTTCTAATCTACTGCCTTGTATTTACTAAAATGTCACAAATAATGTCTGTAGCATGTAAATAATAAACTAGTACTATTTATTTTAAATATTAAGAGTATTGTGACAGCTTGTGGTCTTATTTCTTTGTTGTAAGCATTTTTCTTGATAACAGATTGCAATATTTAGTTGTTCTGCAGCACAATTTCCTCCTATATGCTTGCTTAATCAACAAATATTTACTCAACATTTGTGCCAGAGAGCCTAGTTGAAATATAAAGAAATAAGAAGCACAATTCTTATCCTGAAAGAGTTACAATACAGTTCAGAAGATTAAAAGGCACATAGATTACACAGCAAATTTCTGGAAAACAGGTAACTTCTAGAAAAGTTCAGACAAAGATGAGGTCATTATGTGCTGCAGTAGTCAGGGTTTCATGAAGAAAGTGTGAGTAAATGTACAAAGGTAGATTTTGGCATCCTGGATAGGGAAATGAATAATGGTCTAGGGCATGGCCTAGGCATCTAGCTTAAGTTTTAAGATTTATCACATTATGAAAGAATTAGTAAAGATTAGGAAGCTGGTATCAAGAGTAGTCAAAGATGAAAAGATAACATTCAAAGCAGATAGAGATAAGGGGTCGAGGTTCTGGTTGATTTAACAAAAATTAATCAGGTGCTTACAATAAGTAAGTCACCATGCCAGATACAAGGATTATAAAGAAGGCAAAAATCCTGATTTCAAAAAATTTAATCTAGTACCACCTTACTGCTCAAGACTCTGCCCTAGACTCTCTAATTTTCTTTCTCTACACTTGTTGAATTCATCAGATTTCATGGTATTACATCCAGTCCTACACTTCTCTTGAGCTGCAGTTCCACTGCCTACTGGACATTTCAAATCGGATGTCTCATAGAAACCTTAAACTCACTATGTCCAAAACAGAAATCATTATCTTCCCTGAACCCCACCTCTCTTTTCTGAAATTCCATAATTCTGTTCAGTGCATCAACTATCCTTCCAGTCACCCATGTTCATAACCTTAATGTCATCCTCCACTTCTCACTTTCACTCACCCACACATACCTAATAAATTGCAGGTTTTGTCATTCCTACCTTCACAACGTCTTGCTCATCTGGTTTACCTCTCTCTACTCACACAAACACCAACTTATTAGCTTAGGCCCTCATTTCCTCTTAGCAGAACTTTTGTAATCATCTCCTAATTGGTATCCCCACCTCTAACCTCTTCCCTCTCCAATGCATCCTCCATACAGCTGTTCAAGTGACTTTCCTAAAGTACATGTCTTACTATGTCACTCCCCTATTCAATAAACTCCAGAGGCCCCCAATTATGTATATGATATAAACTGCTGTTTGGTATTCAAAGAGTGTGGTACACTCAACATTCACAACCTGGCTCCAATCTACCTTTCTACCTTATTATACATTACTCCTTTTCATGCTCTCTATGGTCCAGCAGAGTAGTCTTCTTCCTGATATATGAGAGCATCTTTCATTTCCATATCTCTTATGGAAAGATAATCATAATTATTATTATCATAATATCATATTATAATATCACATTATCATAATACCATGCTTATTATTAATAATGACAATATAATGATAGCATTTACATAGAGCTAAAGTTTATAACTCTATTTACATAGAATTAAAATTTGCAAATACTCTTTATAAATATTATCTTATTTGATTCTCACACATACCCTTCGAGGTAGGTGCTATAGTTATTCTCATTTTACAGATGAGAAAACAGAATGACAGAGGTGAAGCCCAAGGTCAAAAAGTTAGTGTTGGAAGGCAAATTTAAACTCGGATCTTTCAGATTCCAAGTCAAGCATCCTATCTACTGTGCCACCTATTCCCTTCTTACCATCATCTCTTCTATATATACATGATGCCTCTCATAATAGAATATAAGCTCCTTGAATGAAGGAAATATTTTATTTCTGTCTTTGTATATTCAGCACCTAGTACAATGCCTGGCAAAGTAGATGCATAACAAATATTGACTGAATGATTTAAGGTAGGGTAGAAAAGACAAAAACAAGTAATTATAACAAAAATCAGAAAATGCTAAGTATGTTACAAAGTGCTAACAAAGATCCAGTGATGGAAAGATTGCTACCAGCCTGCTAGCTGGGGAGAGAAGAAAAATCCAAGAAAGCTTCATGAAGGAAATGACATCTGAAATCCATTTTTAAGGACAGGAATGATTTCAGCAGATGGAAAAATGAGATTGCATCCCAGATGTTACAAAATATATGAGCAAAGGCTTAGAAATAAGAGAGAATTTAAGGAAGTGCTCAGAGCTATTTACAAGATTATTCAATGACGTGCAGACTGATGGCATGGGGAAAACTAGAGATAAGGAGACAAATTAGGAGAAGTAGTAAGTAAAGAAGTAATGAAGGCTTTAGTTTTGGGGGGGGTTTTGGTCTGTTTTCTTTCACAACATGACTACTATGAATAGGTTTTGCATGACTACCAATGTATAACCTATATTGAATTGCTTGCCTTCTCAATGAGGGGAGGATGGGAGAGAGAAAGGGAGAGAATTTGGAACTCAAAAGTTTTCAAAACAAATGTCAGAAACTGTTTTCACGTTTAATTGGGGAAAAACAAAATATACCCCCCCCTACGGTTTTTGGGGGTCAGGATGTATAGGTTTCACCTATACCCTTCCTCAACAGGCTTCGGGCATCCCGGCTCCCGCTTACTCCGGGAGAAACAGCTGCACAGAAAACTTAGGACACAGGACTTGCTTCTAGCTACATTCTCTAAGCTTGGCGTGGCTGGAACTCCCTCTGCCTCTGGGTAGCCTGTATTTAAGTCCTTTCTCCAGGGCCCCTTAGGGCCCCTCCCCTGGCCATGCCCTCGCCACTGTGAGCCAATCGTGCATCACCCTGAAGGTGGAGAGATTATCCTGTTTATCGCAAACAGGTGCAGCCCTCGCATTCCGCCCCCAGGTGATCACGTGCACTCCTGTTAGCCCAGGACCGGTTCAACCCATTATCAACAAGAGACCCAACATCCCCCCCAAAAAAGTAATGAAGGCCTAAACTAGACTTATAAGTATGATGTAGGAGAAAGACAGAGAAGACTTTGCAGAAGTTACTTATTGAACATGGAAGAGGGAAGTATTGAAAATGACTATAAATTTTGGCTCTCAGTTTTTCCTGAATAGGAAAATGGTATCAGTGATGGAAATTTGTAATTTAGAAAAAGAGACACCATTCTGGAGGTGAAGATGCACTGTTTTGGATACAGTAAATTTGATATGTCAGCAGTACATGTAGTCTATGTAGCAGTTAAAATTCTGGGGCTGGAGTTTAAGGAAAGGTTGAAATTGAAGACAGAACTATGAAAGCTAGAAACTTTACTTCAAGTGATAATTGAAGTAATGGGAATAAAATAAGATCACCAAGAGAATGCTGAAAACAAACCCTTGTAGAACATCCTTATTTAGAGGGTTGGAAGAAAAAAGGCCAGTAAAATATCAGTCCAGAGAAAAATGTCATAGAAAAAGAGATTCATAAAGCAAAGCATCATGAAAGCCAAAGGAAAAAGTCAAATGCCCAGAAAAATCCATTGGATTTAGTGATAAGGACCTTGGAGACAAGAATGTAACATATTAAGTAGCACTTGTAATATTTTTAAAAAATAAACTCAGCTAAATTCTCAATTTACCAACAAGGTAGATACTGGTTTATAAAAACTCAATTCCAATCTTTACCCTAAATGTAAATTATGCTTTACTACACCTAATTAGCTCCTCTTTCCTAATAATTCAATTCAATTCAACAAGAATTCATTAAGCACCTACTACATGCCGAGTTCTGGGTAGATGCTAGGTTTATTAAGACAAAAATGAAAGTTTATGCCCTCAAGGGGCTTATGTCCTACTAGAAAGATGAAGCATATACAAACTTTTTCAGTGTTTCTAAAAAATTTTTCCCCAGTTACATATAAAAACAATTTTTAACATTCATTTTTAAAACTTTAAGTTCCAAATTCTCTCTCCTTCCTCAATCCCCCTCACTGAGAAGGCAAACAATTCAACATAGGTTGTTACATATGTGCAGTCAAAACATATAGAAACTTAAAGAAATACAAAACATATCCAAAGTAAATATAATTACAATTAGGATTATCCTTTAATTTTAAGGATTTCTAATTTGGTATTTAATGTAGGATTTTTAATTTGTTTTTTTTCTATTTTATTTAATTGCTTGCCCAATTCATTGATCTGTTCTTTCTCTATATTACTGATGAAAGCGTTTAAAAATATAAATATTCCCTTAAGTACTGCTTTGAGTGAATAGAGCACTGGCGCTGGAGTCAGGAGGACCTGAGTTCAAATCCAGCCTCAGACATTTGATACTTACAAGCCATGTGACCTTGGGCAAGTCACTTAACTCCAATTGCCCTGCCTTCCCCTCTCCTAAAATGCAAAAAAAAAAAAAAAAAAAAAGTACTACCTGGGCTGCATCTCACAAATTTCAGAATGATGTCTCACTGTTATCATTCTCTTTAATGAAATAACTGTTTCTGTGATTTGTTCTTTGACCCACTCATTCCCTAGGATTATTTAGTGTCTGATTAATTTTTATTCTGTGTTTCTTTATTATCCTTTACTGAATGTTATTTTTACTGCATTATGGTCTGAAAGTGATGCACTTAATATTTCTGCTTTTCTGCATTTGTTTGTGAGGCTTTTATTACCTAATACAGAGGTTCCCAAAGTTATCTAGCCTACTGCCCCCTTTGTAAAAAAAAAAAGAAAAATACTCAGTGCCTCTCCTCCACCTCTCAGACATCTACTTTCTTTAACTTTTTAATGGTTTCTTTTGAAACTTGCATCATTTCCAAAAAATGTAAAATATTTTTAAAAATATATTTAAAATTTATTAATTTATTGTAAACTTGTGATTTTTTTTTCTTCTCTTCTCTCCTTATGTTTCCACTGCCCCCTTACTTTTATTCAACACCCTCCAACTGGACCTAAGATTACCACTGCCTTCCTGGATCATTCCAGTGTGCCCCCAGGGGGTGCTATCACCCACTCTGGGAACCTTTGCATCAATTTTTGTGAAAGTGCCATGCACAGCCCTGGGCTGGGGGGGGGGGGGCACTGGAATGATCCTTTCTATTTCCATTCAGTTTTCTCCAGAGATCAACTATATCCAACTTTTCTAAAATTTTGTTCATCTCCTTAATTACTTATTTATTTTATGGTTAGATTTATCCAGTTCTGAGAGAGGAAAGCTGAGATCTCCCACTTGTATTGTTCAACTGTTCAATTTCTTCCTGTAATTCATTTAATTTTTCCTTTAAAAATTTTTGTGTGTATCTAGTATTGATATTACTTCAATGTCTATAGTTCCTTTTAGCAAAATGTTGTTTACCTGCTTATATCTTTTAGTTAGAGCAATTCGTGTGTGTGACTGCTACCCCTGCATTTTTTTTCACTTCTGCTGAAGCATAACAAGTGCTACGCCAGACCTTATTTTTACTTTGTCTCTTTGTTTCAAGTTTGTTTCTACTAAACTAGATTCTGGTTTCTAATCCATTCTTCTTCCACTTCAGTTTTATGCGTGAGTTCATCTCAATCAACAGTTCTGATTACCAACTGCAAATTTCCTTCCAATCTATTTTTCTCATTCATCATTCTCTCACTTTTTATCCTGTCCTGCCTCAAAAGTCTGTTTTGCTTTTGACCACTGGCTTCTTTTATTTCCCCTCCCTTCTACAATACTATCTCCCTTCTCTGAATTTCTTCCTCTCCTATTTCCCTATTGGATAAGTTACTATTTCTATATCTGAGTGTGTATGTTATTCCTCTTGGAACCAATTCCAATCAGAGTGAGTTTCAAGTGTTGCCTGCCACCCCCTACCCCTACCATTTTCACCTTCACTATAAAAGCCTTCCTTGTGAGCCTCTTTTATGTGAAATAATTTCCCCCATTCTTCCTCTGTCTTCCCCTTTCTCCTAACACATCCCACTTTCTCACCCCTTCATATTTTTTTTTTTGAGATCATCCTATCATGATCAAGTAACACCCACAGCCTCTGTCTATGTGTACTCCTAACTGCCTAAATAACGAGAAAATTCTTAGGAATTCCAAGCATCATCTTCCCATATAGGAGTGCAAACAGTTTGACCTTATTGAGTCTCTTAGGCTTTCTCTTCCCTATTTACCCTTTTAATGCTTCTCTTGAGTCTTATATTTGAATGTCATGTTTTCTATCTCATTCTGGTCTTTTTATCAAAAATGCTCAAAAGTTCTCCATTTCATTAAATACCCACTTTTTCCTGTGAAGGATTACACTCACTTTTGTTGTGTAGGTGATTCTTTGTTGTAATTCTAGCTCTTCTGCCTTCCAGAATATCAAATCCTTTGCTCCTTTTAATATGGAAGCTGCAAAATCTTGTGTGCAGTTCTACAATATTTGAATTGTTTCTTTCTGGTTGCTTGCAATATTTTCTCCTTGAACTGGGAATTTTGGAATTTGTAATATTCCTGGAAGTTCTCATTTTTTAGATATCTTTCAGGAGGCAATTAGTATAGTCTTCCCATTTCTATTTTACCTTCTGGATCTAAGATATCAGAGCAGTTTTCCCTGACAATTTCTTGAAATACGATGTCTTCTTTTTTTTTTTTTAATCATAGCTTTCAGGCAGTCCAACAATTCTTAAATTGTCTCTCTTTGATCTATTTTCCAGGTCAGTTGTTTTTCCAATAAGATATTTCACACTCACTCTTTTTTTTCATTCTTTTGATTGTTTTATTGTTTTCTGATGTCTCATTGAGTCATTAGCTTCCACTTGCCCAATTTTAATTTTTAAGGAATTATTTTCTTCAGTGAATTTTTGTACATCTTTTCCCATGTGGCCAATTATACTTTTTAAGGAGTTATTTTCTCCAATGGATTTTTTTGCCTTTTATCATTAGGCCAATTCTGTTGGACATTTTTTCTCCCCACTAGCACTCTCATCTAACTCTCCTAGGAATTTTTTTGGAGTTAGGCCCAATTAGCATTTTTCTTCTTGCTTATACCTGTTTTGAAATCAATTTCTTCTTCTCAGTTTCTGTACTGATCTTCCCTATCACCATAGTGTAGCTTTTTATGATGAGGTTCCTTTTTGCTGCTGTTTGTTCTTTTTTTCCAGCTTATTTCTTGACTTTTAAATTTATGCTAAAGATGCACTCTTCTCCCAGGGTCCAGGGGGCATTATCCCAAACTTCAGGAGTTTCCTGCTGCTGTCAGAATTTATTCTGAGTATCTCTTAAGTTTTCAGCACTTCCAATGTGGTATGATCCAGGGAGAGATGTGGTTACTGGCCTGTGTTCTGGTCCTTACTAAGCATAAATATATTGTATAGACTGTCCATCCAGCTGCATGTTCCAATGTGAGTAACAGATATTCTTCATCTTTTTAGTATTTCCTATGTTGCTTGTGTCAGGCCAAACTCGTGAGGGGATACAGATCTCCTTCAGGGAGTTTTATAGTGTTTTATAATTGGTATGATGTCATCTGTAAACAGGAGCATTTTACTAATAACATATTTTTGTAATATTTCAATATAGAGAGCAATTTCTAAGTCTAGAAATTCCTGATTAGCTAATTTTCTTATAGTTGGCACCATGTAATTTTTAATGAATTAAAATAATTATGAACTCTAAAGTAACCATATATTAAGGGACTAATGCAAATTCATTATTTTCCAAAATGCTTCCCTCAAGATCAAGTGATTAATAATAATTCATATTTATAGATATGTAGTATGTGCTTTGAATATACTCTTCCAACTCCTATGTCTAGTAGCAAACTGGGACCCTAGCAGGCAGCAGTTTCTTCTCATTCCAGGGTTCTAGGGGTCTATTAAAGGGTCAGGAATTTCTTTTTAAAGCAATAGCTCATGAGCCCCTCTCAGTCTGCCTTCCTCCATTATCACTTGATATCAATTATTCAATATAATTTAATTAAGCTTTTAGGGACATTTACTTGGGTTGTGTAAAAAGAGCAGTTGGGTATAAAACATTCCCTTGAAAAGTCTGACACACTTTCCCCTAAGTACATATAGAACCTAAGGAATTTTGTAGTTGTCTGCTTGCTATCTTCCACTCAAAGGACAATGTCCCTGAGAGGGAATCATTTGGAGCAAAGATAAAACAGAGAGCATCTGTCTCCTTACTCTACAAAGGAGAGAGGAATAGTTCCAGCACCAGGAAATGTGAGTTACTCCTTTGCCACACTTTCATTAAAAACTCTCTTTTTTCTGGACTCCATAATGGTGGGAAAGTATGCGTATGGGGGGGGGGGGAGGGAAGAGAGGCTATTTTATATGTTAGTAAATACCCCTTTTCTGAAAGCTAATTAAGTCTCATCAGCTAAGGGTTATAAAATAATAATGGTAGAGGAAAGCATACTGCTATGGGCTCCTGAACTACAGAATTACAAAAACCAGCCCTTTAGGGTCCCCTGGAAACATGAAAGAAGATGTAGCAACTGTCTTCTTAGGACCCAACTTGTCAGTATGAATGTAAGCAGGGTTGGGAGTTCCAGAATATATACTGTTGTTAACTTTTAATAATAAAGATGATGATAGAACATACCACACAATAATGTTTACACACAGGTTTCTTCACAACAACTTTGTGAGACAGGTAGTACAAGAATTATTATCCCCATATTACAGATAATGAAACAGAATTTAAGTGACTTGCCTGGAGTCACAAAGCCAATAAGTGTCAGAGAGTTGGATTTGAATTTTAGGTCTCCTGATTCCAAATCCAATGCTCTTTCCACATTATCAAAATGTTTCTGCAGTGATTACTGTTACATAACTTACTCACTGTACAGTACAATCTATCACTTATATATGTGGATAGGCACCTTGACTTATTTTCTTGAGTTGCCGTGTTTTCCAGGGATGAAGTCCATCCCCCATGTCCCTCCAAACTAACATAACAGTGATCTTTTGTGACAATTCTATTCCCAGTGCCCTTGGAAGCCGAGTCAACTACAAGCCTGGCTCCAGTCAGACTGATAAACTGTGCAGCTGAGACCCTTTCAGATAAGCAGAGCATCCTCCTGCCATGGTCTGATGCTCCTAAACCCTCTACTCCCTCTCATTCCCTCTCCTCTACTGCTCCCTTCTTCCTCCCATACAACTCCCATTTGGGAAGGAATTGCCCTTCACTCCTCCCACGAAACCTTCCCTCTTTGCTGTACTCTACAAATATCCAAGGTTACATCTGTACTGCAGGCTTCTTGGTTTACGAAGTTCCCACATCCATGTGCCTTTCTCTTATAATCAATTAAGTTACTATCCACATCATGTGGAATCATGACTTTTGGTTTTGTGCATGTACAACCCTATTTCAGATAAGAGTGAGATTCATCTGATATTAAGTCCCTCCCTCCTTCTTCCTCCTTTCCATACAAGTGTATTTCTTTTGCTCTCTCTTCTCTTTCTCCTGATAAAGCCTTCAGAACAAAACCAATCAAGTCACCCAATTTGGGGCCTGTAGTTTCTTTTTCTTCCGCTTGTTTTTAACTTAATTCCCTCGATATTCTCTGAAGACAATAAGGTTATAATTGGAACTCTCTATTATTACTTTCACTCTATTATATGGAAGTACTACATTATGCAGCTCCTTCCAAGTGCTCAAATAAATCTACCTTTCTAGGTTTCTTTTGACTCTTCTATTTTTATTTCAAAGTTCCTACTTAGCTCTGGTTTTTTCATCAAAAATGCTTGAAAGTCCTCAAAATCCTACTGAAGGTCCATCTCTTCCCCCTGCAAGACTAATGTCCAACTTTTTGAAGTTAAATTATTCTTGTTTATAAGCTACTCTTGTTTGCAAACCTTTTGTTTTCCCTTTTGGAATAATATTGCCTCTCTTTATATAGAAGCTTTTGGCTTTTGTGTGAAGATCCTGACTGGGATTCTTTGGTACTTGAACTACTTCATTCTGGATGGTTGCCATACTTTTATTTGACACTGGAGATCTGAATTTTGGCTATGACATTCCTGGGACTCATCCTTTTGGAGTTTTTTTCATGAGGTAATTGGTATATTTATCTTCTCCCGCCCCCTAATTCTAAAATAACTAGATAGTTTTCAGTCATGATTTCTTGAGAAATAGCATCCAAGATTATTTTTAATCATGGTTTTCAGAGAGTTCAATGATTTTTAAATTATCTTTTCAAATCAGTTGCTTCTGATATCAGTCATCATACATTTTCTTCTATCTTTTCAATAATTTGATTTTGTTTTAATATTTTTGCTGTCTCATGGAGTCACTGATTTCTGTTTGGTCCATTCTAGTATTCAGAGAGTCTGTGAGTCTGTTACTTGTGTAAAGTTTACCATACTTCACCTCACTCACACCTGAATTCTCTTTGAACCATTAGTTTTAAAAGGGCTCAGTATCGTCAACAAGCCAAAGAATGGTCCACAAAATTTTCCATGAAAGTAAAAATATAAAAATCACATTCCTCTGTAGGATGCACTCCTAACTCATATCCAAAGGACTTTCTCTACTACCATGTTATAGAAACCTCTTCACTCTGCAAGCTCATTTAATCCTGCACTACTTATTCATAATGGAAATACCCTCCATTCCTGAGGCCTCTCCCTCTGATTGGCTGGTTCCTCCTAGAGCCTCCATTTTTAGAAGGTGGCCCAAGGAAACCATGTCTTCCTCTCCAAACTACTCTCTACTCATTTTCATGGACTTTCTCTACTACACCCCTATACCAGGTACTTTCATCCCATCACCTCTTATCAGAACTCTTTTATAACCTGTCATCTCCCATCAGGAGGAAGCTCCTAAGGGCAGAGACTGTCTTTCTTTCTGCTTGTCTTTGTATTCTGAGTGCTTAGTATAGGGCCTGGCACATTGCAATTACTTAATAAATGCTTGTTGAATGACTGATATATTGCACCATCGATCCCAAATATTTGCAGACCTATTTTTGTCCTGGAATAATGGAGAAAATTGTTCTATAAAGTTTATGCTATTGAAGTTAAAGCTGATTATAAGCATCTTATATTTGATTCTATTTTGACTAAAACTTGTCATTTCTCTAATTGAACATTTCTGAGGGCATGGATTGTTTCATTTTTTTTCTTTGTATCCTCAAGGATGCTTTGCATATGACGGGTCCTTAACATTTATTCAATTTAATGTATATCTCCCAAATTCACATGTGAGAATTTTAGTATCTAATAATAAATTGAAAACATTTGCCTAAAACAAACAACCATCTCAACATATTACGATCTAAATTAAGGCTGAAGATATCTCCTACATTACAACACTACAGGTATCATGAATCATTAGATCTTTTTTTTTTTGCTTTTTTTTTGGAGGGCAGTTGGGGTTAAGTGACTTGCCCAAGGTCACACGGTTAGTTTTTGTGTTAAGTGTTTGAGACCAGATTTGAACTCAGGTACTCCTGACTCCAGGGCCGGTGCTCTATTCACTGCGCCACCTACCCACCCCCAACCATTAGATCTTGAATGAGCTAGGCAATATACAAGACTATCCTGGATGCCACAGACATGCCTAGTGTACATGAAGTCATATAAAAGAGAAAGTAATAAAGCAAAAAAAGGGAATAGGAGAAGCAAATAAAAGGAAAAGAGGAAAAACAAAGACAGAAAAAGAGAACTAGAGAAAGTAACACCAACAAATACCTCAATTGAAATAAATTGCATAGATCACAACATTCAAACCACCATCCAAAACTCAAGCAAATAGTAAGGATGAAAACTTCATTTGTAAAGCCCAAGAAATTTCAATGAACTAAAGAGAATACTTACACACTAGAAACACAGCTTTTTGTTCCCGAGCTATCACCATGAGATCATTAGTTGGAGATAAGGATAAAACACAATCTTGAAGCCAATATGATTTCTGAGTTTTGCAAGTAGTCTCTTCTTCTTCCTGTGGGGGGAAAAATTAGCTGTTATTGCATGCATCCTTAACAGTGATATATTAAATAGGCCTCTTCTCCTTGAGTCTCATGTTCCAAGATTCATTATGCCTCCACCCACCTACCTCCCTGTATCCCATTCTCTCTAGGCCATGTTCTTGACTTTCCAAGGTGACAAGTAGCAAATCTACTGAAATAATCAGTCAACTGTGTACTTATTAAACACTTATGTGTTTGCCACTTAAGTGACAACACTGTGCTAAGATGAAAAATAAAAAGGCAGACAGTCCCTGCCTTCAGGGAACTCTATACTGGGAAACAACATGTAAATAAATCACTTAGTCAGTTAATAAGATCACTAGTATTTCTTAAGTGCTAATTATTTGCCAGGTACTGTCCTAATTCTAGGAACAGAAAGAACAAAGAAGGGTTCCTACCCTCAAGGAGTTCACATTCTAATGTTCATATAAAATATGTGCAATGTAAATGGAAATGATGTCAGAGGGAAGGTATTAGAAAGGGGTAGGATAGGAGAAGACACATAGGTAATTAAAATAGCAAGCACATGACCATCTCTGTGTATAGTTTATGTGGAAGAGTAAGTCATGGTAATGAAGCAGACTGAGCAAATGGAAACTTAGAGTATTTAAGGGAACTTCAATATGTATGCTGAAATCTCTTAGTATGAGGGCAGGATTGGGGTAGAAATAAAGACTTTTTAAAAAATTATACAAAAATCTTATTTTTTTAGTTTTGGGGCTTTTGGGGGGAGGGAGTTATTAAATTATTTAATTTTTAGTTTTCAACATTCACTTGAATAAGTTTTACATTTTCTCTGCCCCACTTCCCTCAAGACAACTTGAAATCTGATATGGGCTAACACATACATTTCTATTAGATACATTTTCCCATTAATCATGTTGTATAGAAGAATTGTAAAAAATGGGAAAAACCAAGAGAAAGAAAAAACAACAAAATAAAACAAAACAAAAAAGAAAATAGCCTGCTTTGTTCTGCATTCCAGCTCCATAGTTCTTTCCATGGATGTGTCTGGCATTTTCCATTGTTGTGTCCTTTGGAATTGTTTTAGGTCCTTGCATTGCTGAGAAGGGCTAAAGTCTATCAAAATCAGTCCTTGCACTCTGTGGCTGTTACTGTGTACAATGTCCTACTGGTTCTGTTCCCCGTAGCATCAGTTCATATAAAATGCTATCCACATCCAGAGAAAGAACTACAGAGTCTGAATGCTGATCAAAGCATACTATTTTTCTTTCTCTTTTTTTTTTCTTGTGGTTTTTCCTTTTGGTTCTAATTCTTCTTTACAACATGACCAAGATAGAAATATGTTTAATATCATTGTACATGTATGACCTATATCAGATTGCATGACATCTTGGGAAGTGGAAAGGGGAAGGAGAGAGAGAAAATTTAAAACTCAAAATCTTATAAAAATGAATGTTGAATGGGCAGCTATTGTGCAGTGAATAAAGCATCGGCCCTGGAGTCAGGAGGACCTGAGTTCAAATCCAGCCTCAGACACTTAACATTTACTAGCCATTTGACCTTGGGCAAGTCACTTAACCCCAATTGCTCTGCCCTCCCCCTTCCAAAAAAAAAGTATACAACTTCAAAAAAATAGTATAAAATAATACTATAATCAGATGAAAGTGCTAGGAGATTGCAGAATATAGAAGCAGGCTAGATGGTAAGGTCTGGTGGTCCTTTACCTCACTGGAAGAAATAGAGTTCTTGGTTCTGATCTCATTCAAGACAAACAGACTGAAGCAGACAGTGGAAGGGAGTGACAAAGGGACCAGGGATGGCAAATCTTCCTACCAGCAATTAACATTTGTTTAACATTGTCTAGTTTGCAAAAATGCTTCACATATATTAGGCATCTGATCTTCACAAGAGCCCTGTGAAGTAGGTAGCAAAAGTATTACTATCTTCATTTTACAGAAATGAAAACTGAAGCTAGAAGAAAGTCTCTCAGGTTTGTAAGTTCTGCATCATCCCTGACTCCTCACTATTCTTCATCCCATAAGCTAAATGAGCTCGCATTTCTAAATCAATATAATCTCTTGCATCTAACCCTCCTACTGCACTGTAATCATAGCCACCACTTTAGTCCAGGCTCTCATCTCTCTCCTGTATTATAACAACAACCTCCCTAACTGGCTTCCTAGCCTCAAGTTCCTCTCCACTCCAGTCTATCCTCCACACAGCTGCCAAAATAATTTCTCTAATTTGCATGTCTGATTATGTAATTTTCCTACTAAAAAAAATCTACTGAATATCTCTAAGATAAAATATTAATTCCCTTGTTCAGGTTTTAAAGCCCTTCAAACCTGGCCCAATTATATTTTTCTAGCATCACTGAACATTACTGTCCCTTCTTTACTCTGGAATACAGCCAAACTGGCCTTTTCTCTGTTCCTCACACACAGAACTCCTTCTCATTTCTCATTTCTCTGTGATAATGGCAGTAACCATCCTTGATTCCTGAAACGTCCTCTCACTCATCTTCCTCTCAGAGAATCTTCTCTTTCTTCAAGACAATTCAAGTATGACCTTTCTACAGGAAGGCTTTCTTAATCTCCTCAACTACTAATGCCTTTCTTCCTCACCATGTATTTATCTTCATATTTTTGTGTATTTATTTATCTATATGATCTATCCCAATTGGAACATAAACTCCTTGAGAGAAGAGACTGTTCCATTCTTTGTACTTGTATCTCCAGTGCCCAATATATAGAAGGTGATTAATAAATTCTGAGTCAACCAATCAAGAAACTTTCTTCTGTGTGCAACTGATTTACTGTGAAATTAAGTCACCTGCCCATGGTCACAAAGGTATTAGTAAACTATAAGCGACGACCTGAAACTAAGTTTTCTGACTTCAAGTTCAATGTTTTTTATATCAATATATGATATATTATAAAGTAAAAACTAAATATACAACTTATTTATTATTAGTTGACTTCTTCAATGTTTCTACTTCAACTTAACACATTGGATTATTTGGATAACCTATTATTCATTCTTCTCATAGGTTAAAAAACAGCTATAGTACAGTAAGCTAAGTTTAAAACAAATAAAATCTGTTGTTAATTATCTTGTCCTGCTACTTAATATTCAGTACAATGATTTATGTGGTAAATATTTATCAATTCAAGTATGAATGAACCCTTGAATGAAATTAAATAGCATCAACTTACTATGTGTGAAACACCTGACTAAGCACTGGGGATACAAACAGAAAAGAAAGACAAGAAAGTTAGATTACTGAATCTGAGGTAGGTCCAGATCAGGAACACATGATCTTTTAAATGATAACAGACTACCACAACTTCTCCTGAAAATTTGCTTGGTCTAGCACTTTAAGTTAAGCTGACACCAAGCTCTGGCACAATCTCAAAATACAACTAATATACTGGTAGCAAAAATCCCATAAATTAGTAAAGCAAATTAATGTTTCACTACCTCAATTGCATCCGAAATAGTTAAGGAAATCTTTTATGTCTGTTGCTAAGAAGAATGTACAAAGAAAAAATATCAGAATCATAGACTACACCCCTATTCCACAAAAATGGGGGAATAGTACTTAGCACAGAGTAAGTATGTTTAACAAATGCTTGCAAAAGATTTGTTGATGATTCTGAGCATGAAAAATGCTATTTTTTAGAAAGACAATACTTGGGGCAAAAAATCTCAGGGCGGTTAGGTGGCACAATGATTAGAGCACTGGCCTAGGAAGCAGAAGGATCTGAATTCAAATCAGCCACTTAACACTAACCGTGTGACCTTGGGCAAGTCACTTAACCCCAATTGCCCTGCTTTCCCTCCTCAAAAAAAATTTAAAAAAGACAATACTTCTGTGTGTCCTATTGGTAGTCAAATAAAAAAAATGTAGAGGGAATAATAAAAAGATAACAAATTTAGGCCCAAATTTGTTTTTGAAATTCCTTAAAGTACCTGTGCATAGAACAATGTCTTAGGAAAATTTAGTACCTGAACTTAGGGAACTTAGAGTCTAACAAGGCGCTATAACTCACATAAAAATTAACTAATACAAAATAATATATACTTAATAAACATACACAAGTTCTATATGAGGTCAATGAAAAAAGGATAGTTAACAAAGGAAGTCTTCACAGAGGAACTGAGCTGGGCTTTAACTCTACTCCCCTGACATCTCATTATAGTATGAAAGTGCCCTTGGGTTGTAGATTAGGTAAGCCAGGGGAGCATAAAATCTACCGGGTTCTATAACCCTGGAAAGCCTACAAGTATGGACTTTATGTCATTAAGTATAAACTACAAGTCTCTTGTCCAAGGATAAGCCAAAGTCTGAAGTGGTTTATCACCAGGCTGGCTACAAGGTGATTAATATTTTTAGTCAAGTTATAGATGGATTGCTATTTCAGTGGAGAAAGGATGTACATTAACAAAGATATGGATACAGGTATTCCTTAAGTCCTGCATTTAACAGGCAAAGAATACAAGAGTAGACAAGCCATGAATAGGAAATAATGACAGGGTGCCAAAAAAGTACAAAGTGTGTTGGGGCAAAGTAATTCAGTGTGACTGTGCCCTGGATATGTGGCAAGAAATAGCATGAGATAAGTTTAGAAGACAAGAGTAGGGACAGATTCTGAAAGGCCTTGAATGCCAGACAACGGAGTTTTAACTAGACTCAGTAGGCTATGGGAAATACCTCCCCTATAATTAACCTCTATAGGGGGCGGCTAGGTGGCGCAGTGAATAGAGCATTGGCTCTGGAGTCAGGAGGACCTGAGTTCAAATCCGACCTCAGACACTTAACACAAAAACTAGCCGTGTGACCTTGGGCAAGTCACTTAATCCCAATTCCCCTTAAAAAATAAAAAAATCAAAAAAATAAAATGAAATGAAATAAAAAAAATTAACCTCTATAATGAATCTCAGAGTCTGAAATTCGCTTTGGATTCAGAACCACTGAAGATGTTTGAAGAGAAGAATGACATGACCTGATCTATGCATAAGGAAATTTAGCTTGGCAGTAGTACTACAAATAGGCTTGGTTTTCTACAAGCTATAAAAATGCAGATTTAACAGGTAGCAAATCCTCTACTAAAATCTTGTATCTGTTTATGGTGGCATAAAGATGACCATGAGTTCACAAAGGCTACGCCAAAAGAAGGTAAGGTCTGGTCAGTCCTACCAAACTATAAGACTTCAACTCAAGTTCAGCCCTGCAATGAACTCTATATCTGTCATCACAGGCCAGCATAAATAAGTTCAAAGATTTTCACCACAAAGTTGGACACAGGATGATGGATTTTTCAGTTTAAGTAACTCTTGAAGATTATCTACCAAATCATAGATGAATTATGATTTGAATGGGTAGGAATATTCACACCTTTTTGAAGAATAATAATAGTAGCAGTAGTTAACATTTATATAATGGTTTAATATTTGCGATCTCATTTGATCCTCACAACAATCCTGAAATAGATACTATTATCCTTACTTAGAGATGAGGTAACTGGCAGAGAGAGAAGTTAAGTGACGTGAGCAAGGTCACACATCTAGTATCTGGGGAAAGATTTGAACTCAGGTCCCTGAATCCATTTTGCCACTGAGGTGAAGTATTAAGGTAATAAGTAACAAATAATATACCACATATAAGCTATGAAATTCTTATGATTTTTTTTTAACACATTTGCCTAGGCATCTCCTACAACAAGGACTGAGTCAGGGCTCAAGCTGTCTGTCCCTTAATTCAGCTTCCTGGCAGCTTCTAGCTGTGTTGATGTGGCTTACTGGCTGTTGGGCCTCTTGTTGGTAATGGGTTGAACTAGTCCTCAGCTAACAGGAGGCCCGTGATCACCTGGGGGCAGAATGCGAAGGCTGCACCTGTTTGTGATAAACAGGATAATCTCTCCACCTTCGGGGTGATGCACGATTGGCTCGCTGTCCAGGGCATGGCCAGTGGAGGGGCCCTAAGGGGCCCTGGAGAAAGGAATACAGGCTACCTGGAGGCAGAGGTAAGTCCAGCCACGCCAAGCTTAGAGAATGAGAGAGAGTTCCAGCCACTAGAGAATGAGAGTTCCAGCCACGCCAAGCTTAGAGAAAGTAGCTAGAAGCAAGTCCTGTGTCCTGAGTTTTTCTGTGCAGCTGTTTCTCCCGGAGTAAGCAGGAGCTGGGGACGCCCGAAGCCTGTTGAGGAAGGGTATAGGTGAAACCTATACAGCCTGACCCCCCAAAACTGTAGTAACTGGTCACTTAAGGCCAAATAAGACAGTACTCTTCAGATTTGGTGGATACCAGAAGACTACACAAATCACTATATACTGTGTCCTGATGAACAGAACATTTCCATAGAACAAGAGGGGCTATGTCCATGGAAACTTTCTGTATATTTGTTTTACACACACACGTATCCTTCCTACATTAGAGTTAAGTGAACTTCATTTTGTTATCTATTCAATGACCAACGAATGTCTCATTTCATACCAACATCAAACATAAACTAATAGGATTCTGAACCTGACTACCATCTATCTCTGAAGATACCAAATATGAGAAGACAATTAAAAAAGGTTAAACGTAGGAGTGCAGAGAATTCCTTTGGAGTTAAAGGCTGAACTCAAGGATACTCATTATCCACTCTACCTCAAATTTACATGTCCTTCATTTTGCCACTTGGGTAAAGAGGCCTGATCTAACCAAAATATATCAAGTACTATCAACAAAATATGGAAAGACCTAAGGAGGAAAAGGACCCTATGTACAAAAATATTTATAGCAACTCTTTTTGTGGTTGCAAAGAACTGGAAAGTGAGGGGATGCCCATCAACTGGGGAATGGCTGAACAGGTTCTGGCATATGATTGTGATAGAATACTATTGTACTATAAGAAATGATGAAGTAGATGATTGCAGAAAAACCTGGGAAGACATATATAAACAGATGCAAAATGAAGTGAACAGAAGTAGGTGAATACTGTACACAGTAACAGCAACATCATAAGGATGATCAACTATGAAAGGCTTACCTTCTCTGAGCAAGGCAATGATCTAAGACAATTGCAAAGGACCTATGATGGAAAATGCTGTCCACCTCCAGAGAGAGAACTGATTAACTCTGAGTGCAGATCAAAGCATGCTTTCTTTCACTTTCTTTGTTTTTCTTGCTTTTTTTCCTTTTGCAACATGGCTAATGTGGAAATGTTTTGCATGACTTCACAAGTTTTGGGGTTTTTATTAAAAGAATTAGTTAAAGGTGTCCATCAGGTTTACTGGGTAAATGTTCTTTAGGAAAACAGAAACTATACAGGATAAAAAAGCACAGAAGGGCCACAATCTCCACCAGAGGAAGTAATTTCCATTTAAAGAGATCAGAGACCTAATAAAACATCAAACTTGCACACAACACAACAACTTAGATGGACAACAGGCAACAGTGTAATCAGTACACAGGTTTTATAGAAATGCCTTATTTTAGATCAACTATAAACATTTCCATAGAAGGCAATACTGTGAACTATTCTTACAGAATTTAACTTCATGGCTCAATAAATCCTTAGAGTTTTGATCAATGTTATTTTGTTTATAAACTATACAACCATCTAGTCATTTTATTCTGTCTCATGAGAATATAAACTGGTCTGAAATTATACACCATTAATGTAGAAAGACAGGTAAAATATAAAACAGTACATTTCCTAGTGGTGCCTAAGGTAATTTAAAAAAACAAATAAACATGTTGCATGGGAGATATACAAACACAAGCCCTGGTATTCTTCATTAGTTACCATTGAAACAAAATTAACTTCATGTAAATTTAACTCCTGTGGTAACAGTTTAGGGGGAAAGTCTAAATATAAATCTATGTTATTCAAAGTTCTAGAATCTCTCTTTTTAAAAAATAGTGCTCCTCAATCTAAGTAAACATCAAGGTATTGCTGTGGTTCAAATAAATGAAATAAACATGAAAATTTTACTATTTCTTTGGATTTTAAGTCCAGTTTGTCATGTACTTATTTCTATTGTTTGATAGTTCAGCAGATGGCAGACGGCAATAATCTAAACTGACCTGTCAATTACTGCATACAGGCATACAGGATGGTAAAATATCATTTTAAAAACAGTTAAGTTTTTTAAATTAAATCAATTAAAATTTTAAAACAATTTTTCTTTATTTTTAATATTAGATAGCTAATGATATAGTCTGGTTTTTGAAAGCTTTAAGCAATTATCACTTTAATACAGTTGTACTTATCAATCACAAACAAATTACACTGTAGATCCTATCATCCTTATTTCTGTAATATACTAGTGTCAATAAATTCCAATATAATAAAGTGATTGTCAGAATATCCACTGTAACCTAAGCGGCTTAATTCTAATTATAGAAATAAAAATGTTATTACCATTAAAAAAAAAAGGTTTCATAAGTATTAGAAAAAAGAAAAAAGTGGAGATAATGCAATATAATTACCCTTCCTCCTTTTCTTTTAGAACCATCAACAGATAGAATTTCCACTTCTCACTTCTGTATTCCTGTCAATGTTCTCATCTCTCTTCTTTTTCCTTCCTCCAATTACAGAGAAGTAGTCTTTCTTTTTTAGTATCTTACCCTTTCCATCACTTTTGGACCTTGGCTCCTCCAAGGATCTTCTCTTATAAATCTTTGCACTTGAACCCCTCACTCTCTCAAACTATTACCCTTGCTTTTCCCTTCTCAGTCAAATAACTAAAAGGTATAATCTATACTCAATGCTTCCACTTCTCATTGCTTACTCTTCATTTCATTAAAATCTGGCTTCCATTCCCACCACTGCATAGAAATAATTCTCTCCAAGGTAACAATCTATTTATCACTCAATCACAATTTATCACTCACATCAAATTACCTTTTTTCTATTCTCAGCTGTACTTACCAGCACCTATCTTCCTTAAGATTGCTTCTGAAGTTGCCTTCTTATTGTGGCCCTCCAAAATCTCAGAGTGAAGAAACTGAATTCACCTGAGTAATTTATTGGAAACTTCTGCTAAAACCATAGAGAATGGGCTGACCTAAGTACTTTACATACATAGTTCATGCTACATATGCATAAAGAACCCCTCCCTGATTTACAGACCCTTAAACCACTTCTCATTAAATGCACACCATATAATGGTTACAGATACAGCTTTTCCTTCAATTCTCTCTAAATGTCCCTCATACCTTTCACTGAGATGCAATGCCCCACTTCAGATATTTACTGAAATATGCATAGCTTTTAACAGGTTAGGTCCAAGTACAAGCTAGTGCTTTACCAACATTACCTTATTTGATTCTCCCCACAGCCCGAGGAAGGAAGGTTGCTATAACTAAGGCAAACATAGGTAAAAAGTGACTTGCCCAGGCTCAGACAGCTTACTAAGTGTATGAGGCAAGATTTGTATTCAAGACTTCCCAAGTCCAGTCCAAGCACTCAATTCATCCCACCACCTAGCAACATTATGCACCCCTGCCTCTCTATCAAGAAGTTTGAAGTACTTCATAAATTTTTCTCCAGTACCAAAATTAGTCATCATATTAAATCAGAGTTTAGCTGCCTTTTAGTGTTGCTTTTGTTTACATTATTTTAGTTCTGCTTTCTTTATTCTGTATTACCACTGTATAAAATTCTTTCTTTATTCCACTGATCTTCATATGCATCATTTATTACAATGCTTTTCTTACAATTTTTTCTATATTCATAAATTCAGGCATCTCTATAAGATTATATGTTTCAGAGCAATCTGCACTGCATTCTGAAACTGAAGTGCTACTTCAGGTACAATTATCAATATCATCATGTGACTGCCCAGTTCAAATAACACACTAACAGAAAACACACATATGAATACAGACTTACAGGTTCTTGTGTTTCTGCTTCTTCCCATGCTCCCCAACCATCATCTTCCCAGTTTGTTGATTTACCTATTAACAAAAGATGAAGTCTTCAGATGAAATGTATTTGTAAAATATTTCTTAAAAGTCTGAAGAATTAAGACACAAAGATAAAATTGGAATCTAAAAATTTTAAACAATTTTTTTTGCAGAGAATCAAACCTATTATAAAACTGGCAAAAGGACAGAATTTATGTTAATCATCTTACTCTATATAATATTCTTCAGTAGACATGACTCATTATGAGTTCAAATCCATTTAACAGTAAGCACAGTGTAATAGGAATCTACTATTCTTTGGCACTTAATTATATCTAAGTGATAATTCAAACAAAATTATCACAAAGTTAACAATAAAAATCTAAATTTGTAAGCCAGTGTAGTATTTGACAAAAATATTAGATACTTGAATTGAAAATCTGAACATTTTTACAAATGAAAACCTGAAATAGTTTTCTTCCACTCAGGTTCAATAAGAATTTATACTCATGATTTAGAAACAAACCAGGTCTTACTACTTATTCTTTTGTCTATTTTTTCACAAATGAGGCAACCTGTACAACTGAAATTAAATGCTCAACACAAATAAATACAATTTCTGAAAAAGAAATTATGATGGTCAGTTACCAAAAGAGTTTAGGGAGAAGCACTACATTGTTTATTCTTCTTTCACCAATATAATCCATATTTCAAAGTAAAAAAAAAAAAGTAAACCTTCCTTTACCATTCAAATAACAGTAAATTAAGATGTGAATAAAATGATAAATTGCACATGAGTAAGTCAAAGCAATGTGATAAAAATGGAAATATTACCTAAATTAATTTTCTTATTCAGTACTATACCAGTCAAATTCCCCAAAGAATAATTTATAGGCCTACAAAACAACAACAAAATTCATATGGAAGTAAAAAAGATAAAAAGCTCAAGATATTTTTTTAAAATGAGAAGGCTTGTCTACTAATATCAAGCTTCAATCTATACTACAAAGCAGTTATCATCCAAAAAAAAATTTGATTCTGGTTTTAAAAAATAGTTTAATCATTGCAATAGATCAGGAATTACACAATATATAGGATCAAATAAATTTAATAACCCAATATTCAACATACCCAAAGCCGAGAGAAGCTAAGTGAGGTTTAAAATCAATGCTCATAACATACCAAGATAATCTCCAAATGGATACATGACTTGAATATCAAAGATCACTTCACAAATTATAGGAACAAGGAAATACCTTTTAGATATATGGCTAAATGAAAAGTTCACAATCAAACGAGATAGAGAAGATCACAGAAGATAAAATGGACAATATTGATTACATAATATTTAAAAGTCTTTTTTTAACAAACGAAACCAATATAGCTAAGAAGGGAAAATGTCTTTGCAACAGTTTTCTCTGTTAAAGATTATTTCCAAGATTGATAAAGAATTTATTCAAACTATAAGAATAAGAGGATTCCCCAATGATAAATAAGCAAAAGATGTGAACAGGAGGTCTTTCAAGAAAAGTAATTCAAGGTATCAATGGCTCTATGAAGAAATGCTACAAATCACTAAAAATCAGCAATTCGGGTTCTATTTCATGACCATTGGATTGGCACAGATATTAAAAAAAGGAAAATGACAAATACTGGATAAGTTTCAGAAAAATGGGTACATTAATGCATTTTTAGTGGAACCTGTGTACTGCTCCAGGCCATTCTGAAAAGCAAATTGAAACTATGACCCTAAAGTTATTAAATTGTGCATACTCTTAAACCCAGTGATGCCCTAGTATGACTAAGACTACAACTGAAGGAGTTCAAGGAAAGAAGAAAAGGAACCATAAATACAATCAATCAATTTATTTATTAAATGTCCATTATGTGCCAAGCACTGTGCTAAGCACTAAGGATACAAAAAACCAAGATAGTCCCTGCCTTCAAGGAGTTTATACTTTAACTGGTAGGGAGGAGCTGGGGGGGAAGGGGAGACAGAGACAACATGCAAACAAATATATACAAAGCAAGAGATATATATGATAAATAGGAGATAATTAATTGAAGGGAGGTACTAGAATTAAGAGGGGCTGGGGAAGGCTTTCTGTGGATGGTGGAATTTTAGTTGGGACTTAAAGGAAGCCAAGGAGGTCAGCAGTCAGAGTGGAAATAAGAGAATGATGCAGGCACAGGCGACAGCCAGAGAAAATGCTAAGAGTCAAAACATGGAGAGTCTTGTTCGTGGAACAGCCAGGAGAGTCCAATGCCAGTGGATCAAATGGTACATTTTGGGGAATAAAGTGTAACAAAATGACTGGAAGAGTCTTCTCTTCCCTTCTAGGTGGCTAGGTTATGAAGTGGATTTCGTATTTCCTTCTGGAGACAAAAGAGTCTTTCTTTAAAGAAAAAATAGTACTGGTTTAAAAAAATAATTTAATTATGGTAACGGAGCAAGAGTTACACAATATATAGGCTCAAATCAGTCATAACAGCCTTGTATTCTTAAGGCTTTCCAACCCCTAGAGTTTACTGAGTAGGGTGGGGACATGATCAGACCTGAGTTTTAGAAAAATCACTTTTAGTGGCCCAATAAAGGATGGACAGGAGTAGGGAGGGACTAAGAGCAAGCAGACTCACTAGCAGGTTACTGCAGTCGTCAAGGAGTGTGGTGATGAGGACCTGCACTAGAGTGATGAGTGTTAGAGAAGAGGAGGGGGCATAACTGACAGACATTGGCTATAGCTTGGATACAGGTCAGGGTAAAGGGTGTGAAGAATTCAGGATGACTCCTAGGCTGAGTCGGAGGGACTGAGAGGATGGCAGTAACAGAGAAGGGGGGAATAGGAAGGGTTCTGGGGTAAAGATAATGAGTTTGGTTTTGGATATGCTAAATTTGAGATGTCTACTGGACATACCTGTTCAAAATGTCTGAAAGGCAGTTGGAGATGCAAGAAGGAAACAGAGTAGAGGTCAGATAGGAAGAAGGAAAACCAGGAGAGAATAATGTCTTAAAACCTAGCATGAAGAGAATATCAAGGATGATCAAGTGTCAAAAGCTTCAGGGAGTTCAAGAAGAATGAGGATTAAGAAAGGTCATTAGATTTAGCAACTGAGAAATCATTAATATCTTGGAGAGAGAAGTTTTGGTGGGGTGATAAAACCGGATACCAGATTGTAAGGGATTAAGAAGAAAGTAAGAGGAGAGAAAATGGAGACACCTGTTGTAAACGGATACAAAATGGTAGTGGGAATAGAAGGATTAAGTGAGTTTTCTCAGGAAAGGGGAGACATGGACATGCTTGTTGTGTTAATCAAAAGTCATGACTCCACAAGACAACGGTAGTAACTTGAGTGATTACAAGAGAAAGGCACATGCATGTAGAAACTACTTATACCAAAGAGCTCAGAATACAGAGAGCCTTGGATATTTGTTGAGTACAACAAAAAGGGGAGGTCTTATGGGAGGAGGGAAGGGCAATTCCCTCCCAAATGGGAATGACAAGGAGGAAGAGAGCAGTAGGGGAGGGGGAGTGAGAGAGAACAGGAGGGCTTAGGAACATAAGACTATGAAGGATGATACTCTGCTTCTCTGAAAGGGTCCTGGCTATACAGTTTATCAGTCTGGGCAGACTGACTGGAGGCAGGCTCAAAGGTGACTTAATTTTAAGAGCACTGAAAGTTTAATAGAGTTTAGTCACAAAAGAGAAATACTGTGTTAGTTTGGGTGGGGTTTCATTTCTGGAAAACAGAGTAACATAAGAAAACAAGTTCAAGGGGCCCTCCATAGTAGACAGTCAGGAATGAGTCAGTAGATAGGGAGAGATTGAAAATAAGTGAAAAGGTGAGGGTGAGAGGGCAACTGCTGGAGAAGACAGGATGAAATAGGTTGCTTGAACAGGGAGAAGGGTTGGTCTTCGTAAGGAATAAGACCATTGCACCATATGAGACATGGCAGAAAGTAGTATAAGGTACCTGAGTTATAGGAGATGAGGAAGAGAGAAGACAGGGAGTTCACAGTAAATGGTTTGAATTTTTTCTGCAAAATATAAGGCAAGGTTACCAGCTGAAGGGATAAAAGAAGGGTGAGCTATAGGACAGCTGAGAAAGGGTAAAAAGGTTTGGAAGACCCACTGTGCTGCATGGTATAATGAGTTGATAAGGGACATATAGCAAGACTGCCTAGTGCTAGTAAGAGTTCAGTTGAGATTGTGTAATATAAATTTGTAGCAGACTCAACAAAACCAGTTGTGTGATTTTCTCCAGCTCTGGTCAGCAGCACATGCACAGGGAATACAATGAACAGATGGAGTGCTCCAAGCCTAAGGATGAGGCTTGGCTAGATATAATTAGTGATATGATAAGGGTCCTAGGAATTCAAGAGAGGAGGGCAGTGTAGAGTTGAATTGGGTTTACCAAGGAATTAAGATGGGGAGGAGTGGCTGGTACAGGGGAGATGGCCTGGGAGAAAACTGAGGGGCCAAGGAATTGGAGGTCATGGTGCAGCTGAAAAGTAGGACTATATAAGAGAAGACAGATGGAAAGGCAAAAAGAATTCCTGAAAGGAGACAATATATTTGTGAATGATGGCAAGATCAAGGGTATGATCGCCTTTATGTGGGGCAGAAGAATAGCTCCTCGGAGGTGAGTAGGTTGAGGAAGTGAGTGGTTAGGGTATTTGAGGGAAAACTGATATGTATGCTGAAGTCCCCTAGTATGAGGGCAGGAGTTGTGGAGAAGAGAAAAACTGTAAGCCAGGTACTGACCTCAGTAAGGATAGAAAAGGAGTGATGGAGCTAGGAGGAAGGGGGAGGTGGGACTGGGTGTCCTATATGCAACTGCTATAACAGGATTTTGGTTGGGTGATAGATATAAACAGCATGAACCTCAACGAAACAGAGGTTATTAAGTGATAGAGGAAGGGGGAGAATCTGGAAGTGGCAATGGGAAGCAAGGAGTCTTCTAACTCTTCAGCCTCAAACAGTAAGTGGAGGAGAATGAGGAGAAAGGTGCAGCCAGGACTGGGAAGGGTGGCCAGAGAGGCTGTGTCTTCAAAGGTAAGCCAGGTTTCATTAAGAGTTGTAGATGGGGGGCGGCTATGTGGCGCAGTGAATAGAGCACCGGCCCTGGAGTCAGGAGGACCTGAGTTCAAATCCAGCCTCAGACACTTAACACAAAAAACTAGCCATGTGACCTTGGGCAAGTCACTTAACCCCAACTGCCCTCCAAAAAAAAAAAAGCAAAAAAAAAAAAGTTGTAGATGGAGGAGTGGGAAAAAAACCGAAGATTTAAGTACAAATATCTATTATCCTATATTAATAGGCAATTTCTATAGATATCAACACATAAAAAGAATGCTAGAGTGAGCCAGGACCTTAGAGACCATTTAGGTTAACATCCTCTTATGTATGAATAAACTTTTCTGTCACAACTTCTTTTTACTACTACACTCTTGTCCAATCTGCTCCTGCCAAATATACTCATAAGAATTTAGAGAACTGAGGTTCTAATGAACTGGAATTGTATAGAAAAGCTCTGTTGAAGTGACTTGGTCTAGGGCTTAAAGCATTTTGATACTTTTAAGAGAAATGGAGAGCACTTTCTAGATGGAAAGGAGATCACTTTCTAGGAGGAAGAGAGAGCAGGAAAAAAGGCATAAAATCAATTTTCAAGGGATCTATACAGCAAATTCAGAGTCCTATCTCCACTGTATGCCCCAATCTAAACACCATGGAAGTATAGATATGAAACTAATGAGTTATCAAGTTATTTTTATATTCAAATATTACACTCACCCTATTACCCTCTTTTCTACAGCCTTCCTTCATACCCTTGGGGAGGTTAAGGCTCGAACCTAGATCATATTTTCCCATAGAAAAGGATGTCATAAATAATGTGTTTTTTTAAATCATAAATATAAAAAAAAATACTGGTTAGGCACAATTTAAATAAAAGTTCAGGAACATTATGAGCTTAACCTTTTGGGAGTCAACCTAGGAAGTTAACCACCATTTATAACATTTGTTTTTATGGGAAAGCTAGAGTTCCAGATCAGGAAAGTACAACTGAGTTCTGAGGGCACAACTAATCTGTAAGGTGAGCATGGCCTGTATTAAAGTGAAATGGCCAGGAATTGGTTGGGCTGTGGATTCAGGATGGGAGTCAGGAGATTGGCTGGGAGACAGCTGGGTGAGGCTTTGTGGGATTGAGGATTGTTTGCACCTAGGTAGTGGTTGGTTTGGTGATCAATTATGTGGATTAATAACCCAACTGGGGTAGGATGGTATAAAAGAGCCTGTGTTGGGGGTTGCTCTCTCTCTCTGTCTCTGTCTCTCTTTTTTTCTAACTGGCACTGAGACAGCCCAGCTGACAAATTAGAACACTATTAAAGCTCCTCAAAACTTTTTATTCAGACTCTGTAGTCACTCTGTCAAAACTTGCCATTTCATCTGGAGGCCCCAGCGAGATGGCCTTTAGCCATCTCAGAGTGACCATCAGTGCTTTTCTGGGACTGAGGAGGCTGGGTCAGAAAACGAGATAGAGGGGAACAGCTGCTGAGAAGTTTTTTTTTTCCTCTGCCCCTGATCATTCACCGACCAGGAGTGGCCTCAGCCATGAAAACTCTAAATTCTCTAGGGAAGGTTGGAAAACCTGACCTGAGTAAATTGGCAACGGAGCACTCCTGCCAAGACCTTGCGCTGGCAGACCCCCTTTTTTCCACCAAGGCCTTGTGCTGGCAGTCCCCCTCCTGCCAAGGCCTTGTGCTGGCAGATCTGGTGAGTACTCTTTCTGGTATTAAGGGTAGGTAGCAGTCTGGATGCAGAGAATACGGCTCCTCCTGGATTTTCACAGCGACACTGCTTGAAAATCCCTGTTTAGGCCTCTAGGGGGCCTCTGTGCTGTTTTGTTCACTTAGGTGACTGTAACAGTCTGTGGGTCAGACCTGTTTTGTCTATTCATCTGTTGCTTGTCCTCATTGTAAGTGGCTTGTGTCTTTGTTTGTTTTATAGTCTTGTCTAGAGAAGACTCAGTTTTAAGAGCCCACAAAATGGGACAGGGACAGTCTTCCCCAAACACTCCCTTACAATATTACATGGACAATTTTTCTGCTTTTCAGAAAGTAGCTAAAGATTGTTGGCTATGAGGTTACAAAATCTAAATTAGAACAGCTCTGTACCCTTGAGTGGCCTTCAATGGGAATGGGATGACCACTAGTAGGATCCTTTGAGCCTGTTCTGGTGGGCAGGGTCATAAAAATTATTTTTGAAAATCCAGGCCACCCCCACCAAGTTCCCTATATTGTTGCCTAGATAGAATCAATTCCCGGGGGGTCCAAACTTTTGGTCACTCAAGAGGCTCCTAAACAGAAGAAGCCTCAAGGGGAGCAGTAAGCTCCCCTTTACCCTGTATTACCACTACCTGTAGAAGACGACCCCTTGATTCCCCCTCCTTACATGGGACCCCCTGGAATAAAAGAATTAGTTCCTTCTTCTGCCCTAGGGGGGCATGAGACAGGGAAATCCAATCCACCAGCTCTCTCCAGTCCTTCCCATACTAGAAGAGGGGTCCCTTATAGAGCCCCCCTGGCTTCCTCTCCTGATTCCTCCGCGATCTTGCTCTTGAGACAAATGGTCCTACCACCAGGTACAGACTAATACAGACCATTTATGATTTATATTCCCTTTTCTACTAGCAATCTTTATAATTAGAAGCAGCAGAACCCACCTTTCTCCAAGAAGCCTCAGGGCCTTATCTCCTTGTTAGAAACTTTTTTTTCACCCATCAGCCCACCTGGGATGACTGCCAACAGCTCCTGCAGGTTCTTTTCACTATCAAGGAGCGAGAGAGGGTTCTCAGGGAAGTCACAAAGGCAGTCCTAGGTCCGGATGGTCAGCCCACAGATGGTAGGCTTGGCTGTTACCTGCCCTCTGAATGCCTGCATTGGGACCCCAACATGGATAAAGGTGAGGAGGCTCTTGACCAGTATCATCAGCTTCTGCTAACTGGGATGAGGAGGGCAGCCAGGCAACCTACAAATTTGTCTAAAGTTAGTGAGACAGTCCAGGGTAGGGAGGAATCTCCTGCAGTCTTTCTGGAAAGGCTCATGGAAGCTTACTGGCTCTACACCCCTACAGATCCCAAGCACCCTAATAACAGGCGAGCAGGGATCATGTCTTTTGTGTCCCAATCAGCCCCTCACATAAAGTGGAAACTTCAAAAATTGGAAGGTTTTGAGGGCAATTACCTTTCAGAGTTAATTGAGGTAGCCCAGAAAGTTTTCAACTCCAGAGATGACACCCAATCCAGACAGACAAAGAAAGTTGTCCAAGCAGTGATAGCTAATGAAAATAGAGCTAGCTATATTGACATCTCTGGAGAACCACAGTTTCTGGAAGGAATGTATTGGAAGTATCAAGAAAAAGCTGCAGGGAAAGGGGTATGTCATTGGAAGCAATAGTTTTGATTCCATCCCAGCTGATTGAGGAGTATACATATCAGAAATAAATTTAAAGGTACTCTGACTGCTATTTAAAGGTTTCCTGACATTAAATTCAGGACCTGAGGGAATGTGTATTCATGGTGGCACTTGGAAGTCAGCTATTCATGGTTTTGGTGACCAGAAGTGTTTAAGAGACCTACGAAAACAATCAAATATGAAATCTGTTCCAGTTGTTGGTCAAAAATTGAAAAGAAAATGGCCTGTTTCTTACTGTAGCGTACTGCGTGAATATTCTATTCCATTCATGGAAGCTGATGCCTCTGTTGTGAAACGGATACAGCGGTTCTTATATGAAAATTTGCAGGAAACACCAGTACAGTACGCTGCTTACGTGACTGTTGGAGACCTCACTTCCATTATTCAGCTGATATTTGCTGGACTTTTCTTTTTACTCTTCATGAAATTTAACATTGGAAGACAACTTCTGGTAAAATTTTCCATGGTTATTATCCTTTCAGTATTTCTCACAACAAGGACCAACACAGAAACAGAAGGATGATGCTTCATTTACGTTTACCTTCTTTGGTCAACGATATAGCCAGGACCAAACTACAAAACATGGCAAACCCAATATTAAAATTTGCACCCAAGTGAAAGGATCAGAAGCTGGTTATGTGGCTACACCCACAGCAATGGTTCAGGCAGCTGGGACTCTTTTAAAAGATACTTCTACCTTCCTAAGGGTGTCTTTACACCAGGAGCTGCTTTCTCCAAAACCAAGCTGATTGAAAGACTCAACCAGAACTGTGGACTTAGGACATGGGACAGTTACACATTCCTTCCTAGTGATACCTGATTGCCTATACCCTCTCCTGGGGCAATACCTCCTTCATAAGCTCCATGCCACCATTTCCTTTGAGGGGAATTATGTGGACCTTCAGTTGGGCTCGGGGTAGGTCTTGCCAGGACAGCACCCACAGCAGCTGTATCAGGGGCCCCAGGTGGGCCTCATTACACTGAGCCCTCCTCTCTAGCTCCAGCAGAAGCTCTGGGACCAGGGGCCAGGGTGGGCTCATCCAACAGGAAGGAGAGCACAGACATCTCCAGCTCCCACCACCTGGAAGACTGCAGCCTGTAATAGTTCATACAGGCATCTTCATCCCAGCAGGAGCTGCACGGCCCCGGGGCCCCACCATCAGGACAGGGAGGGAGAGGTCTGGGACAGACTCCAGGAGACGGGATGCTTCTCTGCAACTGTGCCTGTGCTGTGAGCACCATGCGGTGCCTCCCCTGGCACTGGAGCGGCCCAGGTTTCTCCTCTGCCTCTTTCCAGGAGGTAAACCTGCCTCCCCTTAAGCTCATTGGGAAGCTGTACTGGCTGAGGCCAGACAGCTACCTTCGGGCCTCTGCACATCTGACCCAGAAGAACTATAGCCATAGCACTCAGGGGACACTGGGCGGGCGTGCCTGAGTGAGAGCCTGGGCAGCAGGTAAATGCTCAGGCAGCCCCCAAAAACATCCCCACCCACAGGCCCTGGGGGCTGCATCCAGGTGAAATATGGGAAGTGGATTTCACCAAAATGGAGAAAGGAATCCAAGGATACAGGTACCTTCTAGTATTTGTGGATACATTCTCTGGCTGGGTTGAGGCTTTCCCCACCAAAACAGAGACTGCTGGGACAGTAGCCAAGAAAGTCATTATGAAGCTGGTTCTCCGGTTCAGATTCCCCATGGCAATTGGGTCAGATGATGGTCCTGCTTTTATCTCACAGATATATCAGTCTCTTTCACAGGGGTTAGGGTTCCAGTGGAAACTACCTTGTGCCTATCAGCCTCAGAGTTCAGGGCAGGTAGAGAGGATGAATAGAACCCTTTTCTGACTAAGCTGAAGCTTGAAACTGGCAATAACTGGGTGGGTCTCCTTCCCTTTGCCCTTAGTCCCAAGGCTCCCTTACGTCTCTGACCCCAAATCCTCAAACTTTCATTTTCTTAAGTCTCTCCAGGCTGTGAGGTAAGTCCAGATAGACCTTCAGAAATATCTCCGGGCCACCGGCGACCCTCCACCATTGCCAGTCAACCAGGGTGATATACAACCAAGTTCTTGGGTCTGGACAAAGAAACTGCCATCAGACTCTCTGGCTCCATGGTAGTTGGGCCCATTCCAGGTTATTCTCACTACATCTGCTGCAGTCAAGGTCGACAGGTGAAAGGCATGGATACATCAGGCCCATATCAAGCTGGCTGATCCCTTGCATATACCTGCGAAGTGGAAGATCCTGCCTACAAACCCAGGAGATCCACTAACTAAACTTTCCCCCCACCGATTACAATGAGTCTATTGCTTCTCTTGATCCCTTACCTGTTAACACCCCTTACACTAGAATCTAACCCCTACTAACCACTTAAGTATGCTTGGATTCTGTCTAGGACAGGCTATGGGGGGGAGGGGGATAGCTAAGAATGAGATCTATGGTCAGCCCACATTAGCTTTTGATTTATGTAAGCTGCCTGGCCCCAACTGAAACCATCCTGCCTCAGCTATCAAATTAATGTGCCCATAAATGATCTGGAATCTAGAATTTGATCTTCTCCAAAACAAAAGGAAGGAATGAAATGGCCAGGAACTGTTTGGGCTGTGGACTCAGGATGGGAGTCAGGAGATTGGCTGGAAGACAACCGGGTGAGGCTTTGTGAGATTGAGGATCAACGGGCTTGGTGGGCTTGAAGAATGTTTGCACCTAGGTAGTGGTTGGTTTGGTGATCAATTATGTTGATTAACAACCCAATTGGGGTAAGATGGTATAAAAAAAGCCTGTACTTCTTGTATTGGGGGCTGTGCTCTCGCTCTCTCTCGCTCTCTCTCGCTCTCTCTCGCTCTCTCTCGCTCTCTCTCGCTCTCTCTCGCTCTCTCTCGCTCTCTCTCGCTCTCTCTCGCTCTCTCTCATCAGCCTTGAGATAGCCCAGCTGACAAATTTAAACATTATTAAAGTTCCTCAAAACTTTTTATTCAGACGCTGGTCACTGTTAAAACTTGCCATTTCAAAAGTATTTATTTCTATTCAGTCCCGGTGACATAATTTCTACAGTTTCCTGACTACAGCTGAGAAACATCTGATACTGCCTTACAGTCAGCTCATTAACACTTGACATCAGCAGTTGAAAGGTGTTGGAATTCCACCACTTCGCTTTTTCCAGGCTATTTCCTGTGTCTAAAGACTATACTGGGACTCAGTAATGTCCTTTAGAAATAAAAAAAAACCAGTGGGAAGGCAGACAAAAAGCTCTTTTCCCAGTTTTTCTATAATAGGTATTATAGGTATCTATTATAGTATTCTTTAACCATTAACATTAGTAATACTTAAATGCCCACAAGGTGCAAGTCAGATGACAGAATCATGTAAGAGCTAAAAGGAAGAAATTATTAGAAATTATCTAGGGCAACCTCCAACTTGAGTATCCATATCAACATGTTCACTGAATACTTAAAAATTATGTACTACCAACATAGAATGGACTGCTTTTGAAGACTGAGCAAGTAAAGAGTTAAATGGTCCATCCATTTAATTTTTTAAATAATAGAGTGAATTTTATTGTAAGGTTTATGGATTCTCACAAAAAAAAAATTACTAAAGCTAATTTATTTTGGACATAGTCCTTGAGATAGATGAATATAAAAGACCCTGGAATACGGAGATTCACTATGACATAAGCTAGAATGTTGTCTCCACTTAGCAATTAAATCCTCCTTTGTAACAACACTTTCCCAAATGCAGGATCTTCCTTCTAGCACTGGATCATTTCCCACAACTAAGGATTCCAATTGCCTTCAAACTTCACATTCCCAGAATGTGATTCCCCTTCCTTTACACTGACAAAAGTTGAATTACTTTATCATACTTTTCCAATAAGTTCCATCTAATACATGATTCAATTCACAAAATATTTAACTGATTGCTTGCTATGTGCCCAGAAGTTTAACGGGAAATGTGGTTAAGCAGGAGAGATGAGGGTAGTACAAAAGAAACATAATCCTACATAGTTCTGCCCTAGAGAAATACAGCTAGATGAAAAAACTTAACAAACATGGCAAAAGTTAGCGAATTTAAAATAAATAAAATGAAGAGTCAAATTATATGGTACAGAAGTCTCAAAATGCCAGCCATTTATTCAACCAGTGAATCTTAAAACATTAAATGGTTGATCTCTAAACAAGTCATCATTATACACCCCCTTCTCATGGGTTAAAAGGATTATCGAAGGAGAAGACTGCTATCTAGTCACAACTGCTTTTCACCCCAGCACTCCTTCCCACTCTCCTTCAAGTATACTTTCAGGACCTATCACAAGGTTTCAGGGAAATCAGGAAATCAACTCCTCATCAGCTAAAGGTTGGTGATCCCTGTAGAACTGGCAAATACTCATAAGAATTTAAAGGGAAGTTCTAATGAATTGGAAGCTTTACTGAAGAAACTGGGCCTGGTCTAGGCCTTAAAATATTCTGATACTTTCAGAGAAATGAGGAGCATTTTCTAGAAGGATCCTCAGAGACAGCATGAAAAAAGGCACAGAGGGCAGATTCATAATGCAGATGAGTACAGGGGATGGGGAGGAACCAAGAGGAGCAGAGTAGAACAGAACAGAAGGTGTATGTGGGAGGGTAGTGAGACATAAAATAGGATAAGATATAGGCTGATTATTCTACTAGGTCTTGAAAGACTTGATAAGGAGCCAATAGATAATATGGGCAATATATGACCCAGGTCTAGGTAGGAAAGAACCAAACAGCTTTAGTGTACTACTTTAGTAATTGTGAGAAAGAATGGAAAGTCAGGAAGCATTACAAAGGTTTTGTATTAATCGAGGTATAATTAAATTCAAATAAGCAAATATGGGGCGCCGTGAATAGAGCACCGGCCCTGGAATCAGGAGGACCTGAGTTCAAATCCAGTCTCAGACACTTAACACAAAAACTAGCCGTGTGACCTTGGGCAAGTCACTTAACCCCAACTGCCCTCCAAAAAAGCAAAAAAAAATAAAATAAAATAAGCAAATATACATTTATTAAGAGACTACTATGTACAACACACTAAGTTAGGCTTTGGGGATGCAAAGACAAAAACAAAACAGATCTTGCCTTCAAGGAGCTTCCTTTAAAATGGGAGGGAGAAGCAAAGGGGAGGGAAGGGAGGAGACTACACATGTACACAAATAAGTCCAGTACAAGGAAAACTGAAGAAGGGGGTCCTAATACCTGTGTGACCTTGGATCAATCACTTCAACCTCTCTCTCCTTCAGATTCCTCACCTGTAAGGTGATGCTGGACTAAATCCATGTTGTCAAACTCAAATAGAAAGAAGGCTGCTAAGCTTCATATTGCCCTAGAAAACAACATATTAACATTATCTATGCTCTACTGTATTTTTATTTATTCTGCTAAGTATTTTCCAATTAAATTTTAATCTGTTTCAGTCTGTATTAGGCAGTGTTTCAAGCCTTTTCCACAATGCTTTTGACATTCCTGGACAATATGACCTAAGGTTCCTTCCAACTCTCTCTATATAAATATTAGTTAAAAAACCTAATCCCCCCAAAATAAGAAAATGGCCTAGGAAGAAGACAAGAATAATTTTAATGAAGTTAGCAAAACCCAGTCCTCCTGACTCCAGGGCTGGTGCTCTATTCATTGTGCCACCTAGCCTCCCCGAAGTTAGCAAAACCAAAATCAACAATCAAATCATTCGGAAATTTTATCTGTACTCTATTAATATGTACATTCTTTTGTAAGAAGTCAACAACAAAGTAGTCACTCTGAAAAGCTCAAGGAACAGTATATTTTTCTATAAGTTAAGTCTATAAATTAGGTATTTTTTATCCTTATTACATTCAAGCCATGTTTTATATGTCAGAAGTTATGTATTCAATATCTGTTATTTTTAAAAGACAATGCAGAAACATATTGCATCAGGACAATAGTCCAGTTGTGAACAAAAAACGAGACCATTTCCTTTAAAGATACAACCCTTAATTTCATTTTATTTAACTGTCTCAACTCATTCCCAAAATTCAATGACAGAAATGGCAATTGAGAACACTAAAGTAAATGCAATATGATTTGACTTTGATGCTCTCTATTCATTCCTATTCTTGAGTCTCCCACTTTGTAAAATTAATTTTGTCTCAATTTTAACTGCGCTAATTTAAACTAATCAAAAATAAATTTAAAATAAAATAAAGTAACAGACATAACTTGAGCGTGCCAAATCCATTATCATATTTTGCAATTACATTCTTATTTATGAAAATCAATCCCTACTCACTGTTATCTTCTCATATATTGATTCTGTATATATTTAATTAATATACTTAAGAGAAAGTGCAAAATCATGGAAAGAGCACTAGATTTGGAGTCAAAAAATTGGGATTTGCCTATCAACTGAAGAAAGGCTGAATAAACTATGATAAATGAATGTAATGTGCAATAAGAAGAAATTAATATGAATAAAAAACATGGGAAGATTTATGAACTGATGCAGAGTAAGGTAAGTAGAATCTGGAAAGCAATTTATATAATGACTACAATAATATAAATGAAAAGAACACTAAAATTAAGTATAGTACTGTAGTCAGAATGAAAAATGTTGGCTCTCAAGAAGAGATGAGGACATATACTTCTTCCATTTCACTAGAGAATTGAAGGGACAACAGCTGAGAACGGTACATACACTGTTAGACAGTTATGTGTTAGCTGATTTTACCTACTTCTTAGTTACAGGAAGGACTCATTGATTTGAGGGCAGGGAGGTATCTGGTCTGTACGAATGTCTACTATTTTTAAAAAGACAGTCTAGTTTTGAATTCTAGCTTTGAAATTCCAGCTTTGTCACTTATTCACTGGGTGACAAGGACAAGTCTCTTAACTTTTCTCAGTCTCAGGCTCATCTATGAAACAGGATTAACACTTGAACTTCTTTTGAAGTTTTTTAGGGAAAGCACTTTGCAAACTGTATGGCACTATAAACTTGTGAACACGTAATTATGTCCTAAGAATTATACTAAATACTAAAGACAGAAAGAAAAACGGAAAGAAGAACTGGATAAAGCTTTAATTTGTGACCTCTTTATTAGCTAGGAATATTTTTTTCTGGAGGGATTTTTTTTTAAATTCACTATTGCTAACACTACTATGAATTGTCTAGTATCATTAGCAACATGAATATGAATCCTCATTCACCCTTACAGTACTGACTTTTAATTGAAAGCCTGTAACTGAAGGTTTAAAAACTCCAACATAATCAAAACTTTCTCTAGAAAATAATTGTCCCATGATTAGATTATACTAACACAAGAACCTGTTCACAAACTGTCATTTGTCTGTTCACAAAAAGTCACAAGCCACTAAAGTCTCCATGCCATTCCATGCCATTTCCTCATTAATAAAAAAAAATTAAATAAGCCTTGGGTTACAACTGTTCCAAAAGAAAAATATCTTTATCTCATTTAAAAACTTGTATGAGAAATTAACTTTAATTATTCACAATTCTTGTTCATTTTCAAATATACACTAATCTAATTCGTTAACAGAATATCCTATCCTCATAAACAGTTTATCATCACTGAAGATAGATCTTAAGCTACAAAATTGAATTTTATGTCTAAGCAATTAATTTGACACTGTTTTTCCAACATAATTACAACAAGTTAAAAACTAAATTAGAAACTGAAAGCCATTAGGCATTATGAAAAATTTAAAAAAAATCATCTTAATGGTCTAATAGACCATATCATATGTCCAAAGCAATTCCTTAATTCTGGTTTGAGAAATAACAGAGATACCAAATATGAATATCTATATATACAAAGTAAGTGAAATCTCTGTCTCACTTAGATAAGGGGAAACATTTTAATGTATTTTATCAGGGCAAAAAAAATATTTTCAAGGGAACCAACAAAAAATAAGAAAGCACTTCTTTATTTCCTGTAAAGCTAGATGGCTCAACAGAGTATTAAAAGGATATGTAAAAACATTCATTCCATTCTGACATGACCCAAATATTAGACTGTTGAACTTTTCTATTATCCCAAAAAGTAAGGGAAGCTCACAAGCTATAACAAACACAGGCATTCATCTTTGAAATCATCAAAACTGCTTCATGTTAAAAGCCAAAGTCCCTTTCAACTCTAATATTCTTTGATATCTATTTTCAGAAAAATTATAGTAAGTTGGTAAAAAATAAAGCTAAGTGTTCATAGAATCATCAGAATGAAAAAGTGTCCAAACTTAACTATACTTCTTTGTTACAATGGAGGGCTTTTATGTAGGGGGTAAATGTGTAGCTAGTTGATTGAATTACAAGAAAAAAGAATTAAAAAAGCATTTTAAACACACAGAAGAATATAAAAACAAATACAGAAGAGGACACAAAAATAGAGCAACTGTTACTGATATATAAATTAAATATATACATTTTAAGACAATATAATAACATCCCGATGTCATTTTTAAAAACCTTTTTTTTGTTCTTTACATACTGAACTATTCATGCTGCCAATAGGTAATTTTATAAGAAAAAGGAAAAAAAAATTTAATGCAGGTACACTTTGTACAAAAAAAAAATTTATGCAACCCTCTTCTTAGAGGCATATTTATTTTCAACAAAAAATGCTTCAACAGATATGTGATCTCATCCATGTGAGTTCTCTCTCCAATGGTATTGACAGCAGCTCATCCCCACCTCATCTCCTATGATATTCTTATCCATCTTTTCTCAGTTCTCCAGAAAGGGTCTGCCCAACATCCTGAGTTGCTCTTTCTAGATTTCCTGGCAATGCATACATTCTAATGAAGCATAAAATTTATCAGTTACTCCTTGCTCTGATGAGCTTATTTCTTTTTCTGAACATACATATCTCTGATGATTTTTATGCTGCTTTCCCCATACAATTTGTTGTAGGTAGGAGGCTACAGCTTATCCCTACCATATGATGCTCCATTACCCTTTCGATGACCTACAACTTTAATTTTTCAAAGCCTGATAATTATACAATTTTCGGTCTTATAGAATCACTGTGAGAATACTGGTCTTAAAAAGATAGGAATTAGAGGGGTGGAGCCAAGATGGCAGCATAGATGCAGGAAAACTCCATGAGCTCCCCCACAACCACCTCAAATACCTATAAAATAGGTATATTTGGTATAGGTATAGATATATAATATATAATATAGGTATACATATCTATATAGACCTATCTATCTGTCTATAATAGGTATATACTCTAAATAAATTTTAGAGCTACAGAACCCACAAAGTGACAGAGAGAAACAAATCTCCTGCTGAAGGCAGTCCAACAGGCTGACAAGGGTCCATCTCTGTGAGCTGGGAGAAGAGCACAGCCCCATGAGCCATGCAGTTTTAGCCTAGGGCAGTCCCCAACCAGCAGCGGCCAGAGCAGACTTCAGGAGAGTGAACAACCAGCAGCTATGGAGACTTCTAGACTTAACCCATAAACACCAAAGACAAAGTAAAAAGTGAGTGTGGAATTTTGTTGGAAGTGGGAGGGACAGAAGAGCACAGTACAGCCCCTGCTCCTGGTGTGAAAAAAACAGAGGCACAGCAGTTGCAGCTGCTGCCACGTGGCTACTTCAGAGCCCCTGGCCTGTAGATTGTAGGAGGACCAAGTGACCATTCAGAGGGTAATCACTCTTGTTTTAACCTGCTTGAATGTGGATTGCTGTCTTGGGTGGAGGTCCTGGGGTGTGTGGACAGAGAGGCAGAGCTGGTGGGGGCTACAGAGAGGGTGCCCAACCAATAGCTCTGGCAGCTGCAAAAACCCCAGCAATTTGGGACAAAGCCCTCCTCTCTGGAAGCAAAGTTCTACTGTGGCAAAGAGCTCAAAAGTCAAGTAATTGACTGGCAACATGAGCAAGCAAAGGAAGCAAAGCAAGCACATAAATCAAACCTTAGATTCCTTTTTTGGGGACAAAAAGGATCAAAGCACAGAATAGAAGGAAAACGATGAAGTCAAAACTCCTGCACCAAGAGCTTCCAAGGAAAATATGAACTTGATTACAGGCCATGGAGGAGCTCAAGAAAAATTTTGAAAATCAAGTAAGAGAAATGGAGGAAAAGTTTGGGAAGAGAAATGAGAATGATGCAAGAAAATCATGAAAAGAGTCAACAACCTGACTGAAGAAAACAACACCTTAAAAAATATACTAACTCAAATGGCAAAAGAGGCACAAAAAGTCAATGAGGAGACGAATGCCTTAAAAAGGCAAATTTGCCAGATGGAAAAAGAATTTCAAAAGCTGACTGAAGAGAATAATTCCTTCAGAATTAGATTGGAGCAAATAGAAGCTAATGACTTTATGAGAAATCAAGATATTAAACAGATCCAAACAAATAAAAAAATACAAGGTAATGTGAAATATCTCTTCGGAAAAACCACTGACCTAGAAAATAGATCTGGGAGAGACAATTTAAAAATTATTGGACTACCTGAAAGCCATGATCAAAAAAGGAACCTAGAAATCATCCTTCAAGAAATTCTCAAGGAAAATTGCCCAGATATTTTAGAATCAGAGGGCAAAATAGAACTTGAAAGAATTCACTGATCACCTCTTGAAAAAGATTCCCAAAAGAAAACTCCTAGGAATGTTATAGCCAGGTTCCAGAGTTCCCAGACCAAGGAGAAAATATTACAAGCAGCCA
>CM053593.1:104278843-104319935 GCA_028646575.1 Pseudocheirus occidentalis
GCTTAGGGAAGAAATGGCATAAACTCTCAATTGGGCATCATGCCACACAGGAGAGTAGGGGGCATGGGGATGAGAGGTGGGATAACAGAGGAGAGGGCAGGGTCTGGGGGAGGGATGCTGGAAGCACACACTTCAGTCAAGGGACAAGGACAGGGTAGAGAACAGAACAAGGGGGGGAGGGATAGGAAGGAGGGACAGATGATCACTGTCACAATATCCACTATGAAGATGTCCTGTATAATCACACATCCACAGCCTGTATTGAATTGATTGTCCTTCCAGTGGGGGTGGGTGACAAGGGAGGAATCGTAAGAATCTAGAATCTAAAGCTCTGCAATACCTGCAACTAGGAATTAAGATATACAGGGGTTGGGGTAGGGAGACCCTCCCTGCCCTACCAGAAAGTTAGAGAGCAGATCAGGGGAGGGGATTTACAGTGGGATTGCTGTTTTGGGGTTGGGGTATGGGAAAGACGGAGAGAAAGTTTGTAATTCAAAAATCTCATGAAAATCAATGATGTAAACAATAAAACAAATAATAAATTTATTTAATTAAGAAAAAAAGAAATAGAGTAGTGGATTAGTGGACTACAACAAACAGTAGTAAATTACCATAGTAATCTATTATTTGATAGACCTAAATTAGATCCAAGCTTGGGGACAAGAACTCAATATATAACAAAAATTACTATGAAAACTGGAAAGCAGTTTAGCAGAAAGTAGATATAGCCCAACATCTCACAATGTATGTGCCAAAATAAGGTCAAAGTAGGTACATGATTTAGACATAAAGAATGATCTAAGCAAATTAGGGGAACATGGAATATTTTCTTCTTCAGATTATAGGTAAGGGAAGAATTTATGACCAGGCATGAGATAGAGAGCAGTGTGGGATATAAAATGAATAATTCTGATCACATTAAATTAAAAAGGTTTTACTCAAACAAAGCCTACAGCCAAGATTAGAAGGAAAGCAGAAAACTAAGGAAAATTTTTAGAGCAAGTTTCTCTGATAAAGGCCTTATTTCTCCAGGCAGTTTTCAGAAGAAGAATCAAAGTTATTTATAGTCATATAAAAATGCTTTAAATCACTGAAATAAAAATTGAAACAACTCTGAGGTAGTTCCTCACACTTAACAGATTAGTATGACAGAAAATAGAGATGACAAATATTGGAAGGGATGTAGAAAGATTGAGACACTAGAGCACCCTTGATGAAAGAAATCAAAGAAAAGTAAAAGGGCCAATTTGTACAAAAGCATTTATAGTAGGTCTTTTTGTGGTGGTAGAGAATTGGAAATTAAGGGCATGCTCATCAAATTAGGGAGTGCATGAACAAGTTGTGCTATAGGATTGTTATGGAATATTATTGTGCTATAAGAAATGATGAACAGGACACTTTAAGAAATACCTGGAAAGAGTTTACATGAAATGATACAAAATGAAGTGAGCAGAATGAAGAGAACAATTGTACACAGTAACAGCAGTATTGTATGATAATCAACTGTGAAGGACTTAGGATGAAAAATGCTAGAGAAAGAATTGGTGGAAATCGAAATGCAAAATCAAAGTATACTTTTTTTAAACTATATTTTTCTTTTCTTTTTGCTTGTTTTCTTTTGCAACATGGCTGATATGGAAATGTTTTGCATGACTGTGTGTGTGTGTGTGTGTATAAATATAATTGCATTACGTCTCAGGGGGAAAAGGACAAGGGAGAGGAAATCTGGAACTCAAAAAGTTTTTAAAGAAGTTAAAAGTTCTTATGTAATTAAAAATTTTTAATTTTTTACATAAAAAAGGAAATGATGAAGGGAATGGTTTTAGAAAAACCTTGAAAGAATCGTATGAACTTAATGCAAACTGAAGTGTGTAGAACCAAAAGAATAATTTACACAACAGTAACAGTGTGGAAGCAAATAATTTTGAAACACTTAGAAAAGTTTGATCAACCTAATAAAACCAGCTGTTGGTTGATAATGAAGCATGCTATCCATCCTCACATAAGAGAGATGATGGACTTAGAAAACAGATTTTAACTTTTTATAAAAACATATCTAATGTCAGGATTTGTTTTGCCTAACTATAAATTTTGTTTTTATTATAGATTTTGTTTTTCTATAGATTATAGATTTTGTTTTTCTTGCTTTTTTGTGGACGGTAAAGAGGGAAGGTAAGGAGAGCACTTGAAACTAAAAAGACAAAAGTTGAATTTTTTAAAAGTTATCCACAGTTTTCAGGTTATTGTTGACAAGAATGTTTCAGGAAGCCCAGAAGCACATTCCATTATTACTTATGTTGTAGATATTGGAATTAAAAACCTGTAAGATGAAGCAAATCCTAAAATATCAGAAAGGCTTCAAATACAGAGTAGTTTATCACCAAAAAGTTGGGCATCAAGTTTCGGCTTTTTTTTTTTTTTTGTCACTTGAAATTCATTAATCTTCCTCTAAGGTGAGAAGTTTGTATTGGTAGTAGAAATGCCTTTACAGATCACATATCCATAAAGTACTGAATTTAAAAAAATATAAAATGTATGTACGTATTGAATCATAAAATGTCACCTCTAGAAGAGACCTTAAAAGCTCACCCACCTATCTTCATTTTAAAGATGAGAAAATTTGGTTTTAGAAAATCTAAATTATTTGTTTTAGTAATTAGTAACAATGACAGAACCAAAACTTAGGTCTCTTGATACCTCTTTCAAATACTGTGATATTGGAATAGGTTGTAAACTAGACTTCTGATTGCATGTGATTATTATGTCTGTGTAGTTCCTTTTATTCAAATAAGATCATATTTAAAATTTTTATCAAAAATATGTTTAAATAATTGCTTTCTTTGGCAGTTATTTCGAGAAGTACGAATAATGAAGATATTGAATCATCCCAGTATAGGTATGTATTTTATTACTCTATGTAAGATTTTTTATTGGAAAAAGGAGACAGTATTTAAAGCTATATATAGATAATCGAAGAAAAAAGGTGATTGCAGACAGTTTAGAAAATGAAATGTTTGTAAAAAAAATGAAAACTGTTGATAAGTAGATAAATGGAATATTCGATAATTATAAAAATAAGTGAATGTAATACTGTGTATTTTGGGCTCAATCAGTAGTAATTTCTATCAACAGCTCAGGCTTAATAGAAAATAATTATTACATAATTATTTTATTAATCATTATATAATTACATGTTGTTAAATATTTAATTATTAAAATAATTATTACATTATTACATAAAATTCCTTCAGAACCATTTGAATCTTTGGTGTAAGAAATTTTAATCTATTAATACTCATGTTAAGATTGATACAAATCTACAAAATGAAACATCTTGCTAAATCACAAAATTTATAATAATAATATAATTTATAAGTAGTTGTCAAATATCCATTTATTCTGTACCTTCTTTGTACTTGGTTTGTGAGGGTTAGAAATAGTTATCTGTATTACTAAAGCTCTGGCCTCAAAGAACTCTCAGTATGATTACTTAGATAGATTAATAGCTGTATGAATGGATGGATATATAGACAGATGGATAGATCAAAAGATAGATATAAACATCTAAATCCAAACACATTTATAGTTACATGTGCCATATATTACCCTGTGATATCTCACTTATTTGTTAAGTACTAAATAATCATTTATATGGCACCTACATGCTATGTTCCAGGCACTGTGCTAAGCATTTAAAAAAATTATGATCTCCTTTGAGCCTCACAACCATTCAAGTGAGGGGGTTACTGTTGTTACCCCCATTTTACAAGTGAGGAAACTGAAGCTAACAAAAGTTAAGTGACTTGCCCAGCATCACCTGGATAATTGTGTCTCAGGCTGAATTTGAACTTAGATTTTCCTAAGTGCCCTTTCCTAAATCACTGCTCCGTCAGCTGCCTCTAAATTAATGATATGGCTAATAAGTAAATACAATACTTAGAAAAATTGTTTCTTTTAAAATTATATTTTTGAAGTCATAACTAAAAATTGGAATAGCTTATGTTTATAAAATTACAGAGTACTTTACATTTGTCAAACCATTTGTTACAACAGATCTGTGAAGAAGGTAGTTATAAGTATTATTATTCCAATTTTACAAATGAATGGATTCAGAAAGGCAGTTGTGCTGACTATTTACACAGCAAGGAGGAGCAAGTGCTAAAACCTAGGTCCTTTGCTCTTTTCATTACACAGTACTCTCTCTCAGTAACAGTGAAGTGGCCAGATACTCCCCTTTAAAACGTCCCAGAAAATAGCTGAGTAAGTTTCACTGTGTTAGTGTCAGAGAAACTCAGTAAAAAGCAACCTTTCTTACTCTCTCTTCTGTTTCCTCTTTAACCATTTGGGTATTGAGTTTATTCTTGTTTTGCTTTTTAACCTTGAAGGAACTTGTCTTCCTTCTCCACTGCCCCCAGGCTCAACCCAGAGCAGGATCAGGTCACTGTACTTATCCACTCAGGTATTGGTAGAAAGCTGTGTGTTGTTAGAAGGGTCTTTCTGCTTGAAGGACTTAAGTGGCTTTCTGAGAGTTAGTAACGTTTATTGCCAAAAGATACCTTTCCTTGGAGTAAAAAATACAGTCTAGAAAAGTCACCTTCACCCCTGTTTCATAATCAGTCAATATTTATTAAATGCCTACTATGCACCAATTGGTGTGCTAAACATTAATTATTTCACAGTGCAGAAGTCTAGGCTACTTTGAGCTGGGAATCCTTTGTGCCTTTCTTTCCCAAACAGACTGAGGACTGTGGTAAAGGGAGAAAAACCAGTTTATTATCACAGCTACAACAAATATCTGATTATAGTGGACCAGTCTTCTTGTTTTTCTTCCCCTTCTTTCTCTCCTTCCCGCAGATCTCTTATTGTTCACAGTGAACGAGCCAAGACTTAAACCCAAGTTATCTGTGTACGATTCAGTGTTTTTTCCATCGCATTGCCCTCTCTTCCCCCTCTGTTCTTCTTATGACTTATATTCTATTCTTCTCGTCTTTCCTTCCCTTTTTAGTGACTCCCATCAATGCTGTCTTTAAGTGTTTCCGTTTAGCTAATGGTTGGATAATGGCATCAGATCTGATTTTATATAATCTATTTTAATTAATTTGTAATGCTGGAGTTTATGTAGCATTTTATTTTTTTCTGTATTTCATTAACATTTTGGTTTTAACCTTTGGAGATCTGCAGTTGTTTCTGTGTATTTAATTCTCAACTCATGAGTTTATCTGAAGGCTTGCTTGCATTTACTAATATACTAATTACTTTTGACCTCAACTAAAAATTTTGGCAAAAATCCCACTAAAAACTTAGAATGGTGAGTTTTTAAGACTAAGAAAAATGATGAAATTATGACAGTGACCTACAGCTAACATCACCTGAGTCTTTTTTTCCTAGCATTTTAAAGACTGTAGGATACAAATAAGGTGTTGGAGTAAAAAAAAAAATCTTTTAACTGTTGAATGAAGAGACTAAAAAGAATAGTTCCATTTATAAGTGTAACATTTAGTCCTTTATCATATGCCTGTCACATATGAAAAAAATGTGTTAATTTTGCTCATTTTACTTGGTAAGTTATTTATGTTCAAATAAAAGGAATGTTAATGCAGCTAGTTTTGATGCAACAAAGTTCGTGTTATCTTGAACCCTCTAATATGTTTTGAACAAACAGTTTTTGGAATGATAAGCAGTCTAGCAGGAATTTTAGTTCCTTTTTTTCTCAATCAGAAAAGAACATATAACATTTTAAATAGTTGATATTATATAATAGCCACTTCTTAGAGTTCTGTGAATTTTTTTATTTTATTGTCTTGATTTTAAGTGATTCCTAAGGTAATCTATTTCATCCTGATAATGAAATTATATTTCTAATTTTGTGGAGTTTTTTTTTTTCAGTAAAATTATTTGAAGTTATTGAAACAGAGAAGACACTGTATTTAGTAATGGAATATGCCAGTGGGGGTAAGTATGGCTACCTAAGGGGATAAAAATAGCTGAAGTTTGAAAAAAATTTTCAAGGTGTGGAATAACATCCAAGAGTTATACTATATGTATATTTTAAATATTGCTGCTGAGTCTGTTTTATTTTTGCCTTTCAAAAGCCTAGAAATAACTCTATATAAATATAATGTTTACTTGTTTCTAACTGAGGTGTTATATGCTCCTTACATTTAGCTTTCAAACTTTGGTTTCTCTTACAGCCAGTCAAAGACATATTCAATAGCAGTATTTAAAGCTGCTTTGTTTTAGAAACTCATAACCCACTTACTCTAAGTTTCTAAAACTATTTTTCACAATTTGAAGTTCTGGGCCATAAAGAAACAAAAACAGCATACTTATACTGTGCTTAATAAAGTTAACTATAGAAAAGCATGTGCTAGCTTGGGAAGAAAAAAAAGAAATTTACATGATAATTTTGTTGTATATTTGAAAGGAATAGCAAATGGTATGTAATAGCTTTGCAATTTCATGGGCAATCATATTTTTATTGTATTGTTATAGAAATGCTTGTTTTATTCCATAAATTAAAAGTAAAATAAATTTTTTAAAAAGAAAGAAAAAATATGCTAGACCAATACTTGATTTTCAGATTAAACTACATTAGAATCCCAGTTTATATACTTTTTTTGAATAATCCATAAAAATCTTAGTTTGAGCCAAATATATTTCTAAGTAAAAAGATAGCAATGAATCCAAAAACACTGGTAATTTAAGTATCAGTGGAAAGATGTGTGTGTGTGTGTATATATATATGTGATCTGTGTAATTTCAAAAATTAAAAAGTTGAGTTTAGGATGGTTATTGAACATGGTGCTGATTTTGAAAGAAACTTCTACAGGTAACAGTGACCTGAACTATTATTTTCAAAATCATGCAGTTGTTTGTCATGCTATAAATAACATTCCTTTTCCCTTTTCTTTTTGGGTCAAATGCCCTTATGTGTTAAAAAATCATAGATTTGGTAGCACAAAATCATTGACATGTAAATTACCTTTTTTCAGAATTAGGAAACTTCCCAGCAGGATTTGAAGTTTTTTTTTTTTTTTAAAGATTGCTACTTATTGAGAGCTTTTGAAAAGTATTTTAGAGGCACATTTTGTATATTGCTTATTCATTGTCACTACCTTTGTCTTTGTGGGAAACTGAATTTCAGAATATAGTAATAGCAGTTTGGAGTGTAACTGTAAATTTTTGCCTTGAGAAACTGAAAGCAGTGGATTTAGAGTATAGTTGTAAATAATAAGAGGAAAGAAAGAAAGTGGATCAAAGGTATAGGCAGAGTCATCTAAATTATAGGGGTCCCTAACTTAGAAATGCCGATTGTGTGTCTGATTTATGCATATTCATACCACTTAACCACCTCCAAATAACTGTTCCAGTCAAGTGGCACAGATTATACAATTCCTTACCTCTTGCAACTGTAGCGATTTAGGATTTACTTCTCTTTTCTTCTTGGTGCTACCCTGCCTCCTCTATAACCTGCCAATCCCCTATATCATCCTGGCATCTTTAACCTATGCTGGGTCTGGGGCAAGGTCAGAGATAGCAATAGTAATAGTATTACACCTTTTCCCTGACTCAGGTTCCAACTGTCTTTTGTAGGGAACTGGTATGGAGCCTCTGCTGCCCCTCTGACATCTTTTTCCTCTCAGTTCCATGCAGTCTTTTCCTATGTACAGGCTACTTCTTCCTTGCCTACAACATCCCTATGTCTCTCTGATTCTCAACCTTCCTAATGCCTCAACACTTTAATACTTGTATGTGGGCATATCTGCATGTGGGCGGACCCACCTGGAGACGGATAGAGGAGCGGTGTCTTGTTTCCTAAGACCATCAGAAATGTGTTTCCCAATGGTCTTAGGTGACCCCAAAGGGGTAGCAAACCAGAGGTTGAGAACCACTGCTACATGATCCTTCCCTCGCCGCAGCTGTTTCACAAATCTCCCTTTTATGGCCAAACTCCCTGAAAAGTTCATCTGCAATAAGTACCTCTACTTCCTTTTCTATCACACTTTTAACTCTCTAAAAAAGTATGCCTTTTGATCTCATGTTTCAACTAAAAATGCTCTCTACAAAGTTCCTACGATTCTCTTAATTGCTAAGTCTGGCCTTCTCTCAGTCCTCGGCCTTGACTTCTCTGCAGCTATTGACACTGTTGATCATTCTCTTTTCCTTGAATACTCTCTTCCCTCTAAGTTTTCCAGGCACTACTCTCTTCCAGTTCTTCTCCTCCCTGTATGACTGCTCCTTCTTGGTTTCCTTTTGTGGATCTTCATCCAAGTCATGAGGGCATCCCAGGGCTCTATCCTGGGCCCTTTCTTTTCTCTCTGTATACTATTTCACTTTGTAGTCTCATCAGCCTCTGAGGATTCAGTGGTCATCTCTATGCTTGTCTTTCTTTGCTTATCACTTTGTTGCCATTCTGTAATCTGCTTGTCCAATCCTAACCTCTGTGCTGACTTCTAGTCTCACATCTCCAACTGCCTTTTGGACACCTTGAACTGGATTTCCTATAGGTTTCTTAAACTCAGCGTAACTAAAACTGAATACATAATTTCCCCTTCCTCCCTGAAGCCACCTCCTCTACTGATTTCCATATTACTGTCCTAGTCTTCTAAACTTGCAGAGTGTCACCCTAACTTTCTTATGCTCTCCTCCCCCACATCAAATCTGTTGCCAAGACTTGTCAATTTCATCTTCATAACACTTCTTATAAATGCCCCCATATCTTCTCTGATGTTGCTACCCCCTTGTGCAGACCTTGGATTATTATGATATCTTGTTGGTTGGTCTACCTTCCACAAGTCTGTCTCCGCTCCAGTCCATCCTCAACTCAAAGTAATTTCACTATAACACAGGGCTGACCATGTCACCTCCCTGCTTAATAAACTAGTCGCCCCTTCTGGCCCCCAGGATCAGATAGAAAATCCTCTGCTTAGTGCTCAGAACCTTTTATAACTTGTCCCCCAACACCGCTATCACCACTTTTCCAGTCTTCTCCCCCTTCCCTTTCCTGCCCTATCATGTATTCTGTGATTCACTGACACTGGTGTTCCTCATATGAACAAGGCACTATATCTTCTGACTCCTGGCATTTTCACTGCCTGTCCCCTCTGTCTAGAATGTTCTCATCTCTCTCTCTCTCTTCTTTTTTTTTTTTTTTGCTAGCTTTCCATTAGGTCCCAGCTAAAATCTTCCTCCTCCTGGATGCCTTTCCTCCTCCTACCCTTAATTCCACAGAGGGAAGCTTTCTTGCTATTTGTTCTCTACAGCTTATCCTGTACGTAGTTGTTTGCTTGCTGTTTCCCCCATTAGACTGTGAGCTCCTTAAGAACACTCCTTTGTATCCCCACAGCTTAGCGCATTGCCTGTTGTTGTTGCTGCTGCATTATTGTTACTATCATTCAGTCATGTCCAACTTCATGAATCTGTGAACCCCATCTCATACTGATACTGTTCATGGCATTTTCTGGGCAGAGATACTGGACTGGCTTGCTTGTTTCCTTCTCCTGTGACCTGGTACATAATAGATGCTTAATAAATGTTTAACAACTGACTCCTAGATACTGTTTTTCCATGGTTCTCCTACCTCTCTGACTATTGCTGCTTAATATCTTTGGTTGGACCATTATCCTTCCTTTTAAGAATAGTCATAACTTTGGACTCTAACCTGGACCCTCTTCTTTCTCTATCTTCATTGACTTTCTCGTGGTGATCTCATCAATTCCCATTAGTTTGAATAATCATCCTTACGTAGAAGATTCTCAGATCTGCATAGCTGGCCTTCATCTCTCTTGTACTCTGGTCCTGTATCAGTCACTTCCTTCTGGTCACATCCACCTAGATGTTCCATAAACTTCATTGTGTCCCAGATGGAACTCAGTATGTGTTTTCCTAAACCTGACCTTCCTCTTATCTTGCCAAGGTCACTATGCTCCTCCTTGTCAACCAGGTTCACAATTAAGAAACCATCCTCAACACTTCCTTTTTCCTCACCTCTTTTATCAAGTAAACTAAACTAAAATAAAAGTATTGGTAATTCTAACTACCAAAACAGTCATCCTAAAGCACCCTAAAGGGTATGTATTGCCTGTGAGATGAAAATATTCATCCTCTTGGAAGACTTTCACGATTTTCTTCCTGCTTTCCAAGTTAGAGTTCTCTCTCCAAAAATTGTCTTTGATTTACTTTTATCTGCCTGTTGTCTCCCCTTCTCAGTATGATGTAAAATTCTTCAGGGTAAGTGTAGTCAGATTTTTTTTTAGGAGCTCCTCAAAAAAGACGTTTATTGTCCCACAGAATGTTTTGCCAACACCTCATCTTTCTATGAAGACTCTCAATTTTGAGTCCTTAACTTCCCAGGCTCATCACTGCCACCTGGTGGTTATGCAGAGGTCGTTTAGTTTCTTGTCTTAAACTACCACACACACCCAGTGTGTGGCAGTTTATTACCCAGCTTACATGTGGTAAGAATTGAAATGAATTTTGTCTAAGCTCCCTGCCTTGTTTCCCGGCCTTCCCAGAAGCTTTACCCTTACTTTAATTTCTATGATGAAGGACTCGGTAATACTGTCTACTTTTCTTTAAGGTATTAGTGAAAAGAGGAGGAGGAAATGAGTCAGGTGTAAGATTTTTTAAAAAATATTTATTGCTAATTTTTGTTTTTACACTACCTACATTTCTCCCTATGTTCAGCTAGAAAAGCAGTGGACCCTGTCCTTGGGTCTCCTTCCATATTACTTGCCCATTTTCCCTAATTTGAGGCCCGGGCTTCAGAGCCAGCAATAGTGGCCATAAAGCTAGGCTACTGCTTTTATGTTAAGGGTTGGGAAATTTTTTCACTTATAAATTCAGATTGAATGTATTTTCCTGTAAAGTTGTGACCATTGTGGTTGTGGATAATCATTTATAATGTTTATATAGCACTAAATTTCCAGCATAATGACAACTTAAAATGATGTTTCTGGTCTGAGTTGTGAAAGACCTATACATACAAAGTCTTTTGAAATTTGAAACTATCTAGAATTTTACTTAAAATTTTTAACTAATCACAAGTAAAACTGAGTGATTTGTATGAGCCCTTAGCTGATCACTGGTTGATTTCTATTCAGCTATTAATTGAACTAAGTGACTTTTGAGATCCCCTCAGAATCTAAGATTCTGTGTCTCTGGTTCAAGTATGATTTTGCCTGGGATCTGTAAAACATCAGAGCTGCAAGAGACTTCATAGGTCATTTAGTCTAAAATACTGCATTTTATAGGAAAGGAAAATTACACTTGAGTCAGCTATAAATCAAATCTAAAACCTTTCATTGCTGACCCATCTTTTTACATCGTCCATTATCAAGTCTTCTAAAGAAAATAATTTTGTACAATGTTAATATAGTTTATTGTGTTTAATTTTGCCCCTTTTTAGATATGCAAATTCGGATGTTTTCATAGATTTGCTCTTTTAAAAGTTCATTTTATTATGGAAATAGTTAACATAGGTTATTGCCATTGTTTTGCCTTAAACTTTCATAATTTTGGAAGATTGATATTTATTAATACAGTTTTGCAAGTTATCAAAGAACCTGGTTCTAAAACATGTTAATAGACTTAACATGAACAAAAAGCTTAAAGGCCGCCTCAGACATTTAATACTTATTAGCCACGTGACCTTGGGCAAGTCACTTAACCCCAGTTGCCCCCTTCCAGAAAGCAAAACAAAAAAAGCTTAAAAGCTACAGAATTTATTCAACTGGTTCTTTCTACCTTCTGAAAAGCTTCTATGACAATCTGTGAGAGAAGCCTGAGTATAACCTGTATACTTAGTATCTTTTCCTTTACTGAATGGGGGTGGAGGGAGGTAAGATGAGCATGGCTAGCCTTGCTCAAATGGCCTTGACAAATCTAAAATTTTATATTTCACAACCATTTTCAAGGGTGTGTTGACAATGAAAATGTAAAGCATTTTGACTTTCAACAAAGTAGATCAGCTTTAACATGGTTAATATAAAACAGGATAATCATTGCTTTACTTCAATCATATTTTGAGTCTTAGGTAGATAGGAGACCAGTTTAAGAATCCCTGAGGTGATCACTCTACAGATACTCTGTAATGCTGATCCATTTTGCTTCTTTGAATAGTTCCACTCCTGCCATTTGGCTTCTTTTGGCAGAAATGGCTTTTCCAATTCAATTCTACTTAAGGTTGTGACAGTGGTGTTTTTGTTATCTTCATGTTGTTGTTATCTTCAAATAATATTGAATTAGTTCTGAAAAATGTGGTTACAATGTTCCTCTCCTTGAAAAGTTTTGTAGACATCTGAGGCTTTTATTTGACAATAAACAAAAATAAAACCAAAACCAGAAATACAACAGGGGGAACTAAGAATGAGGCAAGTTTATCTTTGCTGGGCATGGGTCAGTATGATTCTGGCTCAGCAGTGGGACTCTGACACTTTAGTGGGTTTGGGAAAGCAAGGCATCCAGTGGAATGGTCTTTGCATCATTGTCAATAAGTTCCAGTGATCCTAGGAAGACTAAGGTAAAGAACTACTCTGGGAGAGTTCTGTACCAGATTGGCCTTGTAGACTCATTGAAGTTCCCTGAATTGGTTCTGTTCCTGTGTGTTTTTGAGGTCCTTCAGACTGAGAATTACCCGTGACCATGTACATACTGAACCAGGTCTCCACAGATTTTCCTGGCCTGGACATATAACCAAGGGCAGACTGAAGTTTTCTTTTGTGTTTGAGGAAGAGAGCCAAATGGCAGTTCCTATTCTTTCTCTTCTTCTTATCTTCTAGTATGTTCCAATCACAGTTCAAAGCTTAGCTCAAGTGTGCCTATTATATAAGACCACTTCTAATTCCCAATCTGCTGGGTCCTCCCACCCAAAATTACCTTGTATTTATTTTATGCATACTTATATGTATACATATTTTTTATCCAATACAATGTAAGCTCCTTAAAGGCAGGCGTCATTTTATTTTGCCTTTTTATTCCCAGTGTCAGCTCAGTGCCTGGTACATGATAGGCACTTAATAAATGCTTATTTAGTGATTGGTTGAATATAGAGCATATTCCCTTCACCTCCCCTCCCCCTTCCCATCATGCAATTAAGATATTTTCATATATCAGACTTTATCTCACATAAAACTTTGACTTGCTACAATTATTTTATTTTATAATATTTTTTAATATTAAAAAATTTTTTTAAACTTGCTTCCTTAGATTTTTCCCAGAAACCACTTCTGTCACATTTCTTTACATTAGACTAGGAATAGGGAACTATTCAATCTTTCTTTTTGTTTTTTTTCCCAAATTATAATCCTATGTGGTATTTAATAATATTTCATGAAGATATACAGTATCCATTACCTTTCTAGTATACATAAATAATATTTCATTGTAGTAAATATTGGCTTATAAGTATGTCTTCATTTGGTAATTAGCTTCCTTACTATATTGGTGATAGGTATAAATACTGAAACCAAGGTGGGAAAACATTTTATGGAGCAGTTTAGTGATAGAATAGGCTAGAAGAACTAGATGACTTCTATTGCTTTCAGATTCAATATTCAATTTTTATTGAATACTTTGTTTATCACTATGCTTGGCCCTGAACAAATGGAAAAAAAATAATAGATAGTGTTTATCTAGCATTTTAAGGTTTGCAAAACGCTTTACAAATATGAACTCATTTTATCCTCACAGCCCTGAGAGATAGGTGCTATTATTATCCCCATCTTTACAGATGAGGAAACTGAGGCACAGAGTGGGTTAAGTGACTTGCCCAGGGTCCCACAGATAGTAAATCTCTCTCTGAAGCTGGATTTGAACTCAGGTCTTATTCACTCCAACTACAGCACTCTCTCCACTGCACCACCGGCTGCCTCCATGTACCAGGTACAGAAGCATGATGCTATCTGAAGCTTTGAGGAGTTTGCTGAACAGTGGAGGAGACAGTGGTACAGACAGCAGGTCCTATAGATGTTCACAGAGGGTGAGACACTGGGGTGGGCTGGAGTAGTGAGGGGGACTTTCTGCAGAAGATGGGGTTTTAGTTAGAGACTGAAGATTAAATATGCAGGAGAAGATCATGACAAGGTGACTTTTGTTGTTGAAGTGTTATAAATTTTGGATCTTCAAGTAGCCCAAAAATACATTCCAAAGCCAAATCTGAGTTATATTTGTGATTTTTATTTTGATAACCTAATAATAAAAGAGAATTGACTTGACTATATTTCTAAGAAAATGACACCAGAAAGCAAAGTTTTCTGGTTGTGCATTATGTATATATGTTTTTATAAGTTTTATTAAAGTATGACATCTGGTTATGATCATATTTAAACATGCAAGCAAGCTTTTTCACCCGAGTCTTAATAGTTTATTAATGAACAGTTTTTAATTAATAGTATAAAAATTGTTGGCCATGTGGCCTCTTTAAAAACAACCTGCAATTGCCTATATCCTTAAGTTGAAAAATAATGCTTATTTCACTGTCTGCTTTACCTTTATGACTCAGGTGAAGTGTTTGATTACTTAGTTGCCCATGGAAGAATGAAGGAGAAAGAGGCCCGTGCAAAATTTAGACAGGTATGGAAAGTATTTTCCTGATATTTCCAGTGACACAGATAATGGACAATGTCACAAGGTTGGAAAACAATTCAAAATTGGTATTTTTAAAAGTAAAAAAGTAAAATTCTAGGGTTTTTTAATGCTATAGTATGCTCTGTTATTGTTGTTGATTTTTTTTTAAAGGAAATACTGCCTTAAAGAAAAAAATTCTAATTTAGTTATAGGTGGTTATTTTTAGGCCCTTATAAATTAAGAGTCACGCAGCCAAATTTTTTTGACTGTGACTCACCACATTAACACTTTGTGTATCTTGGAATAGAGATTACTTTTTTTTTTTTTTTTTTTTTTTTTTTTGCTTTTCTGGAGGGCAGTTGGGGTTAAGTGACTTGCCCGAGGTCACACGGCTAGTTTTTTGTGTTAAGTGTCTGAGGCCGGATTTGAACTCAGGTACTCCTGACTCCAGGGCCGGTGCTCTATTCACTGCGCCACCTAGCCGCCCCGAGATTACATTTCTTACAGAGATATTCCTATCAAATTTTGATTTAATATTATGCCATATATATATATACATATATCATAATGAGTCTGTGCAGTAACTCTGAAATTTAAATGTCATCTCTTAAATTGAATGAATGAATGAATGAATGAATGAATGAATGAAAAAGCTCTTATTAAGTGCATACTGTGTGCCAACAGAAATGGTATCAATATTCACTATAATTTTATCTGGAAATTTAACTGACATAAATTAGAAGAAACCAAAAGAGCCCAGAAAGTACTTTAACAAACATTTGACTTAATATTTGAAAGAAAAGTATGATTGCCAAAGGCAACACTGGATTAGGATATAAATTCATTTGTAAAACCTTATGAAGGAAAATTATGATCAGTACCATCTCATTAAGCAGAGAGAAGCAGTGAAGGGTAAAACTAGTTTAAAGAAATTTTTAAAAGATAGCCAGCTAAGCAAAGTCATCCCTAGGATATTCAGGAATAAAAATGGAAGGATGATTACAAACAGAAGAAAAAGGAAAGATTTACAAAACTTGTTTTCTCCATCAAAGACTGGTGAAACCACCACACTTGGATCTTAATGTCAGAGTCCAAATGTGCTTGTAGAGAAGCTAGAAATGGGACTAACGATAATAAAACCAGGAAAAGTAGCAGGTTTGGAGCAAGGCTGTATAGATGAGATATGTGCTGGAGGTAATACATTTGTAATTATGTTGAGGGATTAATTTACAAGGTAGCTAAGGGAAGGGAACATGCCAGAATGGTGTAAAAAAAAAAAATCCAAGCCTTCTTAATAAAGAAAGGTGACTGAAGAAACATCAGTAACTCCTAACCTGACTTCCTACTCTCCTGTTCCTATAAAATCTTTATGAGAGTCCTATATGCACAAATCAGGGGAAACCTTAACAAGCAGGTTTTTGTAGGTGATATTTTTAAATAGGCTACATGGTTATCATTTCACAATTCACTTAAAAGATTTAGAGAATAGAAGATCTATTTTGCTGATTATTTAAAATCATTTGACTGAATAGAACAGAATATGCCCTCAAAGACATTGTTAGAACAGATTTTTTCCTATCTGTATACCGTTATCATTCGGGATTGCTTGGAAGATGTCACAGCCCATTCAGCAGTTTAGCCTATTCTATCCATCCACACAGTTAAGACCAAATGCCTGAAGAAACTCTTGTTATCTAGATTTCAACATATGTTTGGAAGAACATCCCATGAAACTTATATAACACTCACTTGGAAAAGCTGCGTCCAAAGTTGAACAGGAGGAAAGGTAGCTGGATTGTTTAATGGAAATTCCGAAGCTCTTTTACTGACCCCAAACATCTCATGAAATCGAAGGGCTACCTTTTTGATAGTAACTTTTTTTGGTGTTGCTGTCTGGCAGTTAGACCTATAACACCACTGCCTTTGAAATCCTAAAAATGAGTATCACACTGAGAGTGATGGAGAGATATATGGCATATAAACAGGCAAGCTACAGCTTATAACCACTGAGAAACTGTGAAGAACAGGTATAAAGAATATCATAAGGGAAATATATATAATTTGGTCCTGTGGAATGACAGGTGTCGTGTGAAGTGTGACAAGTAGATGGTATTCCATTTGTGCCCTCAGACTATCAGGAGAAAATGAGGAAGGTCTTTAGCATGTTAGATGGATCCCCTCTGACACGGACAAAAATAGTCATAGCTAGAGGAGGCACAGATGAGTTGCAAAATGTATTACTGGAGAAAATTCCCAGATCAGTAAGCTCACAGATTGACTTGAGTATGTGCTAAGCACTGTGCTAAGTGTTAGGATACAAATAGAAAATTAAGAGTTGCTGTTCTTTGGAAGTTCACATTCTAATTGGGGGAGACAACATAGTTATATGCTTGTGGATCCATAAAAAGACCATCTAGGAGGTTAACTGTACAGAACTCTGGCATACGCATATATTACATAGAATTTTAGATCTTGTTCTCTTTCATATTCAAAGATGACATTGCTGTTGTGGTTAGTATTCATGTTTTTGTTTTTAAAAGAGAAATATGTTAGTTTTGTCTAGTGATGTGAGGTGAGAATGGGATCTTAGATGCAAGGAAGAAATTCACTTTCACAACTTTAATTTGGGGCACAGATTCTCACAAAAATCAGATGTGGAGTTTGTGAAACAAGTCAAATGTGTATTGAGTGTCCAGTAAACTCAACTAGATGGCTTCTGAGATTTATCTTAAATCTGATCATCTATGACTCTGTCATTTTTATAAAAGTGAACTTTTTCTTTAGCTAACAATAGTGCCTCACTTTGTAAGGTCTCTGTTTATGGTTTATCGTAAAAGTAGGTTATCCTAATTGCTCAAGTACTTTATTATCAGTCTTTCATTAAACTGGTAAAGAGCAATTTCACCTTATCTAAAATTTATTATAGGATATTTAGGATCTTTCAGAAAATGTTTGCCCTAAGAATTTTTTGATATCTAATATATTAGATTTTCTCTGGCTTATTAAAGGTTTATCTTTCATTATATTTGAGGCCATTATCTTATGTGGCCATGGGTAAGCTGTTTTAACCACAGAATGTTTCAGGTGACTCCCCTAAGACTGTAAATTTCAGAGGTGTTGTACATGTATTTCAATGGAGGAAGTTTGTATGCTGGAATTTTTCTTTATTAGGAAAATCACAAATCCAGAATTCCCCCCAAAAAGAAGAAATCCTAAAAGCACCAAGCCTTGTGTCCAGAGCAATTTCTGAAAATACTTATGTCTAAATAGCTAACCTTTGTTGATTCCTATTATTTTTGGTAAAGAAGTAAGACTGACAACTGAAGCATTGAGTTTATCTATGCTTGGATGAAATCTAGTTTCCTTTTAATCATCAGTTGAAATAATCATAAAATTTTGTGTATTACTCTTATTCCTTTTGGGTTACCAGAAAATCTACAAGAAAAACTGATTTACAGTTAAACAGATTAGATATGTTTTGAAAGCTTGATATAATTTATTTTCTTAATTTTATTTTTCTAATCTTGTAAGTAAACTGCCTTTGTAAACAATGATACTCTGTAGAGCAATTATTGAAGGTATTATATCTGCATTTGTGGAGCTTGTGGTGCTTAATAAAAGGGGAGTCACAAATGATTATTAAAATTGAATTGTTTCTAAAGTAAACAGAGACTTGTTTCATAGGACCAGGAGCTGTAAGAGTCTTTTGAGATCAGATCCTTCAACTCAGCCATTTTACAGATGAGGAAATTGAGATCCAAAGAGCCTTAGCAGTTTCCCAAAGGTCACATGGCAGTAGGTAGTAAGCGCAGGAGCCAGGATTTTTTTTTTCTTTTTGGAGGGGGGCAGTTGAGGGTAAGTGACTTGCCCAGGGTCACATGGCTAGTTTTGTGTTAAGTGTCTGCGGTCACATTTGAACTCAAGTCCTCCTTACTCCAGGGCCTATGCTCTATTCACTGTGCCACCTAGCTGCCCCAAGGAACCAGGATTCAAACCCAGGTCTCCTAACTTGAAATCATGTGTGTTTTTCCCCTTAAATCAGCTGTAGAGCAAATCATGAAATAGGCACTGGAATATTTGTCAAGTTAATGAGTTTGTTATGACAGTGGGCTTTTGTGGAGGGTTATAGGATGAGCAAATGACAGCTGATCTTAGGGTCCAAATGGTCCAACACTTATGAGTCTTATGGAATGAGAGTGCACAGATGGATTGTCACCTGTATAGTTAGAGTGAGTACCCAAAGCAGTGAGATCACAGATACATCAAATTACCCAGCTAGGGATGTTAATCAAGTTAAATCCAAAATGGAGGGGGGAAAGGTTGCAGTTTTCTTCTATCTTTAGTCCCTTTTCTTGCAATGTATTATTCTCTGGCATTATATAAAAATAATAGTTTTAAAACTTTTGAAAAAAAATTAGCTTTCCACAAAAAACCCAAATCAATCTGTCATAGTTATATATTTTTATTAAAGCTTCCTTCTTTTAAATAGTATTTTAAGAAGTTCTATTTCCCTTTATGAAACTTTATGGTATTTTATATAGTATATTAGATTATAAAACCCATTCATATAAAAGAATATATTTTTATGTCAATCCTCAGAATGCATTTATGAATTAAATCATGTTTTCCACATGTAATTCATATTCCTTGTTCCAAATGATCCCTTCCAAACTACTTGTAAAACACTAGAAAGATAGTTTCCTGCCATAGTCACATTCTTCAATGCTTCTGCGTGGTCCAGTTAATGTGGCCTTCTGATCTCCTCTTCTAGGCTCCAGAACACTTACTAGGGATATGGTTTAATGGAAATAACATTGGATCTGTAGTTACAAGTCAAATCCTAGCTCAGCTGCTTACTGCTTTTGTGTCCTTGATCCAAGTACTTTATCTCTGTAGGACAATTCCTCATTTGTAAATTGAAGGATTAAATGACCTCTAAGGTACTTTCTGACTCCGGATCTTATGATACTTTAAAATTTCAATCCCATACCAAATTCACTAGGTGGTCATCCTAACGAGTAGACCTTATTGCAATGTTCCAGATTACTTTGTCAGAGGCTACAAGGACAAAGCAGTAATGGCCTTGTTTTTAAGCACAGTAGCAGTATAGTTTATTCTCAGACTCTCTATAGTTTTCTTATTCCCTAGAGTTCTACAGTATGGCAGCCCAACTAGAATTTACCTAGTGTAACTAAATGGTGCATAAGTCAAGATTTTTACAACCACTCAGAGGCAGATAGAACAATTCCCTTTAGAATTGCCTTGATAGCTTATCAGGCATGTCATTGTGAACCATAATACTTGGTTCTAGTAGGACCTGTCAGGCTTTCCCTATATTGATCTATCAGGTGGCATAGTACTAACATCAGTGACCCTGCTCAAAAAAATGTTGTGATTCCCATAACAGTGGCAGTTACTGTAATGCAAGAGGTAAATGAGAGCCACATGTGAAATCCATGACTGACTTATTTATAGAAGCAGTTACCCAGTACCCAGTATAACCACATACTTCCAATGTTGGATTATCAAATTTAGTTGTATCGTTATGATTATGTAACTTGTTAAGATTAAGAAAATAGGTTAGAATGACTGTTTTTTGTCAGCTCAGGTGCCACCTTAATGTAGGAATTCTTTCTTAGTCCTCCCAGCTGGTTGTACCTTCCTTCTGTGACCTTTGTATGTATTTTGGAGGTACTTATTTATATCCATGTTGTCTTCCTCAATAGAATGTAAGCTTCTTGAGGGCAGGTACTATTTTTACTTTTTCTTTCCATCCTTGGCACTTAGTTCCCCTTGCACAGAGTAAAGACTTAATAAATGTTTGTTGATTGGTTGATTGATTGGCAGAATTTCAACAAAGTGAATAGTTACTTTAGTAACTAGTATACATATGTACAATGAAAACTATGTGACAGTGTTATAGCACATAGCTAAAGGAAACTAATACTTAAAATCAGCTTCTAGCATTATTGAGAATGACAGACTGATAAGTGTATTTATTTCTACATTTCTTTGTACATTCATCTTTTCTACATCTTTCAATTAAGCAACTAGAGCTTCTTCCTTAAATTTGACATATAAGTTTGATGTGCTTGCATGAACTTGTAATTAGTTTTAAACTCATGCCTCCGCTGTCCACAGCTCAGCAATAGTCTTTGTTTACAAATAGCATTTTAAAAAACATTTATAATACTAAAAAATCAGATGTAGTTATGCTTTTCTGTTACTTTTGTACCCCATGCTAGGATTAGAGTAATTGTATGAAACATTATTAATACCAACACGTGCTCTTCTTAACACCATAATGTAAATAAACAATTCCAGTCGCATTATACATTTAAAGAACAATTTTTTAAAACCTTATGATGTTTAATTTGTCATGTTGGTAGTCAACAATATGAAATTCCACTCATATATGTTAGCACCGTTACATTACACAAAGCAACACCCATGATGTTAGCTTTGGAAGGAATCACCAAAGACCGGTTCCTTCATTTGGCAGGTTAGGAAACTGAGACCTTGAATGATTAAGTTAAATAAGTTACTCAGACAAGTAAATATCTGAGTCATAATTTGAAACTAAGGTCTTCTGAAAATCCTGTGGTCTTTCCACTATCTTCACACTGCTCAATTACTACTCAGTCCTTTCTGTGTTTATATTTTACATAATAAAAATGGTAGAATGTGTTATACTATATTCTTATTTGTAATTGTAATGAGTTCCTACTTAACATTTGCTTTTAATAGATGCAAAATTTCTTGCAGCTGTTTAAAATAAAATTTAAAAACCTGTGCTGCTGGTTTTTTATTACTGTTTTTTACAAGTTTGCAGCAAGTATAGTAGTTAAATACTTTGTTCAAGTTAATTAATGACAGATATAAGATTAAATTTAATTTCTCTTTTTCTATACATTTAGGCTAACCACAGTTTAGAAACAGGCCTTAGTGTTCTCCTTTGCAATTTTTTTGGAATAAAATTTTGCTTTTTTAATCTAAGCTTACTGTCTTAAAATGAGTAGAAATGTACTAAAGATTATTGCACTGTTGGAATCTGTGAAAGTAGAGCATCATCCGAACAAGAGCATAGGTAACATAATTTTGAAACTGTGGAAAGAATAAGCTGAGCCACACAAAAGTGCTTAAATTCCACAAAGGAATTAAGTATTTATTAATACTTTAGAGAGAGAATTTTGAATGTCTGCTTGGCATCTTTAAAGAAGAAATTTCTACTCATTAGAATTATAAGCATTTTTCATTTGTTAAAGCCATAGTGAAAAAATTAGATGTAATTTTGGAATTTGAATAGTTGGTAGTTGAGATACATCTAAATTGTGGGAAAGGGAAGAATTGAAGCAAAAATGTTTCTGTATGATATTCTTGAATTTTTTTTATTAAAATGTTTTACAGATTGTATCTGCAGTACAGTATTGTCATCAAAAGTGTATTGTACACCGTGATCTCAAGGTAAGTAGTTGATTTTCTGACTTTATAAATTACAACTGATAGCATTAAAAAATAAACATTATTCATTATGGCTAAGGATCTAGAAGCTCAATATTTCAAGTTATTATTTCATAATAATTGGGCGAATAATTATGCTGTCATTTTAATTTAAATATCAGAATGAGCTGCTTTAGGCAATAGTGGGTCTTCAGATGTAAGGTCTATCAGTGGTTTTCCAAAGTGGGGATTCCATACTCTCAGTGAGCCAAGACACAACCCCAACAGGTAACCCTTAAGATCCCATGTTCAATAGAATAGCTGATCATAGGGCTAGTCTCTGACATAATCATCCATCAACTTTGCACATTGCTCAACTTTCTCCTGCTCAGTCTTGTAACTGACCTTAAAGAACTATTTTAACATGCATAATCTATATCAGATTGCTTGCCTTCTCAAGGGGAGGTGTGGAAAAGGAGAGAGAGAATTTGAAATTCAAATTTTTTTTAAATGAGCATTAATTTTTTTACATGTTTTTTAAAAAGTATTTTCAAGTAACTTTTTACACATATTTATCTAGAACAAAGGTTCCTAACACGGTGCCTTTGAACTTTTTAAAAACAACAGCAGTTTTTTGATAATTGTATTTCAGTATAATTGGTTTATTTTGTAATCCTGTGTATTCTGTTTTATGCATCAAAATGCATTTTTCTGAGTATGGGCCTATAAACTTGATCAGAATGTCAGAAGGGTCCATGACATAAAAAGGTTAAGAATCAGTGATCTAGAACTTATAATTTGTAGAGCACTTTACTCACACTAATTCTCTGAGTAGGTAGTACAAGTAATCTTTGTTGCGTTTTATTAGACAAGTAAACTGAGGTTCAGAGAAATTGGCATACAGTTAGTAACTGTCAGAACCAGGACTGGAGTCAGAAAATCTACCTGTGTAGCTACTTGTACTGCTTGGGTCATGGTGAGTTTATAAGCCTCAGTGGGGCTCTGCATTAGGAACAAAAGGGGAGATGTTAAAACTTGCACAGCCATAGAAGGTCAGTTAAAGGACTGAGCAGGAGGAGAAAGTTGAACAGTAATGGGCAGAGGGTACGTGTGGTTATGTCAGAGGCTAGTTCTGCAATTGGCGACTGCATATTGACTGTGGGATGCTGTGAGTTACCCCTTGGGATTGTGTCACGGCTCATTTAGAGTATGGGAAACACTTGCCCCACCCTGCCACTTTGAGACACTGATATGGCTTACATTGGAAAACCCACTACTGCTTGAGGCAGCTCATTCTAATCTTTAGCAAGTAAAACTGTTACAAAAGATTTTCCTCCCATTGGGCCAAAATATGCCCTTATTCCTTGCCCAGGGCTGCACAGCTACTGGTTCTACTGATTAGTGATTAAAGATAATTACATAAAACAAAATTTCCTCTCTAATTGTCAAGTGTGCATAATTAGAATTGTACAGTCATCCTAGCAGTGGAATGAGTCAAGTACTGAAGTTTAAAGAGCCTGAGTTTGACTCTTTAAGTGATGACACTAGCAATGTGACCATGACTTCTCTCAACCTCGTTTTCTGTAAAATTGGGAAGATAATTCATTGTAATACCAACTTCACAGGGTTGTTATAGAGAAAATACTTTGTAAACTATAAAAAAAAGAGGTATGAGCTATTAGCCAGTCTAATGATTTCATTTGTAAGAATTAAAAGTTGATACCTACAAGAGTAAGAGGATTTGCCCAAGATCACACACCAGCACTGAATAGCCCAGTTAGAACTAGTACTCATGTCTGGTCACTCTAGTCTCTCCGTTATACCATGCCACATGAATTGTCTCCTGTTGAATCTGTTTTCAGTAGCCTTGAGTGATTCTGTTAATTGCATGAGATAACTTTTTAATTCTGAATACTCATTACATTTAAATACTTATTCTGAAGGGAGATTTTAGGCAAGGGAAACCAGTGGGTTGTAATTATGTTTAAGAAAAAATGTTTTAGATCATTTTCTTTTTTCCAGTTCTCAATTGTAATTCCTTAATTGGTATGGTAACAAGTATATGAGTTTCTTTTTTTGGCTTCTCAGCAATACTCATTTTTAATTCCCTGGAGATTTTAATGGTTCATGACTTGTAGCCAAACAGCAACAAATGGTAGGATATTTGTATTAAAAAGATAGACCTTCATTTCAGGAAAGTTTGGTCATAGAAATTCATAGAAAAAATCCTATCATTTCTCCTATTTTAATTGAAGGCTCAATCTGCCCATTTTAACTATTCAAGGTATAAATAGATATAATGGTAGACAAGTTCTATAAGTTACCCATCTCACTGTATATCATAGTAAGACTTAGATGTTTCTGTGCAGGTCATTGTGGTGTAGGTCACATAGTGCCACAAACTGAAATCTGTAACAAATAAGGAGCTATAAATTACTAGAATAAAGAATGCTATCAAGGAGTTTTTTTTTTTTAAGGTTGATTGATCATATGGCAAGAATGAAGTTTAACTAATGAACAACCTGTGTGCCACACTGGTATCCCCACAGGCATAGGAGAAAGTGAAGGACTCCCACATACTGCATGGACCCCCTTGCATGAATATAGGAGAAGACATGAAAAGAATCACATAGAGTGGACATGGATGTACTGTGGTAGGCACTGTTGGAAAGAATGTCCATATTGATGAGATCATAAATAAGTATTTTAAGTTGAATTTATTTTCTCAGAAATAGACATTTTCCAACAGATAGTCAAATGGGTTTTAGTTTGCTATCACACAGCATCACAAATGTAATACCTCTTCCCTTTTAAAAAATCCTTTTAATGTTTTTGGAATCTGAATTACATTTATTTCGCTTTGGAAATAAGATGCTATTTCTAATTTTACTAGTTAACCAATTCTTGCTCAATCAGTTCCTTATGGTGAGAGCTTCCCAGTCGTGTTTAGTAAGTTAGTTAATATCATCTCTTTTTTTAACAGGGGAAGGAAATGTTTATTACCAGAGGCTAATGTAGAATTCTTGTTACTTTATTTTTGTTGAATACTGTATATTTTTGATGATTGAATACTACCTAAACTGGTTGGCTTGTATTTAGATTTTTCTGCTTTTTCACTGGAGATGTCTGCTTCATTCCTTCAGTTAGTTTGTCTGCTTAGTTATTTTGGGGAAACAGTTCAGTGGCACAGTGAATAGAGTGCAAGGCCTGGAGTCAGGAAGACCTGAGTCAAAATCTACCCTCAGACTTACTAACTGTATGTCCCTGAACAAGTCACAACCTCTGTTTGCCTCTGTTAGCATCCACTTTCTAGAGTTGTTGTGAGGATGAAATGAGATCACTGTAAAGCATTTAGCCCAGTGTCTAGCACATAGTGAACACTATATAAATGTTAGCTGTTATTATCATTACCTCAGTTTCCTTATGCATTGACTGAGGGAATTGTCTAGCCTTGTGTCTTGATAGGCTCTTCGGATAGATCTGGCATCAGTCCCAGCTCTGATACTCACTGTGTGATCATGGGCAATTCTCTTAACCTCTTTCAGCCTTAATTTCTTCAGCTATAAAAGGTGAATAAAACTTATAGTGCTTTACACTGTCAGAGTTGTGAAGATCAAGTGAGGTAATACACATAAAGCATTTCGCAAATCATAAATCATTATATAAATGTCTTGTGTTCTTATTATCATTATTATAAACATGAAAGGGTTATGAGAAGGTTTGAGTGAAAACTGCATTTATAAGAATACTTTTATATTATAAATTTAATTTTATATTTTAAAAATCAGGTTTGTTAGAACAAAACTGAATAAGTGTATACTGAAAGATAAGGCTGTATTTCTAAGCCTTTGAAATAGCATTTGTTAGATTAAATTGTATAATTATAGGAAGATGAAGCTACTTCCAAGATATTGAGATGGTATTTAGTAAATGAGAACAATAAAAGGAAACTTTTTTATAATCTGAAACATGGCTTTAATTAGGCAAAATGTGTTTTTATGTAAACTTCACTTTGCAAATTATTTTCTTTTTTTTTTAACATTTTCTCCTAGGCAGAAAACCTTCTTCTTGATGCTGATATGAATATTAAAATTGCTGACTTTGGTTTTAGTAATGAATTTACAGTTGGAAACAAATTAGATACATTTTGTGGAAGTCCTCCCTATGCAGCTCCTGAGCTTTTCCAAGGAAAGAAATATGATGGCCCTGAAGTAGATGTGTGGAGTCTTGGAGTCATTTTGTATACGTTAGTCAGTGGATCATTGCCATTTGATGGTCAGAATCTAAAGGTAATGATTTAAATTCAGGATAAGTTCTTACTCTAAAGTTTTATAGCTTCAGTAGTCAGCTCTAGCAACATAGCTATAAACATACACCCATATGTAATTTTTTTTTTCTGTAAAGGAACTGCGGGAGCGAGTCTTACGAGGAAAGTACCGTATTCCATTCTATATGTCTACAGACTGTGAAAATCTTCTGAAAAAGTTATTAGTACTGAATCCAATAAAAAGAGGCAGCTTGGAAGTAAGTCATTTTCTGGAAAAAAACTTCAGAGTATAACTAAATATTTCAGTGATGGAAAAGCTTTTCTAGAACTTTTGCAAAAGTCTTTACTTTTTAGGACAATTGACAGTTTTGTAATTCATTGAACTAGAAGAAATCCTGTTTAAAAATATGACTTAATAGGGTTTATTCTTTGTCCAGTGAGGGCTTTCTGGAAAATTTGTTTCTATTTGCTCTGCTGCAAGTTACTGGATATTGTGCTTTACAACATTATGAAAATAGCAATACAATTGCCTTTTACTTGGAATTGTGAAAGATCTTCAGTGAAAAAAATAAGTAGTTAGCTAGAAAAGGTAACAGAATGCCTTGAATATGGAAGGTAATCAATAATTGCTTAATGAATTAAAATGTCACAAATTCAAATCTAATGTATAAATAAAATTGCAAAATAAATACTAACTCAAAATTATATAGCACTTTAAGGCTTACAAGATGCATTTTTGTCACAGAAAAACTTTGAGATAGTGCAAATGACACAGCTAATGGCGAATTTTAGTGAAAATGTTCTCTGGGCCAGTATAGAAAAGTTTAGGAGTTTTTAACTGAGACATGTAGGAAGTATTTTCTGAGTACTTAATACAGTGTCATGCACCCCATAAACATTTAGTAAATGTGGCTTATTTATTTTTATGAAACCTGTTGTATAATGACATTGGAAGCCATTTGTGACAAAAATATTGGTCTTGAAAATATCTAATGCCCTCATCATCATTTTCTTCTGTTGTTATGCATTTAGGAAAAGATTATTCTTTGAGTGTTATGCCCCTCTATTTTTAGAAATGTTATAGCATGTACTAAAATGATTTCAACAATCCAGCATGTATTTTGCTCTGGTGACATTTTTGTTTCATTTGTCTGCCTTAATAGAAGGGGTAGAAAATTCAGATAATTAACTTCATTTAAACTGTACTTTTTTAGTGTAGCAATTGGGCTCTCTGACACGGATTCCATGCTGGTTAGGAAGCATCCTAATAGTGAGCCATCCCTGTGTACAGAGCTCTCAGGTTAGTTTGGGCTTTGTAATTTTTTTCCACAAGTATTTTTCACTAAAGGATAACATGTTTGGTGGAAGTCAAGAGATGGTGGAAATTAAGGAATGGTAAACCTCTGTTGGGAATGATGCTAAACTATCTATGTCTTTGGGCCTACATAAGATCTGTTTTTTCTGAGATATTTACTTGAATGTGATTTATTATGGTTTTGTGTATGTTTTTACCCCCATGAAATAAGACTATGAAGACGGCTTTTAAAATTGACAACCAGTATACTGGTAGAGCCCAGATTTGTTTAAAAAAAATTTTTTTAATCAACATGATTATTATAGGTAATTTATTATATTTAGTCTATGTATTTATTTTGGTTTGTACATGTGATTTCATTGGGGATTCCCAGAATGGAAACTCTTCATTAATGGCAATCAGCAAGTGCTCTGCAACTTCTGTAAACTTAGAGTTACCTGGAGCATGCACAAGTCAAGTGAACTGCCCTAAGTCCAACATCTTTCAAAGATCAGACTTCTTCCCAAATCTTCCAGATTATTAGGCCGGTTACCAGGCACTACCTCTTGGGCTTTAGACTGTTTTAAGACAAAAAATTCTGATCCTCATGATCCTTTTGTTCTCCCTGACCATCCCCCCTCATTTCTTAATAGGAATCTCCTTTTCCTGAGTTTTACTTAGCAAGTGATTGCTGTCATGGAGTGATAACAATGGGATAATCTAATGAGCATATTGAAAAGAATGTACAGAAAATGATTTGGGGATAGGTGTCATTTAAATTGCTTTAGGTGGTTCACAATATTTATTTAAAAGTGATTTAAATTTGTGGTAGTTAAATTAAGATAACTTCTCCCCTTAACTTTTAAGTAAACATTATATGCTATCTGGGTAGTTTGAAAAGCCAAATTGTTGCTGTTACATTCTTGGTGACTAGATATTTTTACGTTATAAGCTGCCGTGGGACTGGCACCTGTAGAAAACCATTCTAGTTTATACAATCTGAATTTCTGACAACTGTCTATCAAAGAGACCACAGTAGAAGTATTATTGTAATTGCTTCTACCATTTTGTAGAAACCTATTTCACAGTTTCCAGAAATGGCTTTTCAGAGGGAAAGAGAACATTTAGAATTATTTTAAGCAAAGCCTCAGGAAATTGCCTTAGATGTAGCAGGGACTTGTATTTTTAGTTCTCAAGTTTTTTATTTCTCACCTTCCTCTTATTTCATTGTACTTTGCAAACCATAAATGAAGAACCAGTGAATTATGAATTGAAATGACCTTGTTATTTAACTTTCTTAATTTCTTCTTTCTCTATGAAATTTGCTCAAATTAAAAACTGTTTTGATGGCTTCAGTAAACTAATGATTAATAGTTGTACCCCATACGTATAAGTTCTAATAGCCATCCAATCATGTATTTATAATTTATTTAAACTTGTTAACTGTCTTTTTTAGCTATGTATTCTTTGGTATACAAGTCTGATTTTATTAACTATCATCCTTCCTTTTTCTCCTTTAGAGGCATAGAGAGAAAAATTAATGAAATCAATTATCAGTTCTACTGACCATGTAGACTGCTTCAGTATCTAGACAAGTAGTCATATATGTTTTTTTCCATGTTGATATAGATGTATATATAATGTCAACTTTTGATAATTACACTAATAGGCAGGAAATGTGACCTGGGTAAAACAAAAAAATAATATCCTTGACCTTAGAAACTATTTTGGCATTTAAGTTTAAATATAAATATACACAATGATTTAAGAAATGGCAGTGCTTGAGATCAAATGTGAAACTACATTACGTTACAAATGTCTGACTTGGGAGGAAAAAAATTCCATGACAGGAATGGTCCATGTCACTTCTTAAGTCACTAGTCTAAAGCATTTTTCACTTCTTCTCCCTACTCATTCTACTCTCTTCTCTAATTTAGGAAAATAATTGTGAGGTAATTTTATGTGAAGTAAAAGTAAGTTAGAAAAGTAATTTGATGGATGTCAAAATCAAGTAATATTGGAAGGAAACTTGGGGATCAACTAGTTTGACATAACTCTCTTTTTACAGATAAGGAAGCTGAGGCCAGTGAAATTAAATGACTTCCTAAAGTTTTTTTTTGTAGGGGACAGGCAGCTTCTAGGCTAGGGTATTGTATCTGTAACATACTTAGGTAGTCACACTAGGTTATAATAATAGGTTGAATTTATATAGGCTTTAAGATTTGTAAAGGGTGCTTTTTGCTATTGTCTTCTTATAAGATTTTATTAATGTCTTCTATTTTCTACATCATCATAGTTATCCCCCAAATCCCAAACCCTCCCCCTTCCATAGTGCCATTCTGTATAACTACTGTTATTTTTTAAGAAGGGGAAAAAAATCAGCCTAATTGATATGGTGGGAAAAGTGTGAAATATTTACACTCTATAACACTTGTGGACCTCCCACCTTTATGAAAGATTGGGTTGGGGGGGGGGTGTCCTCATCTCCCTTTAACTCATTTTTTATCTTTGTAATTTTGTCACATTCACTTTTTTTGGTGTGACATTATTCTTTCTATTTACGTTGTTATAGTCACTGTATCTTGTTTTCTTGGCTCAGCTTACTTCACTTTGCATCAGTTTCTATAGATCCTTTTATACTTCTTTGTATTCATCACATACATGATTTCTGAAAGCATAGTAGTATTCCATTACATTCTTTTGTCATAATCTGTTTAGCCATTCTTCAGGTGATGGGCATCTGCTTTGTTTCCAGTTCTTTGCTATCACAAAAATGTATGCTATATTTAGCATACAATTTTGGAGCATATGGGGACTTTTGGTGGCTGTAATGGAGTCTCTGGCTCAGAGGGTGGACGTTTTAGGCACTTTATTTATATAATTCCAAATTGCTTACCAAAATGTTTGTAGCATTTCAGAGTTCCACCAACAATATATTAGTGTGCGTGTCATTCCACAGCCCTTCCCAGTATTAACTATTGTTACTGTTTGTCGTCTTTGCCAATTTGCAGGGTGTGTGGTAAAACTTAAGGATTGTTTTGATTTGCATTTCTCTTATTAGTGATTTGGAGCATTCTTTCATGTGGTTGTAAATACTTTGCTAGTCTACTTTTGAGAAATGTTTTTTCATATCCTTTGGCCACTCATCTATTGGAGAATGACTATTCGTCTTACATATATTTATTTCTTGGTACAAAGGATTTTTTAATGTATTATCTCATTTGATCTTCACAACAACCCTATGAGATAATGCTGTTATGTCCATTTTACACAGGAGGAAACTGGGGCTGAAAACTTAAGTGAATTGCACAGTTCATGCAGCTAGTATGAACTAGTTTAGTGCCTAAGGGAGAATTTTAATTCAGTTCTTTCTGACTCTAAGTCTAGCACAAAGTGATAACTCATTAGAAGTTTTCCAGATTCCTATAGGGCTTTTCATATAATCTAAAAAATCTTTTAAAAATAATATTTCTATCTGACCACCCTTAAGTTTTTACCTCTTTTATGAATGTAGAACTTAAATTATAATGCTTATATTTCCTTGGGATAATTAAAATGATTCTTTACAAATATCTGACATTGTGTTAGTATCGTTTTCGTATTGTCAATAATTTTACTTCAGTTCTATTGACAATGATAGCATAATTCCTTTTATAAAATTTGAATCACGTTTTTGTTAGTTTTCCTATTGGAGTCACCTAGCCATGTATAATATAATTTGCTTCTCTCTTCCTGTACCTTATGCCATCCAGCCTGAGGATAAGTGAGCATCCTTTTGTTCTAGCAGCGACCCTCCTCTGCCCTCTACACATGCAGTACCTTTCTGAACTCCCCATTGGCTTCCAAGGCTAACCCAGATGGCCAGAACAGCAGAGCTTTCCAAACAAAGATATGTATTTCCCTATTTTTTTGTCAACAATTCAGTTCAACCCCTTTTATTATTTCTTGCTTTCTTTAACTGATTCACAAGTATTATCCCGGGATTCAGGATTAGGAAAAAAAAACTCAAATTACTGTATGCACATGTATTCTCCCTTATAATCTCCCTATCTGAATCCAAAAAGAAAATCAAGGAAAATATTCTCTCCCCATAAGTACACACATAGATATATTTTTTATTCTGTTTAGAAGTGGCAGCTGCTTTACTAGAGTGTGTTTCACTAATGTGGAACACATGTTGTTCATAGTATAGGATAGAGTATGCCCATGGTTAACTGAAAGGAATTACTTCCCATTGACCAGGATGAAAAAGAAGAAAAAGAACTTGACATCACTCACTCTTCTACCTCTGCCTAACAACCTCTCTCTCCTTGCCCTTTCCTTTCTTCCCTTCTTTGGAATGATGCACCAGCCCTACAAGGAAACAGATTATCAACTGCAAGTACAACAATTCTATCCACTGTAGGAACAAAGATGCTTAAACTCAAAGATGAACCTTGAAATCTTAAAAGTAAATATCACTTTTCATTCATTTGCAAACCATCTCTTTTTTTCTTTGACTCTAAAGAAAGTCAGCCTTACTTAAATAAACATCCTACGTATTGCTAAGTGAAGAAATTCAACATGTCCTGAACCAAAACTTGCTGTCATCCAGCCTTTTACCTCAAATGAATCCTTTTTCTTTTAGATTCTTTGGTTCTTCCTTCCTCTCCATTCCTAATCCCACTGCCCTAGGTTAGTCCTCTCCCTTTCACTTCTCAAATACTGCATTTGTCTCCCCAGTGGTCTCATTACTCCTGTTCTCCTCGTTCTGATAGTTTGTATATACTATCCACTAACCAGATTAAGTCCTCCTAAAAAATGCCATTTATTTCCCCTATTTAAGTGAGTGATTGAATGATTGAATCAAGCCCCTATAGGGCCTCAAAGATTGTTGCATCCTTAAACCATTTTTTCTTGCCATTAAAACCATTTCCTCACAATTCCTGCCTATATCCTAAAAATCCTTGTTTTTTAAGGCTTATCTCAAGTCCCTCCTTCACAGAGTCTTTTCTGAAAATTCACCACACTGATGTCTCTCCTCCTGAATCTCTTCTGTATTTTTACCTCTTCTTTCTATACTTTGTTTTATCATTTAAATGTATTCTGTCTGATATTGTGGTAGGATCTTAGCTCTGCTGTTCCACTTAATAGATATGTGATCCTTGTTCAAAGAACTCTCTGGGCCTCAAGTTTCTTCATCTATAAAATGAGGGTGCTATTAAGTAATCTTTAACATACCTTTAAACTCTAAATACCATGAGTTTATATACAGTATTATATTTTATGTACTAAAGCCTACATGTAAAATTAAATAGCCCGAGTACTAGTACTCATGAAAAATAAAATACCTAAAGGAGGGCCTCCTACGTGTGACATCTCTATGGAAAAATATGTACCCCCAAAGAAAAGCCCACACAGGATGAAAAGGTGTGGATAGGTTACAGGTACCAAACTGATGATGAGATCACAGATCCATTGAGTACACACTCTGCCATAGTGATCTAAAATAGATATGCAAGAACATAGGCTAATACTTCAAAGTCCTTGAATTTATTAGTGTGGATATCCTTTCACCAGTGCATATAACACTTTTATGTAACATGGTATGTGACCTTTGAGGCAAAAAGGCAAAGCCATAAGCATTTATGAAGTTCTTACTGTGTGCCAGCATTTTGTAAGCAGTAGGGATACAGATACAAGCACGAAGAATAACAACAGCCCTTGCCCCACTAGGAACTTGCACTGTAATGCAGGAAGACAGCACACCAGAAGGGAAGGGAGCAAGCACTTGTCAGACTCCTGTAAATATTTACAAAGTGCTTAGCACAGTGCCTGTCATATAGTAGGAGCCACTTTTATAGGCACATGGTGTCAGAATCTGTGAAGTCAGAAGCAGAGCCAGGAGGTGAATAGAGTTTGGACTTTGAGTGTTGTTGTGGTCAAAATAGTCGTCACCTTGACAACCACCTTTTGATACTTTTCTCCAAATCTGCCTAGACTGGTCCTAAGACAGCAGACATTCACTCCATAGGCCCATAAGCAAAGCATTTCCAGTATGGTAGAACCTAATACAGCTTCTTCCATTCTGTCATAGCCTTTGAGAACACCACGGCAAATAACTTTGCTTACAATTTTAAAAGGCCTTGAGGGCTTGGTTAGGTTATATATGACTTTTAAAATGAGTTCAAACTGTTGCCTTCTTTTTCTTTCAATAAGTTTGTCAAAAATAGATATTGCTGAATCTTTAATATTTGAAGGATTAAAGATTTTAGTTTTAAGAGTCTGGAGAGCTAAAGTCTCTTGAATGGGGTCATCTAGTTCAGCATTTCATGGTGGAGGGATAGACAGTCATCACCAAAAGTCCTTCATTTTTGGTAAAGGTGGAAAGTATGTAATAGCTTTTTATCATCCTCAGAGCTGTTGATCACAAGTTGACTGAGTCAGCTCCTTTTTCCACTTGCCATCTTAGGGCACTGTTTACTTAAGTGGCTATAATAATAGTACCTTTTTTTTTTTTTTTTACCTAAAACCTCTTATAATGAAATTTAAAGAGGTGTGTGTGTGTATGTGTATGAGAGAGAGAGAGAGAGAGAGAGAGAGAGAGAGAGAGAAATGTATAATGTATTTATGAGTAGAGGGATATCTACACATAAAAGAGATCCTTAAAATTATAAAGTAATTACACCTTCCATTCAGGTCTCCTGGTCAGCTCTTCTTCAGAAAAACACTAGTATTTATTTTTTGCTTGTGATTAAAAAAAACAACCACCATGACTGGAGATTGGAAGGGATAGGTGGAGGTTAAGAAATGCGTCAGGATGAAAAGATCATATCCGTAGAGTTATTTTGCTTCTGCAGAGCAGAATTTAGTAGCACTGTCCTTTTTACTAGGTATCTGATTAGTCTTCCTTTAATTTCTCTTTCCAGAAACATTTTTAATCCTTTTCTTCTGAAGACTATTCCTGGTCTCTCCCATTGTGTGGTGTATATTCCTTGATCACTGGTTGTTACCTGGTAGCATTATGATTTTTCACAATTGGAATTTGAAGGGCTCAACCAGTTGAGTTTTCTTTTCAATGAAACAGTCAGGCAGTGAAATTAAATTATTTGCCCAGGATGATAACAAATAGAATCTACTGTCATTATTGTTTAAAAAAATAATAATAATAAAAACACAAAAAAACTTTAAATTTATAATGTATATTAATGTTAGTAAACATATGCAAATTATTTGTAAAATCATATGAAAATATCCTCATGATCCTTATGATTACTTAGTGTATTGCTACAACCCTTTGGAACAAACTGGTGAACACTACAGCATAATAAGAGATCTATATATTTTATTTGGTAATAGAATTCACATTTGGAACTCTACTTTTGTAATCTAGTTGTCAAGTTTGTTAGGAAATGGGCAGAATACATCCTCTAAGTAGACATTCTTAACCATAAGAGAGTTTCGAGACGCATAACAATTTTTAAAAACTAATTAATGGAGTATATAATTTAAGCATAAAAATTATTCTTTAGGAAACCTGATTAAGAGTAATCAGTTAAAAAAAAAGAAAAAATATTGAAATGTTTTGATTTATAATATGCATAAAATAATGTAGAATATTCAAAAGGTTTTTTCTTTAAACATTTTTAAAATTCAGAGTTTCTGTTATATACTTTCCTCTTTTTCCTCAATTTCCACCCTGACTTTTACCCTCTCTAGGTTTTCAAGTTAACTTCCTTGTTGCTCTCTCAACTCAAAGCCCAGTCCTATTCTTTGACTTGAATCTGACACCCCTGATCTATTCCTGTCCCCAGTTCTCTACTCTCTTTCCATATCCCACCTAGTTCCTAGTACCCTGCTTTGATTCTGTTTCATTTACTGTACACATTTAATGAATAACCCTAATTCCTTTCCCCCTGATTTCTTCTTTTCTTTGTCCAGTAAATTATGTTGTTTTTTTTTTTCCGTACGTAATGCATCAAGTGGGCAATATAAAAAAAGAGAGAGTCAATTTCTCTTTAGGGACATTATCCCAGATGGTTAAGACTATGGTTTTCATTTAAACATATGTTCTTAGAACTTCCAAAGAATAATAATTTACTGTAGTTGATATTCAAAGATAACACAGTATTCATTCATTTTTGCTTGACTTTGGAGGATGATAAGAGACAGAACCTTTTGGACTTACAAGTGAACCTAGACAGTAATGGCAGCTCTTATGTGAGCTTCCTTCCTTATTATGAGAAAAATTTTCTCCCTTGCTTGAGTCTTCACATAAATTTCACATAGCTTCTGATTTACTGATACATTCACAGTTCAAAAAGTAGAGTTGAAATAAGTGGTGGAATGAACTGATCAACCAGATATAATGTTGAGTTTATTTCCTAGCAAATAATGAAAGATCGGTGGATGAATGTTGGTCATGAAGAAGAAGAACTGAAGCCATATACTGAGCCTGAACCAGATTTCAATGACACAAAGAGAATAGGTAAGTATTACTGTTGTTTATGTTTCTGGCTAGAAATGTGACTACCTTAATACAGTATCTGTCACAGTGGAGAAAAATCTTAAACTCTGAGCAGGTAATATTTATCTAGTGCTCTCAGGTTTGCAAAGCGCCTTACATAAATCATGTCATTTCACCCTCCCAACTAGCCTGTCAAGTGTGTTCACAAGGCTCAGGGAGCTTCAGTGACTTGCCCATGTTAACCACAAGTAAGAGTCAAAAGTGATGTTTGAATGCTGGTCTCTATTGCTATTTGTACTATACCACACTGATTATAAATACATTGTTAATTGCAAACATTTATTAATTATACAAGTATTTGAATTTTTCTACAAAAAATTTAGTTTAATTTAAAAGTCAAACTTTATTTTTTAGTTAAGAGGTTAAAATTACATTTTCCCTAAATATTTTAAATTTATATGTAGTTGTAGTCTCTCCTAGTTACAATAATCTTCATAAAGGCCTCTCAAGAAGCAGAAGAACTTTAAAATAATTTACGTAAACCTACAGATATTTGCCATTTCTTCTGACTCTCCAACAGAGTAAGAAATAAGTGAGTAATACTAGAGAAAAATGGCATATGTCAATGAAAACTTAAAAGGGACAACTTTGAAAAAATATTCTGAGTTGAAGAGTGCCTCTAGTTCTTCTTACATCATCAACAGGGGCTACTGCCAGCTGTTCCCTTTCCCTTGCCTTTTTGTCAGCTTTTCTCTTTACCCCAAGACCCTCAGAAATCCACTTCTCTGTTAGAGGAGTAATTGTTACTCCTTTCTCCTGGAAGTAGTAACTACTTCCTGTCTTACCACTGAAACATCTGAGTTAACAGTAGGGTTGAAACAAGAAGAGCATTCTAGAATGTTTGTCTACTGCATAGGAGAGATGCAATGGAATTCAAGCTCTTCAGAGAACTGAAACACTTCTTCCGCACTTCAAACTTTTCCTGCAGATCAGGGAGCAGAAGTCAAGTGGCTTATGGTTGGAGGGCATGTATGTAAGTGTGTTTGGCCTGATGAGACAAGGGTGTCCAGCTCAGGAGTGTGGTTGGCAGTGATAAATAACCTGGAACCATGAGGATCATCTGAGTTTGGATAATCAAGAGTATCAAGCATATTTATATATATGTTCACTCAAAGGTTTAAAAATGTGTTCTAAGTACAAATTGCAAGATCAGGAATTGTCAAATCTAGACTTTGTTTACATGTCCATTTTGTTTGTGTATAAACTATAACCCATTTACCAACTAACAGTAAGTTTATGGTTTTCTGAATTCTCTTTTCTGTAGACATCATGGTAACAATGGGTTTTTCAAGGGATGAAATAAATGTATCTTTAATAAATCAAAAATATGATGAAGTCATGGCTACTTACCTACTTCTGGGCAGAAAACCACCTGAAGTAAGTATTCCTTCCTGACTTCCTAAGTAATATATAAATAATTGCAGCTTACTGAGTGTGACTAAATATATGATGTCATCAACATCTTTTTTGGGAGGTGTGGAGGAGTAGAACTGTGAATAAATAGCCCCCCAAAAAATACACCTATAAATATATATATGTATATGTATATATATATGTGTGTGTGTGTGTGTATATATACACATATATGTATGTGTATACAAAATAGAATTTAAAAGGATTATATGAGAAACTGTTCGTGTCTTATATCTGGCTTGGCTTTTTTTTAATACATATAATAAATTCAACTTGTTACTTTACAAAGCTGATTCAGTTGTGTTTCCTTCTGACCTTCCTTCTGTTCTCTTCAATAAATTTTTCTTTTGTTGGAAACATTACTAATTCTCCTCTCCCTCCTAAATTAGACTGATGAGGAGGGAAAAAGTGAAAGAAAAAAACATAGTCCTTGTAACATATACACAAAGTCAAGCAAAATACATTCACACATATATCATGTCCAAAAGTGTAACTTAGTCTTCCAGAGCTTCCTAGGTTGTGTCTTACCCACAGTTACATAGCTGGAATGTATCAAAGGCTGGACTTGAACTCATATCTTCCTGGCTTCAATTCCATACACTGTACAATACTACCTCACCACTATAGTTTTTGTAATATCCAGAAATACCAAGTGCTTAATATTCTAGTTGATGAGATTTTAGAAAAGAATTTAATTAATGCAAGGTACAATGGTAAATTTACAACCCAACTTCATTCCTTTGGTTGAGAGTGCTAATGAAGTTTAGATTAAATTTGTACTGGTCGTGTTTAATTTTGATTTGATTTTTTTGCTTTATTTTTTTTTTGAGGGCAGTTGGGCAGTGACTTGCCCAAAGTCACATAGCTAATAAGTGTGTCAAGCAACTGAGGCCAGATTTGAACTCTGGTCCTCCTGACTCTGGGACTGGTACTCTATTCACTATGCCACCTACCTGCCCCCCGGTCGTATTTTGTAACAAAAGGCCAATGTTATCTTACAGAGAAAGCATAGTACCTAAATTTGGATAATGAAATGTTTGTGTGAATGGGCAGCTAGGTGGCACATGGGATAGAGTGCCAACCCTGAAGTTAGGCAAATTCATCTTCCCTCTTCCTCTTGGGGGCAGATCCAAGATGGCAGTGTAGAAGCAGGAAAACTCTGCAGCTCCCACATAGCCACCTCAAATACCTATAAAATGTGACTCTAAACAAATTTTAGGGCTCCAGAACTCAAAAAAGTACAGAAAAACTCATCTCCCACTGAAGGCAGCTCGGCAGGTGGGACAAGAAGGGCTCATTGCAGCAAGCTAGGAGCTGAAACCAGCCCAGCCTGAAAACACAGTTTAGTGGGGAAAGGGGAAAGGCCAGGACAAGCTGTAGCTGGAGCCTTCAAGAGAGTGGATCAGTGGCAGCTGTGGCAATTTCGAGAATTATCAAGCCATAAGAAATAAGGACTAAGTGAAAGGTTAGTGGAACTTGGCTAAATTCAGAGGAGAGGGTCCAGCCGGACTCTCTCTCACCCCCACCCCCAGGCAAGAAAGCAGCAGAAGCGGCACAGCTGCCTCCATGTGGCTGCTTCAGAGCTGGCAGCCTGCAGATTGCAGGGGGTCAAGCAGTCATTCAGGAGCTAAGAGCTCTTACCTTAACTGGCCTGGATCAGGATCATGGTCTTGGGTGGTGGTCCTGAGGTGTGTTTTCACTGAGCCAAAGCTGCTGGAGACTGCAGCAGCCTCCTAATAACTCCAGCAGCTGTGAAAACTCCAACAATTTGGGACAGAGCTTTCCCCTGTGGGAGCAGAGTTCCACAAAGCTGAAAAATCAAGTAATTGACTGGCAGCATGAGCAGGCAAAGGAAGCAAAGTAAGAACAGCAATTGAACTCTAGAATCCTTTTTTGGGGACAAAAAGGATCAAAGCATGGAACAGAAAGAAGACAACACAATCAATTCCCACACCAAAAGCTTCAAAGAAAAATGTACAAGCCATAGATCAGAAAATCTATCCTGAGAAGGATTTTGAAAACCAAATAAGAGAAGTGGAAGAAAAATTGGGAAGAGAAATGAGAATGACACAATAAAATCATGAAAAGAGAATCAACAACCTGACTAAAGAAAATAACACCTTAAAAAATGACAAAAGAGGCCCAAAAAGCCAATGAGGAGAACACCTTAAAAAGTCAAATTTGCCAGATGGAAGAAGAATCTCAAAAGCTTTCTGAAGAGAATAATTCCTTCAGAATTAGAGTGGAGCAAATGGAAGCAAGTTACTTTATGAGAAATCATGATAGTATTAAACAGATCCAAACAGATGGAAAAATAGAAGGCAATGTGAAATATCTCCTTGGAGAGACCACTGATCTGGAAAATAGATCCACGAGAGACTATTTAAAAATTATTGGACTACCTGAAAGCCATGATTAAAAAAAAAAACTTAGAAAGCATCCTTCAAGAAATTCTCAAGAAAAATTGCCCTGACATTTTAGAACCAGAGGGCAAAATAGAACTTGAAAGAATTCATGGGGGCGACTAGGTGGCGCAGTGAATAGAGCACCAACCCTGAAGTCAGGAGGACGTGAGTTCAAGTCTGGCCTCAGACACTTGACACAAAAACTAGCCGTGTGACTTTGGGCAAGTCACAACCCCAATTGCCCTCCGAAAAGAAAAAAAAAAAGAATTCACGGATCACTTCTTGAAAAAGATCCCAAAAAGAAAACTCCTAGGAATGTTATAGCCAGATTCCAGAACCCCCAGATTAAGGAGAAAATATTACAAGCTGCCAAGAAGAAACAATTTGAATGCTGTGGAAACACAATTAGGATAACCCAGGATCTAGCAGCTTCTACATTAAGGGACTGAAGGGTCTAGAATATGATATTCCAGAGATCAAGGGAGCTAGGATTAAAACCAAGAATCACCTACCCAGCAAAATTGAATATAATGTTCCAGAGGAAAATATGGTCATTCAATGAGGTGGGGGACTTTCAAGCATTCTTGCTGAAAAAACCAGAACTGAAAAGAAAACTTGATACTCAGATGCAAGAAGCATGAGAAGGTAAACATGAAATCATAACGAACTTATCAAAGTTGAACTATTTACATGCCAACGTGAAGAAACGATAATTGTAACTTATGAAACTTCTCAGTATGAGGATAGGTGAAAGGAATATAAATGTATATATGTATACATACACGTATGTCTATATAGGAGAGTGTATATATATGCATATGAATACATATCTTAGTATGTGTATATATGTGTACATAGAGGGCACAGGATCAATTGGATAGGAAGGGACAATACTTTAAAAGGTGAAATTGTGAGGTAGGAGAGGAATGAGAGGAGACAGGGAGAGACAGAATGGGATTAGTCATCTCATAGAAGAGACAAGGGATAACTGTTACAATGGAGGGGAAGAACAGGAAGGCAAAAGGGAAATGGTCAACCTTACTCTCATTGAATTGGGCTTAGGGAAGGAATGACATAAACTCTAAACGGGTATCTTGCCACACAGGAGAGTAGGGGGGATGAGGATGAGAGGTGGGATGATAGAGGGGAGGGGAGGTTGGGGGGAGAGGGTTGCTGGAAGCACACACTTCTGTAAAGGGACA
>CM053593.1:104320435-104363556 GCA_028646575.1 Pseudocheirus occidentalis
AAACTGTGTGGCCATTCTAATGTTAAGCTGTTATGAACACTATATTGTGACTTTCTGTGATAAGATGTAATATTGAGAATATTTTATTGTGAATATTGTACTGAACCTTGATCTGTAATGGAATAAACAGAGTGTTTACTATTACTATGTAATCTGAATCTTAAAAGCTGTTCACAGTAGCATTCTTTTGGGAAGCTGCTCGTGCTTGGCTTTACAGTCCCTTAACCTTGCCTCTAAAATGAGCTAGAAAAGGAAATGACAAACCAGTTCAGTATCGTTGCCAAGAAAACCTCAAAAGGGGGAGTCAGACACAACTGAAGTGACTGAATAACAATGCCTTAAGTGTTAAAACACAAACATAGGAAATAGTAAGAGAGTAATTGAGGCTCTGTTAAGTAAATTTCAAGGAATACCATTCTTTCTCTTGAAGGAGAGGGATTAGGGATAAAACTTGACATCCTGAAAATTCTGGGAATGAGCAGAATTTTTTATTATGCCTGCTTTTATTGTAAAATACAATAGAATAGCTTGTTAACATGGGCTCTATAATGACTATATTGACTTCTCAGAGTTCCACAACAACTAGCCAATCAGAAACACTTATAAATCCCAAAACTGCAAATCTGCCAAATTTGGAGATACCTGTAGCAGCCAGAAATCACAGAACTTGCTTTGACCAGTTCAAGGACAACCCTGAACAGCATCTACAGACTCAAGACCTTGCTTGGGACTTTCTAAATATCCTGCTACCTGGCTTATTGCATCTGCAGATGTCTTTTTCTTTTATCCTGATCCCCCTGCCCTTCCTGAAAGCCTCTAGAAACTATATCATCTCACTCCTTTTCCACTCTACTTTGAGCAGCTGAGAAATCCCTCTCTCCTATCTCACTCCACCTCCCTCCTCCCTTGCAAGTTTTCTTCGGCAAGCTCTTCTAAGACAATAAATGTTTTTGTCATCAGGGATCTGTTGTATTTAAGGTTTCTCTTTTTGAGCCTGGGGTCTTCCTTTACCAATCTGTAAAATATCAGATTAATAAAGGAAGTGTATACATTACTTCTTTTAGATATTTTTTTAAATCTTAATGTCTTTTCTTTTATGTTTCTAGTTCGAAGGAAGTGAATCTTTGTCCAGTGGTAATTTGTGTCAGCGATCTCGACCCAGCAGTGACCTAAACAACAGTTCTATGCAATCTCCTGCTCATCTGAAGGTCCAGAGGAGTATATCAGCAAATCAGAAACAGAGGCGTTTCAGTGATCATGGTGGGAAGCATTTTCAAACAAGTAATATATTATACAAAGTCAGCGAGCAAGCATTAATTATTCAGGAAGGATTCACTAAGTTCTTGCTGTGTGCCAGGGACTGTGAATACAGAGAAAAGCAAGGCACAGTCCTTGCCCTCAGGGAGTTCTTTCCAATGGGGGAGACACCATGCAAATAACTAAGTACATACAGATCATATACAGTGTAAGTGCCTAGGAGAAACAGCATGTAAACAATTATTTACAAATGGTACATGCAGAATAAATTGGAGATAAACAAGAAAATGGTTAGCATTAAAGGGGGATTTGGAAGGGTTTCTACTTTGCTGTAATTTTAAAGAAGCCAAGGAAGCTACGATGCATGGAGAAGAGGGATGGCAGACAGCCAATGAAAATACCCAGAGTTAAGAGATAGAATACCTTGTTCTAGGATCAGCAAGGAGGCCAGTATTACTGGAGTGCAGAGTACTTGGGATGGGGCGTAAGGTACAAGGAGGTCAGGTTATGGAGAGCCAAATGGGATTTTATGTTTGATCCTGGAGATATAGGGAGCCCCTGAAGTTGGTTGGAGAGACTTGTGGCAGGGAGACCTACACACAGGCTATTGCAGTAATCCAGGCATGAGGTGCCGAGAGCCTGCACCAGCATGGTTACAGTGACAAAGGAGGGAAGACAACATATAGGGGAGATGTTTTCTCCGTATCATGTTGTAAAGGTAAAAATGAAAGGACTTGGCTACTGCTTGGATATGGTGAGTGAGAAAGAGTGAGAAATTGAGGATAGCATCTAGATTACAAGCCTGAGTGACTAGGAAGTGATGGTGCCTTCCACAGAAATAAGGAAGTTGGGAAGAAAGATAATGAGTTTAGTTTTGTACATATGCCTAAGATCAATGACACATCCAGTTTGATAAAAGAATAATGTGAAAATTTCTTCTAGGCAATTGTATTCTAATGATATAAACTCCAAATTTTGCACATTAAACTTATTATCAGTATGTATCAGTATCTCTGTATACACAGGATTAAGTAATATCGAATGTTTAAGCTAGATAAGTAGATCTAGGAATTATCAACATAGAGATGATAATTGAATCTATGGGAGCCAATGAAGTCACCAAGTGAAATAGCATTGAGAAAAGAAAAGGAGCCAAGACAGAATTTGTGGGGATACACAGTAAGTAGAAATAAACTGGATGACTACCCAAGGAGACCAAGGAGTACCAGTAGTAACAGTGAGGAGTAGTCAGTCAGTTTGGAGTAGAACCAGGCTAGAGCAGTGTCACAAAACAAAATAAAGTAAAATATCCAGAAGAGAGTGATCAGCAGTGTCAAAGACTGAGGAGAGGTCAAGGTGAATGAAGATTATGAAAAGGCCATTAGATTTGACAATTAAGAGATCATTGATAACTTTGAAAGAGCAATGTCATTTGAATCATTATGATGTCAGAGGCTAAGCTGCAGAAAGTTTAGGAAACTGGTGAAAAGAGAAGTGGACGGATCTGGCACAGACTTTTCTTAAGGATGGGAGAGATATATAGGGTGATCACTAGCAGGGGTAGTAGGATGAAATGAAAAGATGAGGGAGACATAAGTGTGTTTTTAGGTAGCAGAGAAGCAGCTAACAGACAAGGAAAGTATTGAAGATTAGTAAAGGAATGGGGATACTAGAGGAAACAATCTCTTTAAGAAAACAGCATAGTCTCAAAAAAAATGGCATAGAATGTGCCCGCCTGTGAGTTTAAAAGTATTTGCCTTGGCAAGGAGAAGGGTCCACTCTTCATGTAGAACAGAAATGAAGGAGGTAGTGAAGAAAGACATAAGAGTAATGTGGGATGGCGAGGGGAAAGGAGGAATCTCTCATCAAATGACCTCAATTTTTCTAGTGAAGTATGAGGCAAAATCCTTAACTGAGAGGGTTGTGATAAGGGTCCAGTTGAAATTATGTAATCTAAGTTTGTAATGAATCTTTTCAGCACAGTTTTGTGATTTTTCCCTATTTCTGTTCATCAGCACTTAAATAGGAACAAAGGAGGTGAACGGCGATAGTAATCCAGGGTTTAGATTTGACAAGGAGTGGTTATGACAAGATGAGGGGGCAAGGCACTCAGGAGCAGAAGGTAGGATAAAGTTGGTCTAATTCACCAAGAGGTCTGTATACAGAAGGGAGTTGAGTTGAGGAGAGGAGGTAGCTTTGAAATAAACTGAGTGAGGATGAGAAATAGGGTTAGTCATCACAAGGTAAAGCAAAAGATTGAATGATTAAAAAACAAAGCATGGTCAGATACTAGGATTTTAGAGTTCATGTATTTAGAACTGTAACACTTGTGGGTAATAATAGCAAGGTCTGTGTGTAGCTGAGGTACAGTGGTAGAGTAGATCATGGCAAGTGAGAAACTGGGAAGTCAGGGCGTTTGACACTATGTGTATGTTATAGTTTCCTAGTTAGAGGACAGGAGGAATTGGGGTGGAGAGGAAGACTGAGAGTCAAATTCTAAGCTCATTCAAGACGGAAGGAAGGAAACATCCTTTGAGTTAGCAGATAATATGTACCAGAATCTTGATTGGATGATAAGTATTGATATTGATCGGAACCTCAGAGGAGGAAAGATAACTCATTGATGGCAAGTTAGAAAGTAGGAATGGAGAACAAGGAGTATTCCAATGCCTCCACCATAACCTCTGAATTGAAACTAAATGAAATACAACCAATATTGGAAAGGGTGATTGGGGATACATTGTCATCATGAGGGAGTCAGGTCTCATTGAGACAGAAGATGAAGGAAAAAAAAAAGGTTTGAGGTGAAAACAAATGTATTAATTATGGAGTTTGCATTCCATAGTTACAGGGACAGGGTTTGTGACATTCCTTTTAAAGATTGAAGATCCACCTCTTTATGTTCTTATTTGTTCCTCATCCTGTTGAATTACTGATTTATCGTGTCAGAAATGGTAGATAACTTACCTCTCTTTTTGCCACGTTTTTTTTTTTTAAAGAGCAGTCATATTTGGTTCAAATTTCAGCATAAAATTTGCAAAGGTCTAAGAGAAATTTCTAAGGTCAAAAAGAATCAAGTTTAATTTTCTTGAACAGAAAAAAAATGAGTAATTTTTAGCTGATGATGATATGTTTTATTTTACAGTTGGTCCATCAATTCCTGCCGCTGTGTCATACACCAAAAGGGCTCAGGCAAACAGTGCGGAAAGTGAGCAGAAAGAGGAATGGGACAAAGATGTGTCTCATAAACTGGGCAGCACTGTAGTTGGATCCAAAGCAGAGATGACAGCAAGTCCTCTTGTAGGACCTGAAAGGAAAAAATCTTCTACTATGCCAAGTGTTCGTATATATTATTGCATGTAGAAGTATATTGTGATCATGGTTTAAAATTCAGAACATCTTTTATTTTTAAATGACAGAATATATATGTGTTTATTTGATCTCATTTATAAACTTCAGAAGTTTTAGAAAGGATAAAGTTATATATCCTGAAGAGCTTTTAATTCAATTCAGCCAATACATGTTTAAATCCTACTCCATGTAGGATACTGCAGAGAATATCTATGTGAACAACATGGTTTTTGCACTTTGGGAGTTAATCTTCTAGTAGGGGACATAATTTTTATTTTGTTTTGTTATGGATGAGCTTGTGACTTCATTAGCATAGGGCATACACAGTGAGGAAGCTTCTTCACCCAATAAAGATCAGAACTTGCTTTACACCTTAAAGTCTTAGAGAGTTGCCTGGGATGCTTTGAATGGTCACATGACTTGCCCAGGGTCATATAGCAAATATCATCAGAGACAGGACCTGAACCCAGGCCTTTGAGACTCTTAAAGCCATTTCTGAATCTACAATGCCATTTATACACAAATACTAACACACCAGACAGTAGAAGTGTCATAATGGATGTACAGAGTAGGAAAGTGGAAAGAGAGCTAGTCTTTCTCAGGGGGCTTGGGTTCATGTCTCAGCTCTGCCATGTACTGGCTTTGGTGTTCACTAGCTATAAGTAGCATAGGTGAGGAAGTCATTAAACAGCTTCCTCATAGGGATAATAGTACTTGCACTACCTATTTCACAGGACTGGTGTTAGAAAGTCCTTTGTAAGCCTTAAAGTGTTATATAAATAAGAGCTGTCATTATTATTACAAAGTGCTATAGGGGCTTGTAGAAGAAAGAACACATTTGGTCAGGGAAGTCATAAGAAGTTTCGTGAAGGAAGTAACCTTTGAAATGAGCATTAATTGATAGGATTTCCACAAACAGAGGCTTTTTTAGTGCCATGTATATAGTAGACAGAAGATAGGGCATGAGCAAAAGTGCTGAACATGTATAGGACACAGTAAATAGTGAAAACTCAAGTATAGAGGATACATGACAGGAAAGTAATGGGATAGAATACAAGGAAGGTGAGTTTGAGTGGTAACATAGAGATACTTTGAATGTCTTGGTAAAAAAGTTTAGATGTTTTTAGGAGAAGGGAATCTTTCCAGGGTTTTTGAGCAGATAAATAACACAGAGTAATGTCATAAGAAAATAACTCTGACAGTGGCATAGGGAGTGGAGTTGAGAAACCATTTAGGAGACTATTAAACTGAAGTCATCCTAGAGGACGTGAACTAAGGAGATAGCACTGGGGACAGAATGAAGGAAACGGGTGTGTCACCCCAGTGATAAGAGTTGAGGTGAGGGACTAGTTTTAAAAAAGGAGGTTGCCCCAAGGTTCTTAGCACGGAATATTGGGAGATTTCCGGGTGACTTCACAGGCTTTCAGAGTTGGCAGGGGAGACCAGCCATCCCAGTTTGTATGTGCTGTCAGGCAGGTTTATCCCTGCTGCATCTGGGGTGTTGGCAGAATACGGAGAAGATAATAGTGATGCAGGTCTGGGAGTCAAGAAAGAGGTTGAGATTATTAGAGAATGATTTGGAAGGCATCTGTGAGGAAAGCTAGAAGAGAAGAGACCCAGGGACAGATTCTTGAATGTATACATTGAGACAGCTGGATGAAAAAGAATTGGAGAGCTGGTAGCCAGAGACTAAAGGGGAGAAACCACTTGGTCAGGAAGCATTTATTAAGCACCTGCTCTGTGCCAGGCACTGTGCTAAGTGCTGAGGATCTCACAACCTAATGGAGGCACAGCATGCAAACAAATACATACAAACAAGCTATGTACAGGATAAATAGGAAGTAAACAACTGAGGAAAGGGCTTCAAATTAAGAGGGATTGAGACCGACTTTGTGTAGAAAATGGAATTTTAACTGGCATATGAAGGCAAGGCAGAGAGGAGGAGAGCATTCCAGGGACTGGAACAGCACAAGAAAGTACTGTGGGGGCAGCTAGGTGGTGCATTAATAGGGAAGCAGTCCTAGAGTCAGGAGGACCTGAGTTCAAATCTGACCTCAGACACGTAACACTTAAGTAGCTGTGTGACCTTGGGCAAATCACTTAACCCTAATTTCCCTGCCTTTCCCCCCTAAAAGACCAAAAAAAAAAAATAAAGGAGAAAGTATTTAGAACAAAGAGACAAGAGCCTCTTTTTTCTTGTTCATGGAACAGCAAGGATGCCTGTGTCACTGGCTGAAAGAGTATGTAGAACATTAAAAAGCAGGGGAGGAAGGGAGATTAAAAAGAGCCTTGAATGCCAAACAGGATTTTATAATTTATCCTGGAGGGGATAGGGAGCCACTGGAGTTTTTTAAGTGGGAACGGGGAGCAGAGTGACATGGTCAGATATATGTTTTAGGAAAATCACTTTGGTGGCTTAATGAAGGATAGATTGGAATGAGGAGAGACTTGAGGCAGGCAGACCCACCTGCTAGCTGTTACAATATGGGAGGACCTGCACCACTGTGTCAGAAGTGAGAAGGGGGAGTATATGAAAGAGTTATTGCAGAAGTAAAATCAGTAGGTCTTAGCAACAGATTGGATAGGAGAAAGAGGCACTTAAAAAAAAATAGTGAGGTGTTAAGGTTGATGCACGCCTAGGTTGTGAGTCTAGGTGATTTGGATGATGGTGTCCTCTTTAGCAATAGGAAAATTTTGAAGGGGGGAGGTTTAGGAAGAAATAGAATGTTTAATTATGGACATATTGAGTTAAATATGTCTGCAAGACCTTCCAGTTCAAGATATCTGAAAGACTATTGAAGATGAGAGTCTGTAGGTCAGTAGAGAGGTTAGGGTTAGGTAAGTAGATGTGAAAATCATGAGCATAGAGAGGATAATTCAATTTGTGATGAGATCAACAAGTAAAGTAGTGTAGAGGACCCAGGACAGAGCACTGAAAATCACTTATGGCATATGGGTTTGACCTGGATGAAGACCCAGTGAAGTAGACTTAAGAGTAGTTAAATTAGTAGGAGAAGAACCATGAGAGAGTGGGGCCATGAAAAGCTAGAGAGAAGAAAGTATCAAGAAGAAGGTAATCAACAGTGTCAAGGTCTGCAGAGAAGTTAAGAAGGGTGAGGATTGAGAATAGGTTATTGAATTTGGCATTTAAGAGGATCATTGGTAACTTTGCTTATTTTTTTTTACTTATTTTTAGAGGGGGAAAGGCAAGGGTTAAGTGACCTGCTCAAGGTCACACAGCTAGTAAGTGTCAGATTCTGGTGTCAGATTCTGAGGTCAGATTTGAACTCAGGGCCTCTGGACTCCAGGGCCAGTGCTCTATTCACTGCACCACCAAGCTGCCCCTAGATTGGTAATTTTGGAGAGAACAGTAGAAAGCTTTGAAGAGAAGCAAGAATATAGTTGTGGAACCCCAAGGAAAGAGAAGGTTTCAAGAAAAAAAGAGCAGTCAGCAAGTCATATGCTCCAGAAATGTCAAAGAGAATGAGGCCTCAGAATAGGACAATAGATTTGGTAATTAGATGGTAATTAATTTCTTCTGCAGAGCACTTTCAATAGAGCAATAAAAACAAGGTTTTTAGGGATTTAAGAATGGATGGTTAAGAAATAGAAGTAGCCAAAAAATTTGGAGTAAAGAAATGACTTCAGGCTTTCTAGCATGGATGACTAGAAGAGTGGTGGATCCTGTCAATACAAAGAGGGAAGCCAGAAGGGGAGGCCAAGTTTTTCAGATAAGTTCCCAGAATCTCTGAGTTAGGAGGAGATCTCAGAAGCCACCAAGTCCAGTTTGCATGTCTTTGACAGATTTTTCCATGTTGAGGTTGAGGTGTTGGTGGGAAAAGTAGGACTTGTCTAGTAAGGAATTGGAACTGCAGATCTGTATCTCAGAGAGAACGATTTGAAAGGCATGTGAAAAGTAAAGTAGTTTTTGTAGGGGGTTTTTTAAAAAGGGTAACAGTTGCTACATTTTATTTTGGAGGGGAGAAGGCAGGGCAGTTGGGGTTAAGTGACTTGCCCAAGTTCATACAGCTAGTAACTGTGTCAAGTGTCTGAGGTCAGATTTGAACACAGGTCCTCCTGATGCCAGAGCCGGTGCTCTATTCCCTGCGCCATCTAGCTGCCCCCAGTTACTACATTTTTGTATGAAGAATTTTTAAAATGCTGTTGGAGAGGGCTTTATTGAGAATAATTGATGGAGCAAGATTTCAGAGGAGGTAGGAATGGGATGGGATCATGAGACCATTTGGACTCATTACCATGGCAAGGCAGTGAGATAGTTTTCCCTTTGAGACAGAGACACAAAAAGAGAGAGTGGATAATGGTATATTGAAAGTTTGAGAGTGAGAAGAGAAAAGTGGATGAGTAAAAGTGGTAAGAACTCACAGTGGATAATGACCACAACCTTCTCAGTTAAGTATATGATGAGGTTATTCAATTCAATAAATGTTTAATTGCTTACTTTGTATAAATCATTGGGATAGAAATAAAGTTAGAGGCTCAAAAAGAGTGAAAGAGGTGGGAGGTGATAAGTCATCAGCAAGAGATTAATAGTAGTGTTGCTAAGTACCAGTAAGGGAACCCAGCTAACAGCATTAATATGTAATGGAATTAGGCAGAGCCATGAGTATGTTATGAAAAAAAAGCATAGTTTAAAAGTTGGGATATTGATAGCAATTTTTAAATGTGTGTAGTCAGTTAAAATTCACTGTCCTGGTTTTTCCATAAATATTAATATTTATTTGATTGGGTTTTGGTACCTTCAGGAATTTTACAAAAATAGTGTTACCTAAACATTAACATAATTGTGATTAACTTATAACAAAATAATAACTAGATTATTTTCATTATACATGAAAACTATGAAGCTATGAAAGTGGTATTCAGATACCGTTTTTTATATAACAAGGGAAAAAAACAGCTTTCAATTCATCAGGTATAGAAAAACTACTGTAAAAAGAGATGAATGTAACTGATTTTGTCTTCCAACTGACTTGCAAATTGTTCCTATTATATAACTACTGGTATTTAGTACTTTTTTCTTGACATATATCAACAAACATGAATATTTTTCTATACAAAACCAAAAAAGGGTTGGATGTGAAACTGTGAATCTATTTTGTGCAGCTTAATTTTTTTTTAACATGTGGGGCTTAGCAAATTAAAGGGTATTTGGGGAATACCAGGCAAAGTATCATATTTATCACCTGAATATCAGCCAGAGTACAGTCGCCTGCCTGTACTCAAGTACCATAGAAGTGAATTGGGCCCCACCCAATGTATCCAACTCCATTTCCAACTGCTCACTAATACCAGGCGTACACTTTTCACCCTGATTAGTGTCCTATAAACAGACCGTGTGTAGCATTACTTCTCTGCTTTGTGTTGTCCCCATTTCCTGAAATACCCTTCTTTCTCCCTTCAGCTATTACAGATCCTGTCCCATCCCTCATCCATTGTACCATGCTGAAGTACTCAGACTGTCCTTAATCTCCACTCTCTGCTTTTAAAACATGTTGGAGAATGAAACAAAAACACCACAAAATACTTTATAATCCTTAAAATACCTCGTAGTTATCAGCTATTATTATCTATAAACTATTTTTAGTCTTAGGCTGTCAGGAAGACCTGCGTTCAAATCCTACCTCAGATACTAGCTGTGTGACCCTGGACAAGTCACTGCTATCTGCCTCAGTTTCCTCAACTGTAAAATGAAGATAATCCATTCTTATCTAAATACTATTTATTAAGGACCTACAAGATGCAGACACTAGACTGGATGTTCACATTAGTCATTCAGTCAGTAAACATTTATTAGGCAACAGCTGTATGCCAGGCACTCTGCCAAGTGCTAGGGGTGCAAAACAAACAAAAAGCAAAAGTCAGCAACGTTCTCAAAGAATTCACAATCTAATGGGAAAAAATAACGCATAAAAAGAAACTGGAAGGAGGGTGAAGTGAGGAGGAAAGAGTTTCATTCCCTTGATTGGATAGGAAATGATGAGGTGGCTGCCCTGGGCTCCCTCCTTAGATGGAGGCTCTGGGAGGAGCTCTTCTAGGGTCCTCCCTCTCCAGAAAAAGGGACACTGAGAAGGGATCAGATTCAGAGTGGATGTGATCTTGCAGGAATAAGATTTTCTGGGCCCATCATATCCAGAAGAGCAGCCATGTGGGAAAGAAGGGTGTTAGAATGACTAAAAGAAAAGCAGACCCTATTAAAGGAACTTATGTTGTAATGAGGGAGAGGGAAGGAGCAGAGTTGGATGCAGTCTGTAAGCAGAAAAATAACTGCATGATGACTTGAGGAGTAAGGAAAAAAAGCACTGACAACTGGGAGATCAGAAACCCTTCCCATGAACTACACTGTGAAGGAAGTTAGTGATCCTAAGAAGAGATGAAGAGAGCATGTTCCAAGAACTGGAAATATCCTGTTCCAAGGCCAGAAAGCTAAAGAAGAAATGCCAAGTTTGGGCAGCAGTGAGTAAGCCATTTTGACTAGAACATAGAATATTTGTGAGGGAAGGGTGTGCTATAAACTAAGAAAGAATAGTAGATAGAAGCCAGCATGTGAAAGGCTCTAAATGCCAAACTGAGGAATTACTAATTAATCAGTAGTTATTTAGGGTACTCTGCTAAGCCCTAGGGATACAAACAAAAAGCAAGACAGTCCTTGCCTTCAAGATGCTTACAGACTAATGGGGGAAGACACACAAAAGGAAGGTGAAAAGTAGAGCAAGGGGAAGATGATAGAAAGGGAGAATGCACCTGTCATGGGGGCAGGATATAGAATCCAAAGAAGTCCAAAAGCAGTGTGGCTGGTGGAAAATAGGGAAAAGATTGTGTTGGACCTCCACCTTAAATGGAGACCCTGGAGCCTGTGGCTCTGTCCTCTACTCAGAGGATCCCATCGGAAGGGCAGAGAGTACTGATGAAATGTGAGTCGGAAGGCTTAATTCAGCCAGACAGGATAAGAAGATTTTCCATTCATTGAGAGTTTCTTTGAGGAAAGAAAGCATGATGAAATCCAAGAACAGTGTAGTTGGTGGGAAATGAAGAGTAGACTGTTGGACTCCCACCTTAAATAGAAGCCCTGTAGCCCGTGGCCTTGCCTTCTAGCCAGAAGGTTCAGTCACAGGTGCAGAGGGGACAGATGAGATACTTCAGTTCTTTAACTTAGATAAAATATCATCCTAAACATTGAATGTTTTCTACTAGAGGTAAAAGGAAACCCTAGAAAGTGCTTGAATATGGTGCTGTACATGGTCCAATTCATGTTTTAGAAAGATTAATTGGGCAGCTTGTTGGAGACTAGATTGGGGGAGAAGATTGGACGTTGACCATCCATTTTGGAGTCTGTTGTAGTGGTCCAAGTAAGAGATGATAAATACCTGAGCTAGAGTGGTGACTGTGTGAAGAGAGAGAAAGGGGGCCATTATGAAATACGATGGGCATGTGGAATCGACAAGATGTCATTAACTGGGCTTGTGGGATGAAGGAGTCATGGATGACTCCAAGGGTAGGAATGTGAGTAAGTGGAAGGATGATGGTGTCCTCCGCAGGAATAGGGCAAGGTTAAAAGAAGGACGGACTTCAGTAGGAAAATAATAAATTTCATCTTGGACATGTTTGAGTTAGATTCCTGTGGGATATTCATTCAGCTGATACTTTCTAACAGGCAGTTGATGTTAAAGGACTGGAGTTCAAGGAAGCAGCCAGGACTGGATAGAGAGAAAGATACAGGAGTTCTGTGTAAAGGTGATTATTGAGGCCAGCGGTGATGGTGAGGCTGTGGAGAGAGGAGGCTCATGATAGAGCCTTTTGGTATGCCCATGGTTAAGTGACAGGACATAAATCTGGCAAGGTAGGAGAACTAGGAAAAAGAAGGGTCATGAAAATACGAAGCAAAGGGGATGGCCAACACAAACTGTATCATACTGCAGAGGTTAAGAAGGATGAGGACACAGGATTCAGCCGTTAATACGTTGTTGGCAACTTTGGAAAAGACCCTACCAGGTTCTTCTGTATTGGTTTTATCTCTCCCTCTGAGGCAAACATATGTAACTGGTACCTAGTTGATATTTTGGAGATTAAGTAAAATGTTAAGCTGAAGTAGTGTGGAAGTAGCTGCTGAATTTGCGGTTAGGAAGACTTGGATCCAAATCCCACCCCTTACTTTTGCTCACTGTTTGACTATAGGCAGGTCACTTAACTTATCTGAGCCTCAGTTTTCTTATCTATCAAATGGGAATTATATACCTATAATATTCATTACACAAAGTTGTAAGGTTCAGATGTGATCATCATTTTAAGTTCCTAGCAAATTTTAAAACAGTAGTAGTAAAATGCCAGTTTTCAGTTAAATCACATCTGATTTTTTAACAGTATTTTGAAAGAAAAAAGGAGGTGTCTAGCATCATGCCTGAGAGATATTTTCTAATAATTTTTTTTATATTACTGTGGGATGTTTCCAAAACCTCAGTATATGAAGACTCTGGACTAGAGGTTCCTAAATTTTTTGTGTGTGTTGCGGACCCCTTTAGCCATCTGGTGAAGCCAAAGATCAGGGGTGAGGAACCTGTGGTCTCGAGGCCACATGTGACCTTCTAAGCCCTTGGATGTGACTGAATCCAAGTTTTGCAGAACAATTCCTTTTATTGAGGGGATTTACTTGGTGAAGTTTAGATTTAGTCAAAGGACTGCACTTGAGTTCCTAGAGGGCCACAAGTGGCCTGGAGGGTGCAAGTTCTCCACCCCTGCTGTAGACACTTTCTCAGAATTATGTTTTCAAGTTCATAAAGTAAAATACATAGGATTACAAAGAAAACCAATTAATATTTAAATATACTTGTTATCAAAATCTTTTTTAAGAGGAAGTTTATAGACCCCATTTTAAGAACTGCTGATTACTAAGGACATTTCTGGTTTAAATAGGTATAAATAGTAGTTGATACTACTAAGGACATTTCAGATTTAAATAAAATTATAAATGTTTTTTAAAAGTGTATAGCACATAAAGCAGATTTTTAACCTGTCAAAGACACTTAGTTCCTAATACATTTAATGCCTTTTTTATTTTGCAAGGAATTTTCTATACAAAATATTAATGAACCTCTTACATAAAAAGGTCTGTAATGTTTTCCAGATTTGAGCATTGGAACAAATGTGTTCAATTGCTCTCAACTATAATCTATGGGGAAAAAAAATTGACAGGATAATAGAAAACCATAGACAACCGATTTTTAGCTCCCTTTCCCTATAACAGGTTTCCTTCTATGCTGAAAAATCAAGATAATTTGATCCATATACTTTAATTCAAGAAATTTTAAAAAAGTATACAGGTCTCTCTGCTTATTGGCATTACACAGCACTTAATAAGGACATGAATATTATATTGGAAAAATGTATGTGCTTAAAATTGCCTGTTTTGTAAATAATGGGGAAAATTAGGTTAATTAGTTTGATACATTTATAGCAGTTAGTAATCATTTAAATTGATTAGAGTTTCTTAAAAATTTATATAAGCATTTTAAAGTTCATTAAGAAAGCACTTTGCTCACAGTAATCCTATAGTGTAACTTTCTTAGGCTTCTGATAAATCCTGTACTTTAATACTCATTCCATCTACACTGTATACAGTATTTCTAAATTCCAAAATTGAAACTTGTTCTCACAGAATCATACTGAAAACTTCTTAACAAATTGAGTCCTTTTTTTTTTCTTTTTTCTCAGGGGGGGAAGGTACAGCAATTGGGGATAAGTGACTTGCCCAAGGTCACACGGCTAGTTTTTTGTGTTGTGTCCAAGGCCAGATTTGAACTTAGGTCCTCCTGACTCCAGGGCTGGTGCTCTATTCACTGCGCCACCTATCTGCCCTGAGTCTTTTTTTAAGCAGAAACAGTTTCACTCACTGGGAAAGTGTTTCATTTTACCAGTAAAAGGTTCTGAAGTTGTGACAGATTTTTTTCCCCAACTAAATATCAGGAAAAGAAGGCTTTGAAAAGGAAAGGTCTACTAGTAAACCCTGGATTTTTATTATACAGCTTCAAACTCCAAGGGAGCAACTTACATATGCACTCTTTATGAGTAGCAGAGTCTTAAGCTTTTTCCAAATTGTTACATGGAAAATTGTATTGCTTTGATATATATCCTCTTTTTAGGGAGGAGGTCACAAGAGGCTTCCGTCTTCCAACCCATCTCTTGAGTTTCTTCTTACTTCCCCTTACACCGGAGCAATTCAGACAAATTTTTTCAGTCCCTTCTCTTAGATTAAAATAATAAATCTCTCCATGATGTAATTTAGAATTGTGTAGCCCTTGTTCACTATGGCTTACATATATCTACATTTAATGTGAAAACTGCCCTTTGTAAATTTAGTGCATGTTTTCAGCTATTTTCCATTCAGTTTGCTTTTTACACTTGTGATGGAGTTATTTCCAGAAGTTATTCCTTTTAGGTGAATCTACTATTGAGAGTAAGACCCATTCAGTTTTGTTTCTATTGCCCTTGTGTTTTTTTTTTTATGTCCTGATTGATTACAGTCATCATATGACCAATATGATAGAAAATAAATTTTTGTAGTTCTTATATTTAAACATTGATATTAAATTGACTGTATTATTCTAATATGGTCATGGTGGTAAAACCATGCTTAATGCTAAGAGAATTAAATGTTTTCATTAGTTGAATTTTCTAATTAACTGGAGATTAAGTAGAAAATCTTCTTGTTTAAAAAAAATTTCTAAAATATATTAGCACTCTTTTTGGAAGGTCTTTGTAAGTATGTTATAGAAAGCATACTTAAATCCTCCTTTAATAACTGAGAATTTTGAAGTGCCATAAGGTCATGATTATGAAAAAAAAATTTTTCATTATATTGTACTCTAGAGTTAGTAGTAGGATGGGGATTAGCAGACTAAGATACATGTACCAGACATGGTAGCATGACATCTAGGACCTGGAATTGTACAAAGAAACCTATGTGGGTGTGTACATGGCAGAAAGAGGCCTGCCCTGCTAGTCACCCTAGAACCTCCATCTGCCTGTCTGTAATTGATTTGTTTCACTGTCATGAGGATGAGGTTTAGGATCAAGATATCTCTCATCAGATGTTGATGAACTTTGTAAAGCATGTACTCATAAGAACTGAGGTCAGGAACTGACTTACCTAACAAATCTACTCACCCACAAAGACTTTCAGAGAAAGTAGTAACTGATATGTAATAGCCATGTGGTCAGTGAGAATTATTGACACAGCACACCCCATTTACCCCTACTCTGAAAAATTGCTAATCTTTGGTGTAGGAGATTAGAATGAACTTAAGTGATACCAAGGTAAACTCTAGAATTCGCTTTTTTTTTTTTTTTACCTAAACCCTAATATGAATGCATTCTCTTATCAGTTGCTTTTTTACTCCTAAAAACTAAAGGAAAAACAAATCAGATAAATCAGATTGAGAGTTCTAGTTCATTAAAAGTTTAGTGTACATTTTTCGATATAATTTGCAGCTTATATATTATCTGAGTTTCCCAAAATTTATTTGAAATTGAAAAATTAAATTTTTCTTTCTTATAGAACAATGTTTTTCCTGGAAGTGGTATGACAAGAAGGAACACGTATGTTTGTGAAAGGACTACAGATCGCTATTCTGCAATACAGAACGGGAAGGACAGCAGGTAAGAGCAATTTGAGTTGTCGAGTACCATAGCAAATTTTATATTGAACCAGCTTAGTTCTGTTCCTAGAACTCTCTGAGTAACATTCTATGACATGGAACAAGAATTAGAAGAAATAAATAGTGCGTAATCTGAGAGTCTATAGTCTGAGCATTGTGAAAAGCCACAGGACAAATGGAAACTGAGGATTAATTTAAATTGGTTGACTGGAGTCTATGATAGAGTGGGAAGCTCAGTATGAGAGATTTGTATACAGGGGTCAGTGATACTGAGGAAGACAGTCACAGAAATGGTTAATCATTTCCATAGTCATAGGATCGTAGATTTAGGACTGGTTGAGACAGACCTTTGAGATAATCTAATCTAACCCTCTCGATTTTAAAATTGAGGAATCTGGGTCCTAGAGAAAGGGCATTTCTTGTCCAAGGTCACACCATAGTCACAGTTAATATATCTTCCCCTCCCCCAACTATGCAGCACCTCTGGCTATTTCTTTAAATTTTCCTTTCCTTCCACAGTAATCATTTCTGTATTCTGTCCATTTTTTCTCTGACATTATTTTCTAGTTCAACTCTTTTACTTTTATTTTTTGCTTTTTGGAGCTGGATAGCAGGGCAATTGGGGTTAAGTGACTTGCACAAGGTCACATGGCTAATAAGTGTTAAATTTCTGAGGGCAGGTTTGAACTCTGGTCCTCCTGACTCCAGGGCCGGTGCTGTATTCACTCGCTGCACCACCTAGCTGCCCTGAGACTTTTTTTATAAAAAATAATAATAATAATAGAAAATCAGACAAAGCATAGTAAGTAGCTTTTAGGCCCTAAAACCTGTGCCACTTTTTATTGCTTATTTAAAATGCTGACTTTGTGAATAAAATCTTAAAATAATTGTTTTTCTGTTATATCTCAGATCACAACTTTATAGAATGACCATAATTTGAATGATGTTGTTTTTCTTTCTGTTCCTTGTTGAATGAGAATGAAAGAACTTTTAACCTTTTAATAATGAGTACAAATGCTAAGGGTTTTACTTTTTATTTACATTAAAGCTGACCTAAAATCAGTATTTCAACTGCTAATTCTTGCCCCCCAACATTAGTAAAATAGTAATTTCTCTTTGTTAATTAGGTATAATTAGCAGTAATTTTAAAATCCAACAGCTGTTTGGTTGTTTTAAATAATTAGGCATAATTATTAAAATCCAACTACTGGAGTGGGTTTTGTTTGTTTTGTGCTTTTGGGGGGTGGGGGAGGAGTCATATACAGTTTTATGTACTAGAAGAGCACTGCAGTCAGAGTCAGAAGAATTGTATCAATACCTATCACCATTTGGTGACTTTATTTCAGCTCTCTAGATCTGTTTCCCAATCTATAAAATGGTATCACACTAAGGGATACTCAAGGTCCCTTCCAGCAGTGAAATTATAAAATTTATAAAATTCTATGAATACTTATCAGTGCAGGTTAAAAAGGACATTAGGCCAAATCTACTGAAATTCTATTTATTCTTCTACCATTGACCTAATGGCATTTTATTTTCCATATTTCAATTTCTTTTTCTATAAGCTGGAGATAAAATATATTGTGAACTCCTTGGAAACTAGAACAACATCCTGTGTATCTTTTTATTCTCCCTTCTCTAACCTCTCCCTCTAACCACACCAGCCTGGTATGGTGCTGAAGCCTTAGTGCATTGCACCGTTCTACAGTTTCATAGAAGGTCTTCTGGAGCTGTTGTGATCAAGAAATTCATCACCTAAAAGCTAATATGATGATCAGTCTGTCATTGGGCCAGTACTCAGAGACTTTCTTGTGTTCAGAGGTAGCCTAGGGACTATGTGATGAAATGTTATACTTATAGTGAAGGCCACACATAAGAACTAGGTACATTTAAGCATAGTCCTCAGTCTTCATTGCCCCTATGAACAATATTCTCCCTTCTTCCCCACTGATAACGGCTTGACTCTGGTACTGGTGATGTTTCTTTAAAATTCTCTTAATAAGCTTAACTCCTTTGATAAATTGTGAAGTCTTAATACTGTCCTAGGTTGCCCCATTAATACCACATTATAAGACTGATTGATTCAGATGTGGAAGGATTTCAACAGTTATCTGGTCTGACCTCTATTGGAAAAAGAACTTTTTTAAAACTTCAGTGTACCTGACCCAAGTCAGCTGGCCCTTGATTGAAGGCAATCAATGAGAGAGGACCCTCCACCGTGTAATGTAACCTATTCTCATTTTGAATAGCACTAGTTGTTGGGAATTTTTTTCTTATATCAAGCTTAATTTTCCTCTTTGTATCTTACAACCATTAATACTAGTTCTGCTCTCTGAGTCCAAGCAGGACAATCAGTCATTTAAGCATTTACTAAGCACCTCCTGTATTCCAGGCGCTGTGGCAAGCGCTCTTCTTCTATGTGACAGCCCTTCAGATATTTGAAGACCACTATTATGACCCTGAAAATCTTCTCCAGGCTAAATATCCCCTAGTTCCTACATCTCTTCTTCATATGGTATAAACTTGACACCTTCATTTGCCCTCATGGAGATACTTGAGGATACTGCTGGAAGTTTGAAGGACTAGTTTTATAGGGTAGGACTTTGGAAAGTGGGGCAAACTAAAGAACAGGTTACTAGAGGATTAAATAACTCATCAGTTCATTGAGGCCTTAACTCAATAGATCTATATTACAGACTTTTGGTACCACAAAGTACAGTAGATTGGATTAAATCAAGCATTTATTAAACCTTAACTATGTTTCAGGCAATACCTAGGTGGTTTTACAGGCTGCCCTCCAGATAGCCTAATCCACATAAGTCCAACTGGTAGTTTTTTTTTCATCTGACCTATAAGCCCTTCTCTGTTTCTTATGCCTGTGTTCTCCCTTTTAAAGGCCAAATCCAAGAGAATATCCCCAGTGCATGAACTAACAGTAAATCAATCATTTTAACTTAATGTGGTGCCTGTCCAACACAAGGAAAGGGAGTCCTAGTTTATCAAAGAATTTCACACTTTGTCAATGAGATATCATCAATACCAAGTCAAAGTTCTTCACATTAAAGACACTGATGCCAGGGAAATGCACCTTCTGTATATAATAAAGGGTTGTTTAAGTGACCTAATAGAATTGACTTGACCACTTTCATATCAAATATAAAAAACAAGAAGGTAGAGGAATTTTACCCTCATTAGTTCTAGTAGTAATAATAGCCAACATAGCTTTAAGGTTCAAAACTGCCTGTTAAAGTAGGTGCCCATTTTACATATAAGAAGCCTGAACCTTAGATTTGTTGTCACATGGCCAGTACTATGATTGTCTGAGGTGAGAGTTAAAGCCTAATCTTGACTCCAAATCCAGCATCTGATTCACCAGATTGTTCTGCCTTTACTGCCTCTGGACACTTCAGGAGGCTGGTGGGAGTCTTAAGGGTTATTAAATTCCCTGCACTGTAGCTAGGACTTGTCAAACTCTTTATTTCTAAGTTCATATAATGATTAGAAGTCATATCAGTTCTACTTCCCAGTTATAGGACTTCAGTCAGGTCATAGTAATGGCAATGACAAGATATCCTAAACTTTGAGTCTTAGGAAGAAAAAACAGTTTTTCATCCATTACTTCATCCTTTATTTTTTTAATCCATTGAAAAGCAATAAAAATAATTTCATAACCTAGTCAAACGCTTTTCCATGAAAATTGGTGACAAAAATTATGCAGCATACTTTTAGCTGAAATGGCATTAATTATGTTGTATTAGTCATAAGTAATTGTTAATGTCTCTGAAGTGTTTAATTTTTTTATTCAGTTTGGTTTATCTGTAGATATTTAATTCTTTAGTTGTAGCAAATTTCAGTTTGTTTTCCTTTTCATATTCTCATGGCTTTCCTGATGACTTACGCTCAAAGTCTGACAGAAATGTCTGCAAGTAGCACATCTTCTGCAGGCTCGGCCATCACTCCTGCTGCACCGTCTACACGGCCTCGACACCAGAAGTCCATGTCTGCCTCTGGCCACCCTATAAAAGTTACATTGCCAACCATCAAAGATGGCACTGACTATCGACCAGGGTAATGTACTATGTGCATCCTGTTTCCTTATTTTATAAAATACAGAGTGCCATACCTCAGGGAGCAGGAGTGTCTGGGTTGTCATTAGTGTTCTGCCACTTATTGCTTAAGCAAGACTGTTAATCTTCCCTACTCCTCAGGTATTTATTCTACAAAAATAAGAGGAAAGGAAAATTGTGCTCTACGCTCTCTTAGATGCCTTCTAGTGCTAAAATTCTGTGGCTCTGATGCTAGGAGTGTTCCTATGCCCCGTTTGTTTAAAGAATGTTGCCTCTACCCATAAGCATTTTAATCATTTCATATTAGATTAGTTAACACATCGCCATTTGATATTTATTCATCAAGGCCTAAATTTATCATGAATAGTTGTATTTAGAGTTAAGGAGTTTAGGGGGTGGGGTGTTGTTGGTTTTGTAGCTCTACAAAGCTTTAATTAGAATAATTTGGTATAGGGGCCATGAATTTAGCACTCCTGGTGCTAAAAGGTTTATGCCATACATGTATTTTACAGATTAAGAGTATTGTCATTAAACATTCTGAACTTTGCGTTTTCTTAATATTTAAATTATTTAGGATTTTTAATAATCTAATGACAAGCATTCAAAAGATACGTTATTTTAAAAATTATTCCTAAAAATGAGATCACCTCTAGCTATAAAGACAATTCATACTTCACATTTATAATGAGAAGAGTAAATTAATGAGTTCTGCAGAATTTTCCTTCTAGTTTCAAGTATGACTCCTGAATGAATGATTTTTTCTTCTGTGTCAACTTGAATAATGCCTTAATTTTTCCCAGCAGTACAACTCAGAGAGTTCCTGCTGCTTCCCCATCTGCTCATAGTATTAGTGCTTCTACACCAGACCGAACTCGTTTTCCTCGTGGAAGTTCAAGTCGAAGTACTTTTCATGGTGAACAGCTCCGAGAACGACGCAATGCTACTTATAATGGACCACCTGCTTCACCATCACATGAAACTGGTACATTTTCACATGCCAGAAGGGGGACGTCAACTGGTATAATAAGCAAAATAACTTCGAAGTTTGTTCGCAGGTCAGTACCAATATACTGTTATAGTTATGTTTTACAGATTTAGTACAGGGAATCAAACGCATACTAGCTTTTGTCAGCAGAATTTGTGCAGCACAGTGATTTTTCACAGGAATATTATGATGCCACAGTTTTTTGTAGAAGTTTTAAAATAAAATTTTCAGCATAAAAGAAATCCATTAAGTAGAAATGAAATCAAGGTAATTGAAGGCAAAAAAATTTAAACTACAAAAAAAGAATAAAGAAAATGTCTAATAGAAATATAGCATAATTGTGTACTTCTTACCAGTGTGTTAACAGGTAGTATTATCACCAAAGAATATTGAAAATGTGTACATTAGCATAAATTAGAAAAAACAAAGTATTTCATTTATATCTTCAGTTTCCTTTCAAAGCTCCATTGTCCAGTTCTGTGATTATTATTCAAGATAATTTTTAGATCTGTTTTTCTTGTCTTTAAAATTATGCTGTTCTTATGTTCTCCACAAAAAAAATATGTACTTTCTCTTCTATCATTTTTTCTCCATATAAAAATTCTGTTAATAGGAATCAGGTAAATTATAGATATAATAAAAATGCATCATAAAAGTAGACATAGTGACTAAAAATCTCTTCAATCCACTTAAAACAGTAAAAATCATGCTGTTTCCTATAAAATGGAAACACTATACTGAACATTTTAATTATAAAAGGGTCCTTAACATACTATAAATATCCATATAGTGCTACAGAACACAACCACTGAGTCATAAGCTTTTTCTGTCCAGAATTAATGTGCTAGCTATATCAACATTAAATTTTAATCAACTTAATTTAGCTTGCCACCATAGTGTAGAAGGGCTTTGTGGGGATGATTATAATAACCTTTATGCTTTTAAATTTTGTTTAGGAAAATTGGAACTGATGCCTTTCTCTCCCAATCTCCACATCACATAATTAGTTTCCTTATATCAAGGATAGGATGTTCAGAATCATTCCGTTTACCTTAGAGTCGTGCTTAAATTTGTAATTACGCTATTCAAAAATAATTATGGGCATAGTCATAAGAGATTAGAGGGCTAAGTAGTCCCTTAAATTGCTTCTCTTTGGCCCTCCTCTATCCCCTTCCTCCCTTGACACACCCTGACACACAGTTAGACGTGCACACAAATCAAGAACAACTTTGAATGAATGTTATAAGAAGTCATGAAAGATCAGTCAAAGGAATATATGGAAAGAAGGCAGGATGGAGTAGTTACATTCCTTAGCCTTGATCTGATTTTAGAGATTTTTATGTACTGTGCCAATATTAACCTGTGGCCTTTTTTATACCAGCTTGCTGATCTATAAAATTAGGAAATCCAACTGGGTGGTCTCCAATATCCCTTCTAGCTCTGAACTTTTAAAATTCTGTGGTTACATCCAGTACAATACAAAAGGTGTGAGAACCAAATATGCCAGGGAGACATTCTTCATCCTTTCCCACTGTTCCCCAGGACTGGGTCTAATGAATGGGTAAAGAAATCAAAAGGTGATGGCTAAGCATTCAGTAGACCTTATTCAGTATGTGGGATGAGAATGAAAGTGCTTATTATCCAAATACATAAATTTTGGTTTCATCCCCAAAATGAAATATCTTTGGAGGAAAAAAAATATCATCTCCCATTTTCTCTCCCCCATTCCCGTCCACTTCTCTGTCCCCCCTTTCTTCCTGCCACTCCCCTTTTTTCTCTCCCTGCCCCCATGTCCTTATTCATCTAAGCATTTATTAGGTATTTGATACGTGCCAGGCATTGCATCAGAGTATACAAAGACAAAAAGATAACCCCTCCTTAAGGAGCTTACATTCTGTTGTGAGGAAGCAACACTTGTATGTGGAATGTTAAATACATTTAACAATATATAAAGAAATTTTCAAATGAGAGGACACAAGTATAAATAAGGGCAATTTTGGAGCTATAGAACAGGTTAAAACAAAACAAACAGAAAACTTGATTCCTACACTGAGCGCTGTGGTACAGCACATTTTTCTGTTAAATAACAATGACTTTATCACAGACAGCATAGAGTGATCAGAGGAGCCTTGGTCTAGGATTCTGGAAACGTGTGTCTCTCCCACCAGTTATTTACGTGACTTTGAGCATATCTTCTCGGACCTCATTTTCCTCATCTTTCAAATGAAAGAGTCCCTATAGACTTTTTAAATCCTCTGTGTTTCTCCTTTTAACAGTAATTCGTAAAGGATTTTAGTTATTGCTTACTAAAACGTATTTAAGTATTAAAACGAAATATTTTCCTTTTAAAAGTACTTTTGTAGGTATTATTCTTTTGGGTTTTTTGTGAAGGTAGAAAGGGCTACTGTTCATTCAATCTTCTGTAAAGAGTCATTTTCATTATTTCAATAAATTAAAAGCACTTATCTGCTTCCCAAGCTTCCATACATACTTCAGGTTAGAAGATAGAGTTTTAAAATTTATAACTACCCATTTGGCATGGAATTAGTGTAATTCACTGAAGTTACAATGAAGCCTACGAGAGAAACAGTATCAAGACATGAACTTCTATATGATAGCTTTCAATTCTTGTTAGTTCTGCCTCCATGACATTTCTTGTATACATGACCTTGTTTCCAGGGGCACAGCCACTACCCTAGCCTCAGACCTTCCTTACCTCTCCTAGATTATTTCAATAGCTTTCTAACAGGATTCCTTACTTTTCATCTCTCCCCTTCTAATTTATACTCTTCCCAGCTGCCAAAATAAGATTCCTAAAGCTCAAACCTAATCAAGCATCTTCCACAGTTCTTTATTATATCATAGGATAAAATGCAGACTCATCAGTTTGATATATATAAAACCATTTCTTATCTGACTCCAGCTTACTTCTCCAGGCTTATTTTATATTACTTTCTTTTACTCATTCTTTGTTCCAGTGAGGCTGTGGCCCACCTGCACCTTTCTCAGCTTGTCATTCTAGCTCCCACCTCTGCAAAGCCCATCTTAACACGCATGCCATTCCTCTTCTTTTCCTTAGCTTAGGCTCAACTCAAGTTTCACCTTCTATAAGAAGTCTTTCTTGGTCCCCGAAGTTGTTAGTATTCTCTCCTTCCTCAAATTATATTGTATTTATTTTTCTTTGTATCTAGAAATTACTACAGCATCTTCTGTGTCCTTCAATACTTTTAGTGCATCAATGACTTCATTGATCTGTTACTCCTTCAACAGATGCAGATTGCAACCCATCCCTGCCCTTTCATCTTATGCAGTACTCATCCATTTCTGGCTCCCACACTTCCTCTCCCATTAGGAAATTCATAGACATTAGTATTTTAGTTTAATCTGTTTATGTCCACCAAGTGTCTTTCCATTACCTACCTTTGGGTGACCTGCAATTTTTATTCCTTGGAGATTGTGATATTCCATGATTCACAACAGTACCAAATTACCAGAAGAATATTTGTATGAAAAAGATTGGGTGGGTGAGTTTTCTTTATAGGAGAAACTTACTTCATTGAAAGTACTCTACAATTTCCCAGCTGCAATCTAACTTCCTCTCGTTCTAGTTTAGGCTTAATTCATTGCCCATCTACTGAGTCGTTCTGAAATATGTATCACAGTGGACTAGCTCTATAGCTTTTCCATCCAACTGTACGTTATAGTCTGAAGAGGGATTCTTTGTTCACTTTTTTTTCCTGCATAGTTAGGTTAGATTGAATTATTTTGTATTATTATGGATCTCATTTAGAAACTTCTGCTATATTCTGGAGCTTGATGCAATAATCATAATATCATCCAGAAACAAAAGCATCAGGAATACCTTACTATCCATAGGGAATACCTCTTCCCTTTGTACCCTGATTGTTCTCTATATTAGTAGTCAATACCCTTGTCAAGCCTACGTCTCCCTGTTTTATGCCTCACTTGATATTAATAATCAGAGGGTTTTCTGTCTTGTTTCTGTTATAGATAGTGTAACGTCTTTCAAGAATCATGTAAAATCTTAACATTTGCCTGGAAGATATCTTGTTGAAGAAGAGCCATTAAAGCTGTATTTTGCTCTACAGAACCATTTGCATGTTTAGAGTCAGCTAACAATAAATACAATGGCATCTTATGCCCTGTGTGTCCCTAGGAAAACATATTCCCTCATGTAGCGTTTTGGTATTTTGAAGTTGCAACTAAGTTGTATTGCGGTAGAGGTGATGCTGCAATGTTGGGTTTAGTGCAGGAATAGGGACCCTAACAGTCCTGAGTCAGCGACAGAACAGGGCACAGTTCATCGATCTTCCACATTTGTAGTATTTAAGACCATTCACATGGCACACTGATAAATGACATTAGTCTGAACTAGACAGGCTCTCAGTATGCATGTATTCCAGCCCTATAATTCTGTGTGTTCAGTTTAATTGTCAAATTTTCAGACCATCATCATGCTCCTTTGGCTCTCCCTATCTCTTATTCCTGTAGACTTCCTTTCTTTGTTATTTCTCAGAACTGACGAAATTAGTACACACACTATTTCTGTATGACTAGCAATAGAAATAGGCGTACTCATTTGCCAGGGCCAATTTTTAGTACCACTTGAAAACTAAGGAACTTCTTAAAATCTTTGAGAACCAATAAAATCTAAGTACAAAGTACCACCAAGTAAAAAATCAGATTTCTGAGGAAAAATTAAAGAAAGTTGAATAATTAAGACTGGGAGGGAGGGCAAAAGAAAAACCACCAACTTAATAACTATCTTCAAATATATTATTATTTTTAAGGACTATACCAGCTTGTGGAGCATCATAACAGTACAAAGGAAAATAGTTTCAAACTGCAGGTTAAAGGTTTGTTTGTGTGTATGGCAGTTATGGAATGACATTCTCTAGAAATCTTTCAAAAAGCCTTAACAGATTTATTTAATTCTATGGTTATTTCATGGTAGTTGACAATATGACAGCTGGTAAGTTTTTCTAGCGTTTTGATTGAATAACATAGTACACTGTGATTAGCAGATAAACTGATAAGTTCACTTATTGTCTATGTGTCAGCATTAGCAAACAAAACAAAAACCCTTAAAATGGTGTTGTGCTCAATGTCCTGACAGCTGAACTCTCTTTTCCCCCAATTCCCATGTGTAACTAGTGAGCCAGGTGTCTCCCTAGCCCTTTCCCTACATAGCTTGGCTACTCAAAGAAGCTATTTGATAGGATATAACCCTCAGCTCTTATTCCTAGGAGGAAAAGATTGAAACAACAATCATGGAAAACTCTGCTTTATGTCCACTGCCATGGTTGAGAGAGTAGGGTTTGAAAGATTCTCTATTGCCTCTAACCTTCTGAAGCAATGATTATTGCACAAAACTTGAATTACTCACAAAAATTCAGTTCTTTCTTCCTATAATTAGATTTGTACTCTTTTATGTTTGGTACAGCAGCCAAACCTCTAAACCAAAATGGTTTACAGACTACATATCACTACAACAGCATTTTCTATAGTTAAGATAAAGCACCAAGTGAATTTGAAATTCATAGTGTTGGTTGACCATTTGTTTTGTAATCCCACTACATGTCATCTAGTGATAGGTTAATACTGATTAATAATCAGTTTCTGTGCAAGGTTTTCTTGGTTTAATTGCTTTTGACCATCATGAAACCATTTATATTTTATTAGTATTTTCATAGTAAGTTCAAAAGAAGAGTTTCTTTGGTTTTATTTGACATACTTTTCCAGGGTGGATTTGTAGGTAAAACCTAATTAGACATTGAGCAAATAAGTTTGATATCTTAAATATATACACACTTGTCCATATACATGTGTGCATGCACACATACCCTTATCAGTGAAATAGGTTTAAGGTACCTAAGGTTCTATTATAGTAGAATGAATCCAATTTCTTATATGTTTGTTCATTGTCTACTTGCTATATATTTCTACCAGGTCAAATTATTTTAAATGTGTGTACTACATTTTGAGTGACATTCTAATAAACTTTTTATTACTTTTAAAAGAATGATATTAATATGTGTGGTATATTGAGATATATGTATATATACACACATAGAAAGCTTTTCTCTGGTTACAGAAATAATTCAATCATATTGTGAGACAATTTCTAAATTGCGCAACTACTAGAATTACATTTAATAATAAATTTGTCAAGATGTGTGGCTGTTAATTTTAAAATCATTCTAAGGTTAGCTTGAATTACACACACACAAAATTTTTTTTTTGCCATATATCTTGGTTGGGAAATTGGAAGATAATAGAAATGAACTGGTTTCACTATAACAACTTTAATCAGTGATAAATAGCCAGTAGACGCTCAATAAATGTTAGTTGTTGGTGGGTATGATGAAATAAAACTGAAACCTAATATGAGATTGATAATGATGGACAAGTGTAATGCTAAAAGTTTTCTCAACAAAAAGTTATTTTAACATCATTTTAGATGTAGGTTTTCTGGATTTATTTTTCAACTTTATCATTGAATCTCCACCTTAACTTTGTTTTGAGGGATCCAAGTGAAGGCGAAGCCAGTGGCAGAACTGACACCTCAAGGTGAGGAGCCACTATTAATTAATACTTCGCTGCCAGGGCCCTGTGTATGAAAACGTGATTTCCAAAATATTTAAAAGGAACTCATATAATGAAATTTTTAAAACCAATGGGCTAAATATTATTTTGTATATTTAAAAGTTTATGTTTGGGTGTGGTTTACTTTGTCCCCCAGAAATTTGTTGCTTTGAAAGAAAAAATTAGACTTAATATTTTCTAAACAGTATCTTGAAGTGTATACTTTATAAAGAAGCAGCATTTCTGTATTCTGAAATGTTCACAGTAAAAATAAACTCATTAGATTCTTATTAAACTCATTAATTGTTTTTCTTATATTAAAAGTGATATAATTAAAATTAATTTAAGTCATATAAAACAGAGCGTAGAACTTAGAATATCCAAACATCTGAAATAAGCAAATATGTAAGGAACTGTAATATCAGTCATCAATTCTAGATGGGTGTTCAGCTTGCCAGAGTGCTTTGGCTCAAAACCCTCAGCATATAATATTTTGATGGGGAATTTGGGACCCTTATACCATGTTTATTAATCATGGAAGTATATGAATTATATCAATATTTATAGAACTGTTTTGCCCGTGGGAGAACTAAGGAATAAGGATATTGCATTATATTTTTAATGTTGCAAGTAGGAAGTGTTAAGGATTGGAAATTAGATCTTCAATCCTTGATAAGTAGCTTGGCATCAAGCTGTGTTTGACCGGCTGAACACACACCTTGGATTTAACTACATTTAAAGTGATTACTAGAAGCAAAAACTAATGAGTTTTGAACATGCTTTTTTAAGCATTGCCTCCAAAATAGACCTTCTTTAAAAAGTATACTAGTTTTATATTTTAGTTACTGAAGTTAAAATGTTGCCCTTCTATTGTGTTTTCCTCCTTCTGTATGCTCTCAAATACCTCCGCCCCTGTGGGTAGAAGGCAAGGGATGTGGAGGAGAGAAATCTGTTTGCTTTGTTTAGCCTATTAAATAAACATGGAGCAATTTAGTTTTCAGCCCTTCACGTCCTGTGCACTATTAATGTCCTGTGCACCCTATCCTCCACCCCCACCCCAATAGTAAGGCATCTTGCCAGGCATTCCTGCTGTAAATTTGATTGTCTTTTTATAATGATGTGGTCACACAGAATGTACAAAATGCATAGAAATTATATCTTTTTTCATATGATTTGCAACATGTAGGTTTTTCTTTTAATCTGTCAGTAATGCTTCTCTTGTTTTATATGCATTTTGGGGAAAGAATTTGTTGTAATTTAAGTATAGAAATGTTTGTATTTCTGTGCAGCCTATGATTCACTTCCTTAGAAGTGGTATAGCAGACAAAAAAGGCTGGTTTTGTGTCCCAGCCCTGAGCTGAATGAACTGTGTGACCATGAGCAAGCCTTTTAACTTTGTAGCTTCAGTCTCTACTCAAAAAATAGTAGTAGTAACAGTTATACTCATGGTGGTAGGTTGTTCTATTAGCTACCTCCTAATTGTGAGGTTAAAATTTGTTCTTGCAAATATTCGAGTTTTAGATATATTTGAATTATTGTAAATTGTACAAGTTCAAGATGAATAGTAAAGAGAGGACTGAAAAAACGAGCCTCCATGATTATTTAACGTTCTTTGGATAATTATTTATCTACTTTATATTTTTCCCTTATTTTCCTCAAATTTACAGAAGTGGCAGAGCATTAGTAGCTCTGAGGTCTTGAAATATGATTATACTAGTATATATTATTAAAATATAAAATATTTTTCAAATGATATTAATTTTCTCTAAGCCACGTTCTTGAAGTATGAGAATGGTTGAAAAGTTACTATCCCAACAGCTCTATTTTGATATGTTATTATTTATCAATCCAATTACCTTGTTCTCTACATCATAAAAAAAAATATAAAAATTATCTTGGAACTGTCCTGTAATCTGAAATATGCCCTTTGGTTTTATATTGTTTAGAGGCAACAAATATCATATTTCAGAATTCAGTGAGATGGTTGTAGTTCAAGACTCTTTTACTTTTTTCTTTGATCTCTTACGCCCCTTTACATTGCCTCTGATCACCCACCGGGTTCCGTTCTTTTTTCCCCTTACTCTACCAACAAACTGAACAAAATAAAATACTAATTGGAGAGAAGGAAAACTATAATGCACCTTCTAAGATCATTTTATTTATTCATATATATATATATATATATATATATATATATATATATATATATATATAATATTCTTCCCCATTTTACATGTGTGTGTAAAATTTATGTCATTTCCATAGATTATAATGCATGCACACGTATGTATGTATGTATTGTGTGTGTACACACAAAGAAAATGGAGAAGGAAGTGAAACAGGTGTCTCCTTCACTTCTCTTTTTTGAGTATTGTTAATATTTCAGAACAGACTCATTGTTTTAGTAATATGTACGCTTTTGAAAACCTTTCTGATATTACTGTAAGTCAATACAGAATATTAGGCTCAAGTAACTGCTTTCATACTAATTATATTAGTGTATCTGTAGTTACCTTTCTATTGTCTGCATTGTGCAGTTTTATTAAATGTGGAAACTTAAACATGTTTTTGTGTGTATTAATTTCACTGTTGGGTGGGGTTTTTTTTCTTTTCATTTTTTTCCCTCACAGAAGTATTTCTGGGGAACCAAAAGAAAGAGAAAAAGAGGATAGTAAAGATTCCAAACCACGCTCTTTGCGGTTCACTTGGAGTATGAAGACTACTAGTTCTATGGACCCCAATGATATGATGAGAGAGATCCGAAAAGTGTTGGATGCAAATAACTGTGATTATGAACAGAAAGAGAAGTTTTTGCTCTTCTGTGTACATGGAGATGCCAGACAAGATAGCCTTGTTCAGTGGGAGATGGAGGTCTGCAAGTTGCCTCGCTTGTCACTTAATGGGGTCCGCTTCAAAAGAATATCTGGGACTTCTATTGCATTTAAGAACATTGCATCCAAAATTGCAAATGAGCTTAAACTATAAAGGAAACTCAATTTACAGGATCAGGGAAAATGCATACGTGATCTACAATTTGTGAATGTACTGATAATGCCTCATGTGATTGGCCTGTGAAACTCCACCTGTAGAAATTGCCCTTATTGCAATAAGGTTATACATAGTTACAAACTGTAAAATTAAAGTCGGTATGATTAAATAACTGTAGCTAAAAACGTTATGTTCACATGTACAGGTAAGTAAAATGAGTATTCTGTTCATTTTATGTTCATAGAATTGTATAATAAAAAAAAGATAATTGCTTAAAAAAAGATCTTGTATAGTTGTCTAGATTTCTGCACAGAAATATATGTTTGATGCTTTGAGTTGAAATTGTCATTTACATTTGGTGAGTTTTTTAAATTCTTACCTCCATCATGCATTTTTGAAAATTGTGTCCAGAATTAAAGTGCACAAAAAATAGTCTTTACAATTGTAGCATGAATTTTTTTTAATAATTTAGAAATCAAATATATGTTTAAATCAGCACTTGATGAGTCAGCTTTTGTTGTACACAGAGTTGTACCTGCTTATCTTTGCTCTTATCCTTGTTATTAAGCAAGGATTAGTTAAAAAAATTTTTTTAATGTTTACAGTGTTGGCACTTAGAGTATAAAGAAATAAATAAAAACAAGTTGTAGCTTTGCCTTGGGCTAAGAGGTGCTGAAGAAAAAAAATTAAACCTATGTTGAGTTTCCTTAAAACTTTGAAGTGTTTTCTCTTAGCCCACAGATAAATGTAGCAGGAAAACTAAGAATAATAAATCTCCCCTTTGTCTATCATGATGTACAATATGAATTAGGTTTGCTGCCTTCAGAATACTGCAAATACCAGTTTGTGGAAATGTAATAAATATTGGTACTGTTTCATAGCACAAACTCATTTTTGAAGTGTTGACCAATGCATCAGTTAAGAAATAATGCCACCTCAGGAATTAACTGGCCTTTGGAACGTTGGACACCTATCCTTCCCTATCCATCTTCCACCATTCCCAGCCACCATGATACATGAAATTACCTAAGAGACTTTTGAGCATTATTTATAACAGTAGATCATTGATTTATGCTTATATGGTTGTACAATTTGTTCCCATGTTTGTGTTGAATATTTTACCCAGTTCCTTGTATTTATTCTACATCACTATTCCTGTAATGTGCAGCTTTGTAATTGGGCATTCACCCATTTTTTTTCCTTCATAAATAGTGATATAAACTATGTAAAACCACTAGTATTGGTACCTTTAATATTTGCTATTTTGTACTGAATTGACCTTGGAAGGTTGACTGTGCAATGTTACGTAATGTTGTAATTAATTACTGCAGCATCAAAATATGAGCCCCATCTGCACATGCTAGTGAAATAGAAAGTTCATTCAAAATTATGAATTTAAAGAATAATAAAGCTGTGATCAATAATTCTGTAACCCTATCCTGCATTAGAAAGCTGTGAGTGTAGGTGATTCCATGATGGCGTCCTAAGGTGGATTCTCCATGCTGTCCTGTACTGTGATGTAGCTTTCTTCTGTAAAAGTTCTGTTCTAAAATGGACCTGTATTTTTGCCTTAGCAAAGGGTGGTGTTTGGGAAAAGAACTGTAGCCCCTTTTAACCCAGTGTTCATTCAACAAAATTGATGCAAGTCATCTTTATTCACTTTCACTGGTGCACTCTGAAAATTTACTTGAACAGTTCTCATAATAAAGCACTTGTCTTTTGCTCTTTATCAGAATGTGAATTAACTGTTTGCTGTAGAAATGTGTAATACACAATAATCTATTTCATTTCTTCCAAAGTTGGCATGTGTGTCAAGGGGAAGGGGAAGGTCTGATTCAACTAATATTACAATATTAGTTAATAATTAATAATATAATATTTAGTCAGGCCCTGTGCTAGACCCTAGAGATATCAAGGCCAAATAAGTCCGGAAGAAATCTCTGTAAAATCATCCCAGTCTTAGAGCATCAATATGTAGTTGAGGTCTTATGAATATGCAGATTGTATAGTTCAACTCTCTCAGAGACACGTGCTAAAAATGAAATTATGATTTTGGTTTAGTTTGTCTCCCTTTCTTTTCTGTTAGTTATGAGAGTATTAGTGTTACTCAGATGTCAGTTGGGCCCTGGTCCCTTAATCCCAGGAAGAGACAGTACAGTGATGTGGGGGAAAGGAGGGTGAGTGTCAGAAATCTCTTTGGCACATTTTCCAGTAGGAACGGAACTATTGGAATATATTTTGCTTAGCTATCAGAATCTGATTTGTTTTGCTTTCCATAAGGCCTGATGACAAATATCTGACAAGTTTTAGCAAATACAGGAAAATGCATAATGGGCCATTAAGCAATCAGGAAAACTTTCCTTCCTTTTATTAAGGATGTCTAGCAATCCTCTGCTGGGTTCCACATTCCTTCAACTACTATGCTGACTATTTTACAGTACCACTGAAGGACCAGGTCCGAGTTGCTCCTTGGAATGTGTGCTCCTGCTGTTCCCCTTCCCTTTTGGGGGTCTCACAAGGTGGGTCTTTATTATAGGATGATAAATTTAGAACCCATTGAGTCCCACCCCTTCATTTTACAGATGAAGAAATGAAACTCAGAAATGTTAGCTTGTCCAGGGTTAAACAAGTAAGGAGATTTGGACCTAGGTCTTCTCATTTCAAATACAGTGCTCTTTCCACTGTAAAATTACTGCTTTCTCTAGGTTTGAGTAAAGCTGGCAATCCATCTCCCATTAAGATTTAAATCTCTTTACAACCTAGCTCTTCTGCCCTTTCCAGTCTTGTGACCTGGGACTCCCCTCCAGGCATTCTATGATTTTGACCACTAAAATCTTTTTTCTTAAAGAAAGACCACCCCTTAAACCGAAATCACTCTGGCTTTCATTGATTGGCCAACAATAGGTCCCAGGTCAAACCCTACTTGGTCATTCTTTGGGCCTGGCTTGTCTCAGAGTGAATGTAAATAGGAATTGCTTCTGTTTTGACCAGAAACCCTGAAGGTTCCCTTCCCAGACTGATTTTTTTTTTTGGACTAGGTAAAGAGGCCATTCTTTGCCTCATCTCTTACCTCGCCTTAATCACTGAATGGGCGTTGCCTCAGTCAAATTGAGACCTGTTAAAGACCTTTGTTTAGAAAGGCCAAAGTCTCCTGCTGCTGCATCCAGGACCATCTCCAATTGTCCAGATCTCTATCTTGCCACTGCACCCAGATGGCTCCTGAGAAGAAAGGGAGGCTGGTGACTTTGCACAGCCCTCCTTCACTTAAATCCAATTCACTTACATTTCATGGCATCACCTCCCTGATGTCACGGTCCTCTTCCAGTATAAAGGACAAACAACCAACAATGATCTGGGGATGCTGGTCTATAGGCTGTCCTGTATCCAGAACTCTCCCAGTCTCTATTGCCTTTGCACTGGCTGTCCCCCATTGCTAGAATATAGATACCCTCCTCAAATCCTTCATTTCCTTCAGGACTTGGTTCTAGTGCTACCTTCTATATGAAACCTTTTCCTAATCTCTACCCTTACTCCCCAAACCGAGAATTAACCCCTCAAACTACCCCCAGAACACTGTCCTTTGTGAGGTGTCACCTGTGCAACAGGAAGCTATAAATTAATTAGTGCCAAAACAAAAACTTTTGTTAGTGGGACTGTAAGGACAGGACGAGGGGAATGCTTACACCATTCAAAAAATTCACTAACCAAAGAGGCAGAGACTTGTTACTCTTGGCATATACCACTAATTGGAAAGGGAGGAGGACTAGACCTCTGGTTTCATTAGTATGAGGAACCCCTGGATCAAGAAATAATTGTGGGGACTGGGGACCCCCAAAATCCCCTACCCAAAAAAATTAAAAATCAGAGGTATCTTGAGGAAGAAACAGGAAATTTTATTCTCTTCCCCTGAGGAAAAAGGGTGGGCTTCTCCATGTCTGGGATCAGGGAGAGCAGACCCCCATTACAGAAGATGGAACAAGGATTTATGCCCTAATGTCAAGTCCCTGCCCCCCCTGCTGTCTCTTCTCCCATTGGCTGGGAGGCAGGTTTACAATTGCCTCAAATTCTCCAATGATAAGGAATAAAAGAAGCCCACCACTCTCTCAGTGGCTGGGAGGCAGGTTTACAAAGAACAAGGAAACAGGGGATAGCCAATTCAAATGTACCTATTCTTGGCAAACACCAAAGTGAAGAAGGGAGGGGCTAAGAGCCTGATGCTGATTGACAGCATGGGAAAGAGGAAAGGATCCTGAACAATTCAAATGTTCACCTCCTTATTTGTATAGTGCTAAATCGAGGGAGGAGCAAAAGTCGCCAGTAAGGTTGGAGGTTGGAAAAACCCTACAGGGCTTAATGCTGATATGGGTGTGGCAAACAAAGGTGGGGGTTGATGGGGCCACAATAAAGGGGAAGGGGGGAGGGAATGGTGAAATCATTGGCTTGCATTGAAATCATTGAAAGCAGTGGCTTGCTCCCACAAAACTTATGGGCTGAGAAGTTTCACTCTTTGCACTCCCAACACAAGTTGGCACCTCTGAAACTTAAGTTTCTGTGAATTTCATAGGATAGAAGTGTTAACCCACACCAGATTAAAATGAAATTTGGAAATTATAATTTAGGGACCCAATTCTATTTGAGTTTGATACCACTGATAGGGGGTGAGTGGGAAGTAAAGAAAGAAACAAGCATTTATCCAGGACCTACAGTGTGCCAAGGTAGCTAGTTAAGAGTTCTGGCCCTGGAGTCAGGAGGGTCTAAGTTCAAATCGAGCCTCAGACATTCTACCCTGGACAAGTCATTTAACCCTATTTTCTCAGTTTCCTCATCTGTCAAATGAGCTGGTGAAGGAAATGGCAAGCCACTCCAAAGAAAATCCCAAATGGGGTCACCAAGAGTTAAACATCTGAACAACAAAAGATAGTCAATGTAAAGGTGTAACGATGGGAAATGGAGTACTGTTGTGAGAGATAGTAGCAAGGCCAGTTTGACTAGAGCCTAGAGTGACTGAAAGGAACTTATTTATAATAATGCTTGCAAGACAGATTAAATCCAGGCTGTGAAGGGCTTTTGATGCTTAACAAAGGAGTTTATATTTGTTTCTAGAGGTAATAGGGAAATACTAGAGCTTATTGAGTAGGAGAGTAACAAGGCCAGACATGCTACAGGAAACTCAGTTTGACAATTGTGTGGAAAGTAGATTGGAATGAAACAAGACTTGAGGCATAAAAACAATCAATAGTTTATTATAATAGGTAAGAGGTGATAGGAATGGGAATCAGGCTAGTGTCTGTGTGTGTAGAGAAGGGTACACACAGAAGAAATGTGGAGGTAAACAAAGATTTGGCAATTGATTGGATATGTGGGGCGAGTGAGGAGTTGCAGATGGTACTGAGGTTATACACCTAGGGGACTGGAAGGATAGTGGTGCGCTCAATAAATATAGGAAAGTTCAGAAAAAGGGTGGGTTTAGAAGGGAAAATAAATTCTGTTTTGGGCTTATTGAGTTTGAGAAGTCTAAGACAGCTGGTTCAAAACATCACATGTGTAGTTAATAGTGTGGAACTCAAGTAGGGCTGGCTGTTTAACATCTAGGTAGCTCATTATAGCATTGAGATTGGTCACTGTCAACTATAACATGTTGAGGTTTAGGTTAGGCGTGCTCAAGACCCCAAAATCCCAACACACCAGGTCCTGCCAAATGAATTCTCTCTGCCAAAGAAAAGCAAAGTTGATTAAAGATTAAAGGCACTTTCTTACTCCCCCTCTCTCTCCCTCCCTCCCTCTCTCTCTCTCTCTCTCTGGGTTCTTAAATACAGAAATGTTGTGGGAGGATTTAGGGGTGGTCTAGAGGAGGAATTCAGGGAGGATCTTCAGGAGGAGTCAAATGAGGTCAGACTCCAGTGATCAGGGAGTGGGAAGGGTGGGAAGTAGCTGGAGAGCACCTGGAGATGAGACAGTGGAGGTCTAGGCTAATTTAAGGGTATATGGATATTTTAGGAAGAACAAGGGTGGGGGCTAGCTGGACAATGGAGGGGCTAGGTCAAGCCCAAATGAAAGGGTTATGGCCTCAGGCAAATGTCTCATCAAATGGGAAGATTCAGTCAGAGATCAAGGGGGTTCCCAGAACCTGTACCTCATCACACAGATGAATAGGTCCAGTTAAGTTATAGTATATAAATAAATGTATGTATATGTATATATACATACTTATATATGTGCATATTATATATATACACCACTTGTTACAGATATGGGTATATGATGGGGAAGGGAGAAGAAAAAGAATAGAAAGAGGAAACAGTGAGGGAGAAAAGAGTGAAACAGGGAGATATGAGGAAGAAAGGAAGAGAAAAAAAAATGAAGAGGAGCCCAAAGAGGGTTAGGGCTGCCTGAGACCTCAAAATACCAACATGCCGGGTCCTACAGAAAGAATTCCAGGGGCGGCTAGGTGGCACAGTGAGTAGAGCACCAGCTCTGGAGTCAGGATGACCTGAGTTCAAATCTGACCTCAGACGCTTAACACACTTACTAGCCGTGTGACTTTGGGCAGGTCACTTAACCCCAATTGCCCTCCAAAAACAAAATAAAAAAAACAAAAACAAAAAACAACAACAACAAAGAATTCCACTCAAGTCTTCTTGGCCGAAGAAAAAGTAAAGTTTATTGAAAGATATGGGGGTAGGCTCTTACAGAGTAAGTCTGTGCTAAGCTATCCCAAGGTGCTCTCACCCAGATGGAGGGAAGATGGGGTCTTATATACAGAGGAATCTAGGGGTGGTTTAGAGGAGGAGCCTGGGGAGGGTCTTCAGGAGGAGCCAATGAGTTCAGACTCCAGTAATGAGTTTGGGGAGAGACTTCAGGTGGAGTTAATGAGGTCAATGCAAGAGTGGATTAATATTTTGATAGGCTCAAGGGTAGGAAGCAGATGGACAATGGAGGGCCAGACTAGTAATAGGTTTGGGCCCAGCCACAATGAAATACTTAGGGCCTCTGAAAGGCCCTAAAATCCTGAAGATTCAATCAGACTTCAAGAGGTTTCCCAGAGTATGTACCTTAAAGATTCAAGGAGAGCTCAAAAAGGGACAGGGGGTCCCAGAGCCTACACCTCATCAAAAAGGAAAAGAAAGAAATGAAGAAAAAAACAGTGTAGTGTAGTGGTTAGAGAGCTGGCTTTGGATTGTGGAAGCTGTAGAGTCAAGCCTCAACTCTGACCCCTAATGGCTGCAAGAACCTAAGCAATTCATTTGACATCTCAGGGTACTCTAGGATTTAAGTTGCTGGGCCTGTTCTGACCTGCATGAATAAAGGAAGTTCCTCACTTGGAACTCCTTTCAACAAAGAAAACAGATCCAGCAAGAGTGTGTTTGCACACGATATTAGCTTGCAAAACACAAAGTAAAGCTTTCACTCTTTGTCTTTTGATGGTGATAGCTTTTCAAGTGTGAAATAGTATTAGGGAAAAATGACATCTCAATGTTTTCCTCCACTGTAAGAAAATACTTTGAAAGAAAAAAGGAGTCAGGGATATTTGCTTTGAAAACAAAAAATGTGGAGCTGATGAAATCAAAGAAGGAAGCTGCTTTCTTCTCTGTAGATAAAGTAGAAGCAACGATGCTAGATTCAGCCATGTAAGAAATACTGTCGCTTCAATTTTTCTGACACAAAAGTAGCAACTTAGTGATACTGGGGAAAACTATGGAAGAGAAACAGTTGTTTTATGTTGACAGACCATAATTTCTCCTCATCCTTTTTTTTTTTAAACTTTTTGGAGCAGGGAAGGTAGGGCAGTTAGGATTAAGTGACTTGCCCAAGGTCACACAGCTAGTATTTTGTGTGTGTTTTAAGTGTCTGAGGCCAGATTTGAACTCAGGCCCTTCTGACTCCATGTCCTATGCTTTTTTCAACAACCCCATGATGAAGTGTTTTTATTTTGTCAAATAATACAGCTCAAAAACTGTGTGTCCCCTTGAGGTCCTGTGTCAATGGGGCATCTTTAAATTGAGCCTTTAACCTCAGATTGCACAATTTAACTTTGCCATCTGAGCAATGCAACCAAACTACAATGATTGTCCTGCTTTTTAAAATTTGGATTAATCAAATTCTATTTTTCCCAATGTTCAACGAAATCTTGCACCTGTGTCCATTCTACTGTTCAGCTAATCCAGGAATTATATTCAGGTGACTCAGTGGTTTGGCAACAACCTTGAAAATTCTGTAGTTTGAAAAGAGAGAGGCATATACAAATAGGCACACAGTCACTGAAAATGGAAGTGGATCAAAGTCTGGGGATATTAATCTTGCTTACTGAAGGAGTGAACAGAAGAAATTTTCTGTTATTGTTTTGTTTTTAAAATAACTGTCCCTGGAGATAGAAACATTTATATTATATGTAAAAGATCTGCATATGGACAGGAGCATAGAATATATATATATATATATATAACATAGTACTAACATAATATTATATAATTGATATATTAAGAGGCAACTAAGTGACAGTAGATGGAGTGTTGAACTTGGAGTCAGGAAAAATGGGTTTCAAATCCTGCCTCCCACACTTTCTGGATGGGAGACTCTCGGCCTCTTTTAGTCTTATTTATTTATCTATCAGTTGATTGATGAATTGATTCATTCATTCATTCATTCATTTTTTAGTTTCCAACATTCAGTTCCAAAAACTTTGTTTTAAATTTTTCTCCCTCCTTCTCCCCGTCCCCAAGATAGTGTGCAATCTGATATAGTCTCTACGTATATATTCACATTAAACATTTTCACATTAGTCATACTATGAAGATCCCTCTGTTAGTTTTAACCTCAGTTTCTCCATCTGTAAAATAAAGACAATCAAAGCACCTACTTCATGGGGCTGTTGAGGTTTAAGATTATATGTGGAAACTACTTGGCAAAACTTAAAGTGCTCTGTAAATGCTGTCATTACCATTATTATATGCATATCTGACGTTAAGGAGCTATTGGTGAACTCAAGGAGTTGAGAGAATGTTTCTACTCCCCCTCTTGAAGGGGTCCTCTCAACTCTGGACCTTTGCATTCATTCCTGACCAGATTCTGTCCTGGGAAAGACTGGACTTGAATGAGAGGAAGGGCTAAGATATCTTTTTAACATATTCTTTATCCCATCAAACCCTAACCCTGACACTTCAGGGGAAAATTTCTTAAAAGATTCAGTTTTGGCTTGTTTCTAGATCTCTCCAAAATGAGCCAGTAAAGTGGTACTTAATAAATATGTAAATGAGGGGTGAGACAAGTTTCGATTTCCTATACATAAAAGAAATGGTAATGAATTTTTAAAAATCAGTTGAAGGAGCAACTTAAAATAAGATCCAGTAGTTATATATAAAGCTCCTTTTATACTGTTCGAGTAGGTTGATATTTTATTAGAACACAAAGCCATTTGTAAGATTTCTAAAAAGACATTTTCTATTTTACCTTGGTTCACCACTGTCCAAACAACTCCAAGTGCATGTCATTTGATTAAAAAGGCCATCCTCTGGCTTGATGGTTATCTTCTCCAAGAACACTGGAAGAGTTGCCAAAAATTTCCTAGAGTCACCAATCGGTTCCACCCAAAAAAATCCAGAACCTACAGACCTCTCATATTCATAAGGTTACCTCTAAACCTGGATGTGTCCACCTCTGTATAGATAACAAAAACAAGAACAAAAGGGAAAGCCCAAACCAAGACTCGGGTTTGGCTAGTCAAGTAATGTGCTTTATCTTCTGTGTACTCATGGCTTCATGACTGTCAGAGTGAAGGACAGGGCAAGCCACCTTTCCTCCAATCTTCATGAAAAGTGGATCAAAATACTCCTGATGTGAAGCACCATCAGGAATGAAGGTAGTATGGAGGACAGGGTCTTTTTATTTTAAATATCAACTGAGTCAGGGTAGGTAGGTGACAAAGGGGATAGAGTACTGTGTTTAAATCCAGTCTCAGACACTTGACACTTTCTTACTAGCTATGTGACCCTGGGCAAGTCACTTAACCCCTATTGCCCCATCTCTCCCCCCCAAAAAATTTATCAACTGAGTCATTAGTGTTGAGGTATAGAGTTAGGGGTGTGTGAGACCCCAGAATACCAACACACCAGGTTCTACCAAATGAATTCTACTCAAGTCTTCTCTCAGCCAAAGAAGAGCAAAGGTTTTTTTTTTTAAAGTTTGGGTAGACTCTTATAAAGTATTTGTGCCTCGGTATCTGTGACACTTGCATTGGACAAGTGAGCCAGAATAATCTGACACAGAGTGAGTCTGTACTAGATACTTCGCTGGCTCCTTCATGGAGACAAGATGGGTCTTATATATAGAAAGGTTATGGGAGGAATCTAGGGGGGGTCTAGAGGAGGAGTTTGGGGAGGGTCTTCAGAAGGAGTCAAATGAGGTCAATGAGAGACTAAGTAAGGAGAGATTAACTAAGGAAGTAGCTGGAGGTTACCGGTAGAAGAGAGACCTTGGAGGGCTAGGCTAGTTTAAGGCTGGGCAGATGTTTTGGGAGGATCAAGGGTGGGAAGTAGCTGGACAAAGGAGGGCTAAGCTAGTAACTGGGTCAAGCTATAATGAAAGGCTTATGGCCTCAGGCAAATGCTTCTTCAAATGGAAATATTCAGTCAGTGTTCCAGTGGGTTCCCAGAGCCTGCACCTCATCAATGAGCTCTTCTTGTTTAATGGCCAGTAAATCAAACCAACAAGCTATTATGTAGCACTTACAGTGTTCCAGGCATTATGCTGTGTTAGGAATAAAAACACAAGCAGAAAGAAATATGGTCCTTGACCTCAAGGAATTTATATTCTCATGAGGAAAGACATAAAAAGAAGTAGATGGGGGAAAATGGATGAGAAAATGAGAGGGCAAGGAAGAGAAAGTCCATCAAATTAGAGGTGGAGCCCAGATGATGAGGTGTAGGCTCTGGGACCCCTCCCCCTTGTTGAGCTCTCCTTGATTCTTTGAGGTACAGGCTCTGGGAAAGCAAATCTTCCCAGGGAAGACATTTGCCTGAGGTCATGGGCCTTGAGATGCGGCTCTGCCCAAGTCTTTAGCTCCTTTGTTCCAATAGTTTCCCACCCTTGAATTGGCCTGGCCCACCATTGTCTGTGGTCTCCAGGTAGCCTCCAGCAACTTCCCACCCTGAACCACTCATTACTGGAGTCTGACCTCATCTTACTCCTTCTGAAGACCCTCCCCAATCTCCTCCTCTGGACCACCCCTAGATCCCTCCCACAACCTTTTTGTATATAGAACCCCATCTTCCCTCCATGTGGTGTGAGAGTGCCATGAAATGGCCTAGCAGAACCTTTCTCTGTGAGAGCACCATGGAATAGTTTGGTATAGACTTTGCTCAGTGAGAGCGCCATGAGATAGCTTAGAAGCTCCTCTTCACAGAGAAACATGTAGACATAACCCACAATAAAGAGATTACCTCATCGTAATCTCAAGGTACCAAACTTCCTTAGGGCTATTACAAACATGTGACTAGATGGAGCTCCTGGCCAGAGATGACCCTGGTTTAGACACACACACACACACACACACACACACACACATACACATACACACACCATGGATATAGAGTTGAAAAAGAGGAGAGTAGGTTGGATTGTCTTCGGGAAATTGTACTCACTGACCCCAGTCTTCCCAAAACATATGGATTCATATTCACTATGAGTGATTTACCAGTATTCCTGTATGGCTACGAGACCAGGAATACCATTACCTCTGAAGAACTAAGAATAAGCATCACCTGGAGAGCAATGGAAGGGCACATACATAAGCAGAGGCCCTGAAGGAGTTTGGTGCTTTGAGATTATGGGGGGAAGTGTCTTTGGAGAGGAGCCCAAAGAAGGTTAGGGCTGCCTGAGACCCCAAAATACCAACATGCTGGGTCCTGCGGAAAGAATTCCACTCAAGTCTTCTCAGCCAAGGAAAAAGAAAAGTTTATTGAAAGATATGGGGTAGACTCTTACAGAGTAAATCTGTGCTAAGCTATTCCAAGGCGCTTTCACACAGATGGAGGGAAGATGGGGTCTTATATACAGAGGAATCTAGGGGTGGTTCAGAGGAGGAGCCTGGGGAGGGTCTTCAGGAGGAGCCAATGAGTTCAGAATCCAGTATGAGATCAATGTTCAGACTCCAGTAATGAGTTTGGGGAGGGTCTTCAGGTGGAGTTAATGAGGTCAATGCAA